>JAZKJV010001988.1:0-600000 GCA_037367405.1 Ottelia alismoides
TGATCCTGAAGCACGTGCACCTGCCACGCGGAGTTTCGGGAGCTTCAGACCTCAGTAGTCCATCTGAATCGCCTTCTCCACGTGCACTGCGTGCGTATGGAGGATAAATTACATTGGACATTTTGATGTCTCTTGAAATTGTGTGTGGGTCCCCACCGCCCAGGTCACGTGCCACGTACGTGACCGTTGGAAAAATTACAAGAAAGGTCAAGCGGGTTCTATTAATTGCAGATAAGTTCTTCAGGGAGAAATTTAAGAAGAAAAACTTTATTTGTATGTCATTTTAGTCACCGCCATTTCATTTTATCATATCTTTCTCATTTGAACTCCAATTTCTGCACACAATATGTCATTTTGAAGCTTATTTTGTGCTATCATTTTACATATAACCAGAAACTCTTTATTGATTATTATTATTATTTGACATGATTAGTGATCTTGCAGACTGAATTGTGATGTATTTTATGTCATATTTGTATTGAGAAAATTTCGACTTAATATATAGGGCCTCCATTGAGAGATTTTATTCAGATTAATTTTTTACTAGTTTTCGATAATCTTTCCTGAGGAATTAATCTTTGCAGGGCAAATGTATGATCATATTTCATAACTAATTTATCTAACCTGCCATGTTGAAGTTTTGATTTATAATTATCTTTTCGGGAATGCCTCTGAGATCTGCAATAATTAGGGGTTTAATTGAGCTTAATTTAGGGAGATTAATTATTAATTTCTCTGATATTTTAGGTGACTAAAATTCATTTTATTTGAGGAGTACATTACATGGAATCTTGTGGTCAAATCTTATAACCATTTACAGGAGCACTTATTAATTTAGTTTTCTTAACCCTATATCTTGGATTCAAATTGATAAATATTTCTGGAATTAATCTTTTTTCATTTGTGATTTCGTCTTGAGGATTAATTGATCATCTTCTTACTGGATTAAAGATCATAATCACAGATCCCGTATTACATTATCCTCTTTGTTTATTTTGTTTGCATTATATTTTTTATCAATTCTTTTATTTTTTACTTTATTTTATAACACTGAAATTAATATAAAAATTAATTATTTAAGTTAATTTAGAACCACGCAATGAAAAATCACTATTCCCTATGTTTGACCTTGGTATACTTACTAAGTAAAAAATATTCCACAATATTTAAAATTTGTGGTTTCAGTTGTTCAGATTTTTACCTCATTACTACAATTATCGACTATTAAAAAGAGGATTTCTAGCTCATCATCCACATGAGGCATGTGTGCCTAGGACTTGCATGTGAATCTGGAGAAGCCTGAGGGCGTAGCTGTAAATGACTCGCACCCAAGTGCAAGGCACACATGCATAGGATTGGATGTAGGTTCAGCCAGTCGTAGGTGTGAAGGCCATGCAGAGGCATCCTTCAAGATTAGGCTCATTCCCACTGAGTATCCTGGGATGACATCGAGGTTGGAGCAAGTTCTAGGCCATCCGATCAGAGCAATCAGACAGTATATGTAGCGTGATGCTCTGTCATTGTCCTCCTCCCTTTATGTGGCAGTGATGACTAGTCTCCGGTGAGCATTTGGGAGCTCCTCCTTGCTCCTCCTCAAGTTTTGAAGGTCAGAGAAGATCTACTGGAGGATGATGAAGATCTTGGGGGTGAGAGGAGGTCTGGAGGTTGAAGAAGGCCGCAAGGAAGGTGGTGTGGCTTGGGTTGAGCCTCATCGGAGGCTCGAGTCGTCACTTGATGTGCTCAACCGAGGCACAAAGCTTGAACGACTGCGCTAGCAGCCGTGTCATGGCCACGACAACCATGGATCGATACTTGATCCTCTGGCCATCGTCGTGTATTGACCCCTCTCTCCTTTGTCATAAGAGGAGGGGGCAGCTAAGCTTGTGATCGTAAAGTGGTGGATCATGTAGAATGGAGGGAATGGTGGAGGTTTTGTGGAAGAGCAATGACAGTTACATGAAGTAATTGTGTGAGGTTTGTAACCGCCAATTACTCGAGCAACACAGGATGAAAAAGAAACTTAGGGATTAGGCTTGAACCATGAAAGTTAGGTCTCAATCATGGGGATAATAGTTACCAACAAGGGTGATCGAAGTGGTCAGGGTAAAAGGGAGAAAGTGGGCAATTATGAGGGACCATCATGTGGGATAGAGATTGGGTGGAGGTAGACAAAGAAACTCAGCCGTTGGATCTAGCAATCCAACGGTTGAAGGAAGGGAACTAAGGGAAGGGTCTGATGCGATATAGGGGAATGATCGAAGGGTCCAAGAGCAGAGCGAGCATGGATGAAGTGTGGACCATTAGATGGAGCCAAGCTTATGGTAAAAAATTGGGCACGAATGGAGGCCCCATATGGATATGGTCCAATTACGTCAGACGGGTGAGAATGGATGCGGGGATGGATAGCTCAGATGAGATCAGGCGATCTCATCCAAGGGCCATGATTGCACGCGATGGCTAATGAAGAGCTGGGCCACGTGGGTGGAGGTGGTGGCGCACTGTGGCCTAATAAGAATTAAAATGAAATGGAAAATGTTAGTAAAATAAAATAATAGACAGAGGCTTTAAAATAAAAAAAATATTCAATGTGAAAGTTGTAGATCTCAAAGATCTACAACTTTCATGTAGAACTCAAAGTAAAAATAAGTCATATATACAGAGTTATATTTTTTGTAAATGTTTTAAGGATTTAAAAGTATTTGTTTTAATTTCTTTTGATATTTTTTGAATTTTTAATTTATAATTAATGTCAAAATAAATATCTACAACAATTATCTATTTTTCAAGATTTTTAATATTTAGGAAACAGATAAAATAAAGGCACAATAATAAAAGTATTTAAATACATTAATTATAGTTAGTTATATACATAGGGTTCTATGTCAATTAATGTTAATTAGGATTAGATTTTATTGAGTAATTTAAGTATGGTGGATAATGAATAATATTTGTGATGATAAATCATGTATTAACCAAGCATCTACTTCTCATCTTCGATTCACTGTTACTCGTTAAGAGAATACTTCTCAACAATCTATGTTACTTATAGTTGATGAATATGTGATTCATCTACTATAAATACCTTATCTTAACTCTAACTCTAGAGTATTTAACCAAATAAAACCCCTAATTAACACTCTTATAACATAAGTAAAACATACTATTCAACATTCATATATAAAAAGACACAAAAGAAGAACTTCAATTGTATATATTCACACTTTCTCTAATTTTTAACTAATTCATACTAACTCCTAATTGAATGAAACTAAATCCATTGTGTATGTATGTGTATCATAAACCTTAATCAAAGAAAACACCAAAAAATTCCAACTTGTGTAATTGACCAATAAATCCAAATCCTATTTGTGTATATAATAAGCCACAAAGTGTGATTCTCATCCACACAATCTCCTATAAACTCTAGTCACCTTTGATTTTATGTATTCTTAATTATCTATAAAACAAGACCAAAATAAAGGGAGTCAGAGTTCATATGTAAAACTTGGGTTTTGGGGACCAATTCGTATATTATACAGATAACTGATCTTGAGATTATTATTTAATGTACAAAATTAACATTTTGACTTTATTTATTTTTTATTTTTTCTTTGAAATGTGTTCTAACTAACCACAAATAAATAAAATCCAAAAAATAGCAAAACAATGAGAAAATGATGCGTTGTGACTATATACATATTGCACATAACTTTCCCTTTTTTATTTTTATTCCAACTTTTCCTAATGATTAAAAATAAAAAAGATTAGTATTTCATTTTATTTCTAGTATTTTATTTGATTATTATGTATATAGTTTTTATTATAAATCAAAGAAAAATACAAAACATAAAAATTTTGATATTTTATACATATAAAGTACATTTCAAAAAAATATTTTAATGCACAGGTGTATGATGATCTGTTGAATGCATATGTTAATTCGTACTCGTTGTAGCATGACACTAGGCAAATTATGCAGAACCACGAGAAGGATCTCCACTAGGAGTGTCTCAGCTTTAATTTATATCCTGGGCAAGTCCAGGGTTAAACACAAGGACACGACGGATCAAGAATTTTAACTAGGGTTCAACAACAGTGATCAAGATACTATGAGAGGCTATCTAGGTAAGACAGACCACAATACACAACAACATGGATGAATGATATTTTTTGTGATATTTAATGCTAGTTAGGTTAATGAAATAAAATGATGATGACAATGCCAACACACAAATGGACCTAGGTGAATAAGGGTTTTAGCTCAATTAAGCTCCTTAATTCATTAACAACTAAGGTGCTCTATTACCCTAAATTCAAATTCTCAAGATCTTCAATTCTTTTCAAGGTCTAGATTATAAATGCATCACAATTCTCAATATGTTCACTTGAAACTCAAATTTATCTCCCTAAGGTTCATATAATCAAGAATTAATGAAGAGCAAATTTCTAATTCAAGTTCTTGGTTATTTAATAAATTAACAATTAAATCAAGGGGCAAGATGATGCATTTAATCCATTTATCAAGCTAAATAAGCATATAAATTAAGCCCTCTACATAACCTAGGTTCTCTAAATTTTTATTCACGCACAGTAGGTTACAAATAGTATCTAATTAATCCACATTAAAGATCATTAAATGAGCATCAAAACAGAACGAATTTCATATAATTTGGATAAAGGGTGCTAAAGTTTTTGACACATCAATCTAGTGGCTTAAATGAAAGAAAACATGAACTTTTTAATTCAATAGGTCCAAACAGGGACTAACATGTAATTTACATAAAACGACTGGATATGATTGTAAAAATCCTCGTACGGGGATATAGATGTAAATTCAAAAACAACATGGGATTATTTTGCAGTTTTTATGTTGGGCACGTGGGACGCACGCGCCTGACCTCGGTGGGAAATATGGAAAGCTTCGGGGGTCCGGGTGCAAATTTCTTCGATCACATGCTCACGTCACATGAGGCAGTGGAGGCTCGAGGCAAGTCTCATGATGCAGCTTGACGCTACGTGGCGTGACTATGAGGCTCGGAGAAGGCTAGGCCCCCCGAGGCTGTATACGCCTCTGCGAAGATGATGCGATGGTTGTGGTGCTTAATGGAGGTCTAAAGCACCGTGTCGATGAATGCTTGACAGAGGCACAAACAAGGTCAGAGATGGTCTCATATTCCGACCAATCAAATAATTTGAAGTACCTACATGCCTTGAAGCTAAGGTGGTTCTCATGGGGTGGTCATTAGGCAGAGCGGGGGCTCATCGAAGGGTGAAGCAGGAGAGCATGGAGTGGATTCTAGCTTGTGCAAGGCCGAAGGTGGAGCAGTGTGAAGTCGACGATGGAGAAGCGGCGAGGGATAGAGACTGTGTGCGTGAGGGTATCACAAATGGGACGGACCTGGTGCGATGGTCGGAAGAGGGTGGAGATGACCGTACGTGCGAGCAGAAATGCTAGAGATCTCCTTTCTCCTCAATTGGTTGTTGCTTGCAAGAATTTCTGCATATGGTAGCAGCTCCTACTGCTACAAGTTCAGATCAAATCCCCATTTTTGGAGATTTACAAGGTACAATCCTCACTTTCTTTTGCTGCCAAAGCATGTCATTCTTCCAATTTTCTTCCTCTTCCCTTTAAAGATCTGATTCCATCCTAATTATTCTTATTTTCAAATCAACAGAAATCTGTATTTTGCAATATCAACTAGAATTCACTTATTGCATGCATGAGTTTTTATCTCTAATGATTGGATCTAGTAAAAATGACACTCAAATTTACTATATTATTGAAGCATTGTCAGTACAACCCCCTTCTTTCTATTTACTGCCAGGCATGCTTATTTCAAATTGCATTTAATTTCCTTGTAATGGTTGATGATATCCAAGAATTTATCCTCTGAATTGGATTCAATGATCGATCTTTTCTTGTCATGTAGTTCCAACGTATGCATATCTGTGGGGATATACAAATGAGGAATTAGGAAAAGTTACCTGGAAGTTTAGTTCTCTTATTTGGTACAAATATACTAATTATGAAATTACGAAAAATTTCTGGAGTTCAGTATCTCTTAATAGTTACAATAATATAAACTAAGAAATTAGGAAGATGTTCTGGAATCTCTAAATAGTTACGGTTATATAAATTAGGAAATTTGGACAATAATTTGGATTTTTAGTTATCTCTTAATAAGTACAGTACATACTTTTTCTGAAAAAATTGGTAGTTGGCACTGATTTATGAAATCATTAATTGATAATATTACATAATGACTTTCTTTTAAAAAAAACTAGTGAAATGTCAATTATATTACATTACTGTACATAACTACGAGTCCGGATTGGTCAATGTATATTAAGGAGTAGATATGTTTACCTCTGTGTATATATACTAAAGTCTATTTCGAGTTTTAATTCCCAAATTTTATTTTATAATAATAATAATATGTTACTTTTCATATATTGACTTTAAACACCAAATAAGATAAGATGAAATAATATAGTTATCAAGTATGTATCGACAATGTGATTAGAGGATAATAAGTACAAGGTTCAAGCTATTGAGTTGGGGATAAATCTTTGATAAAATGAGGAGGAGGTTCGGTATACAGATTTTTAATATACCATCATTCACTTCAAATATTTATGTTTAGTAATTATCATAGTGAAATAAAACTCTGATACCAAAAATGTGAACCCCTTAGGATCCGGGTACCCATTTACGACACAATTCGCAATAGTCCATTTATTGACGTCGCATTAAAAGCATAAATTTTTGGGGGAAAATTTTTTTTCTTTCGCTAAAGCTATATAAGACATTCACATTCAAAATTATAACCACAAGCTAAAAGAGACAAATGGCACCAGAAATTCATTTCATTAATTTCCTTATAATTTTACAATATGTACCATGTCTGCTAGTACATATAATATCCCAAAAATAATCTGACTGAGCAGAAGAGAAGCATTATACAACAACCGAACAAAAAATGAGACAAAATAAACCATACCGTCTAGTGTATACCCTGTCTCCTGGAAACAAGAACAGCTACTGATCAGCATGCCTCTTGCCTGCCAAAACATGTTAGGAAAGAAGAGGCGTCAGCGGTTTCTGGTACCTCCCAAAAACTTGTAAACATAAACAAGGATTTAATATATTCAAAAGTAACAAGTAGAAAGGTGGAACAAGTAAAATTTATATCTACTTGCTCAAGTAAAATTGGTTGTCAAGTTGTGTGCAAGCATCTCTCAATATTGCCCATTAACCCAACACTTCCATATATGACATATTCAAGACGACCATAAAGTAATTAAGCTAAGAACAGAGGATACCTGACGGAGAAGATGAGTGTACGAAGGAGAACCTGAGGGGCGTTGGACGGACCTAGGACTGGGAGCTTGACGCTCCGATCTTTACTTCACGAGCTAGAGTCCACCGGCTCGAAGCTCGAGCAGCTGGTAAGGTTGCAGCTCACCTGAGAAGGTGAGGATCACGCCGCAGGAAATACTTGATCTTGGCTCGTCGACACTCTTGATTTCTTAGACAAATTGGGAGTTAGCGACCCGTAAGACCCTCACGTACATGCAGATGTATGCGAATGAGAGCGGAGGGAAAGTATTTGAGGAGAAGGAAGATGATGTGCATGTGGAGGACGGCATGGTTTCAAGGGATTGTGGTTGACCGAGGAGGAGGAGCGGGAGGGGGGTACGTGTCACGTGAAGATGCAGGTAGTTAGGGCTATGACCCGGTGAGGTCCGGACTAGGATAGAGTCGATGAGTGAGTGGGAAGAATAGGAAGGGGGCGAGTGATTGTTGACAGGGACGACGTGGGAAAGAGGGGGCGTGTTTGAGGAAGGAGACAACATCTTAGCTGTTGGATCTTGAGATCCAATGATCTAAGATGGGGTGCAGATGAGCTAAGGGGATGCGATCCATCATAGTGACGACAGGAGGCGTGCGCAGGTGGAGAAATGGGAGTGAGTCATGTGGCTCAATAATAAGGAGCAACAGAACCCAATGAGATAAAAGAGAAATGTAAAAAACAAAGAGAAATATGAAACAAATATTTACAATCAAAACTAAGAAAAATTAAAAAATGAAAGTTGTAGATCTCGATGAGATCTACAAGTTTCATGTTGACCAAAAACACAAAAGAGGTCAAACAAAAGGAAAAATATTTTTGGAAGCATTTTAAGGAATCAAACCATGATTTTAATTATTTAAATTATTTTATTTTATATTTGTTTTGAATCCAAAACAAATATATACAATATTTATCTAATTTTGTTGGTAATTTTGAATAAAAGGAATCAAAATAAAAGGGAATAAAATATATACAAATATATACACTAACTAGGATTAATTAATTACACAGAGTTAGAACTTAATTTTAGTTAATTGTGAACATATTTCATTAAATAGTTCAAATAATGAGGACAATGAACAATAAATAATATGACGAATCATGGATTCATCATCCCCCCTATACTTAAACTATGCTAGTCCTCGAGCAAAGAATAAAGAATGAGTTGGATAGGCCCCTGACTGTGCAAGTGAAAAGCAAGACTTGATCCATTCAAGAACTCTCTATTTCTGTTGACCTAAAATTCTAAGTGAACCCAACCTAGTCAAAATGTATCCAACTTCCTCAATCTTCAGACTCTCTAATATACATAGATAACAAAGGTATGATCTTAAAGTGTGGACCGCAGTTACAAGAGCAGAGTCAAAGCGTCATCCAAGGTCCCAGTCCAAGATACTCTCCTAAGGATCCAACCCTAAACACTAGGGAATAAACTAGTCCGGGCAATCAATCCACCGTCTCTTTAGTTTGTCAGACTTAAAAGTGAACTTGAACGACCGATAGATGGAAGAGCATAGGTTTGTGTCAATTCTTCTCTCCCTCTCATTGGAATAAGGAATCACTCAAGTGCCTTACTAAATCAAGACACATATTTTTTGGTTGTTGACCAGTGCATCCGTCAAGAGAAGTTGGAGTCGGTTGCACTTGCATTTCTGACAGTACACCAGGGTATGCCTTTTTTTGAGTATCTAATATACTTTCTACACCCAAACTTGTAGCAATTTACGATGCAGAGCTCTTTTTTGGTGCTAGCCCACCTCCTGGTCCTAATAGTGGTGGTACAAGTGGACACTTTAAAATGGTTGGGAGTGCTCTCCTTTGGTGGAAGCTCTTTGATACTTGACTTTGTATGGTAAGAGCTTTTCTTTCAATACTTTTTTCTTTTCTTTACTTTTTAGCTAGCTCCAATGTTTTTACCAAGTTGGCGCACACTGATCAACAATTTAAAAGTTTCATCACACCTTAGCAAGGCAAACCAAGAGATTGGTACAAAAAATGTTGTTCTCACACCGACTAATGGTTGTTGACACTCAGGTTTCATGAAGGCTTCATCAATTTTATCCCATCCTCGAGCATCATAAAATCAGATCCAGACTCAAATCCCTCATCTCAGTCCCTTAGGTGAAACCTAAACTAATCTCATCATAATTGTAGTCATGCATGTGAAGTGCGGGTCATATTCGTAGGGAGGATACTAAGTACGCAATGTAGTATACAAATCTTTCAGACCAAGGAAGTGTGAATAATTAAGTCAAAGACCCTAATGACAAAGGTTGGTTAACTCTGATTCTTAAGACCTCAAAAATCAAGTATCATTGAACATTACAAGTCTTGTGTGAAAGTGTAAGTGTCAGGGACCAAACCAACTTAACTTAATAGTTTTTTTAATAAAGGGTTAGAATTATTTACAAATACAAGTTAGTCTCATTTTATCCCAGTTTTTGAAAAGATTTTTGAAAATATCTTCAAATCATGACACAAAATATATTTTCAAAACATTTTTCAAACCGTTTTCAAAACAAATAAAATCCCCATTTTTCAAACCACTGTCAAATAGTTTTCAAAAAAGTGTAACATAGTTAGAAAGAATTTTCAAAACATGTGTATGCAAACTAGTTCAAAATAACTTATACCCTAGCCCCAAAAAGTATAACATAGCTTTTGCGTGAAGCCCAAAATTTTCAAAATATGAACTATGGCTCAAGTATATACGATATATACGGTACAAGTCTTGTGTGAAAGTGTAAGTGTCAGGGACCAAACCAACTTAAATTAATATTTTTTCTAATAAATGGTTAGAAGTATTTACAAACACAAGTTAGTCTCATTTTATCCCAACTTTTGAAACGATTTTTGAAAATAATTTCCAAATCATGTCACATAATATATAGATTTTCAAAATATTTTTCAAACATTTTCAAAACAAGTAAAATCCTCAATTTTCAAAATATCGTCAATCATTTTTCAAAAAAGTGTAACATAGTTAGAAAGAATTTTAAAAACATTTGTATGCATATTAGTTCAAAAGTACTTATACCCTAGCCCCCAAAAATGTAACATAGCTTTTGTGTGAAGCCCAAAAAATTTCAAAATATGAGCTATGGCTAAAGTATGTATACATTATATACGGTACACCCCCGTATACTTAGCTTTTGTTATGTCCTCATAACACAAAGTGATATGAATCCAACTCAGGATAAATATAAAAAGACATACAAAAATTGACGCCCCCATACTTAGGCTTGAAATAACCTAAGTGTAGGAAGAAAACAAGAGGGATCAAATGAGTGAAGAATGGGAATGGACGAAAACGACATGAAGAAGGGAATGACTCGGGATACAGTCACGAATATACGAGCAAGAGCAGGGGTTCCCCATATACTTAGGCTTTAAATAACCTAAGTATGGAGTTAGTATGTATAGAAGAAGGAACCTAAGCTCCAAAAGAATTAATAAATCAGGTGTACAAGAGTGAGTGAATCTTCTAAGCTACTGAATCTAAGATGTTGGATCTTCATGAAGAGTAATATGATGTATCTTCTTTGTGCTCACTCTACATGAAGTTGATGACCTCAACTTGGACTAATTGCTCTTTAGAATCTACAAAGTGCTTAAATAGTTGTCCATTTACCACATAGGATCGTGCACCATTTGTGAGATCAATTTTCTCTACACTTCCATTACTATGCACTTCCTTAACAACATAGGGACCCATCCACTTAGATTTGAGCTTCCCATGGAACATCTTTAATATGGCATTGAACAACCATACCTTTTGCCCATGGACAAAGTCCTTTGCACCTAAGGTGCCAGTCATGCCATCTCTTCACTTTGTTCTTTTAAATCAAATTGTTGTCATATGTCTGGTTTCGGATTTCCACAAGCTCATTCAAGTTTAAGTCACGATAAAGCTTCCCTAGGTGTCAACTCCAATTAATCTGCTTAATTGCCCTATTGGATTTGTGAATCAGCTCTGCGGGAAAATGTCGTGGCTTGCCATAGATCATTCTAAATGGTAAAGTACCCAATGGTGTCTTGTAGGCTTTCCTATAGGCCCATAAAACTTGGTCCAAAAGCTGGGACCGGTTCTTCTCATCGGAACGAACCAACTTCTGTAAAATACTCTTCACCTCTCTATTTGAAACCTCTGCCATGCCATTAGACTGTTGGTGGTAAGGACTAGTAACTATGTGCTCAAATCCGTAGTCCTCAGCTAAAGATCTGACATCTCAATTCACAAAGTGGCTACCCCCATTAGATATCAAAACTTTTGATACCCCGAACCTGGCAATAATATGGTCTCTCACAAATTTACAGATAGTCTTGTTGTCTGCGGTTCGGGTCGGTATAGCCTCCACCCTCCTAGACAAATAGTCAACCGCCAACAAGATGTACCCATGTCCTTGGATTGGGAAAGGGACACATAAAATCTATGCCCCATGCATCAAAAACATCATAACTAATCACTTGCTACATGGGAATCTCATCTCTCTGTCCAACTGTCCCTCCCATCCTTTGATAAATCGGGCAAGACCATACAAAATCAATATCATCCTTGAATAGGGTCGGTCAATACAATCCACATTGGAGTACCTTGTGAGCAGTTCTCTTCCTTGAATGATGCCCTCCAGTCTCAAGAGAATGATAGTATGTGAGGACACTCTAGTATTCCTCCTGAGGAATACATCTTCTCCAAACACAATCTGGTCCTTCAAAGAAAAGGAACGGATCGTCCTAGTGGTATCTCCTCGAATCTGACTTCAGTCGGTCAATGCTGCTCCTAGTCCAACCCTAGGGAACCTGCTTAGAGACAAGAAAGTTCACCATATTGGCATACCACGGGAGTGATTCAATAGCACAAATTGACTCATCTAGGAAGGTCTTTCTAATTTGCTCATAATCAGGAGAGTCCTTAAGTACAATCCGAGAAAGGTGATCAGCCACAACATTCTTCACTCCAGTTTTATCTTTTATCTCCAAGTTAAACTCCTGGAGGAGCAAAATCCACCTAAGTAGACATGCATTTGCATCCTTCTTTTCCATTAGGTACCGAATAGTTGTGTGGTCAGTGTAGATTGTCACCTTAGAGCCCAAAATATAAGACCTGAATTTATCGAGGGCACATACTACATCAAGCATTTCCTTTTTAGTTACAGTATTCTTCTTCTATGTAGGGTCTAATACTTTGCCCGAGTAGTGGATCACAATCAGGATCCCCTCTCGTCGTTGTCCTAACATAGCTCCTATAGTGAAATATGAAGCATCAGTTATGATCTCAAAGGGGGAGACTAATCATGAGCTTGTAGGATAGGCGAGGCACAAATCTTATTCTTCCAGAGCTCAAAGGCCTCCAGACACCTGTGATCTACAACGAGCTCTATGTCTTTCCCTAAGAGCTCGGCTAGTGGGCGGGCAATCTTTGAAAAGTCCTGAATGAATCTCCTGTAGCATCCAACATGTCCTATAAATGACCTTACTAACTTTGCGTTGGTAGGTGGATCGAGTTTCTTGATCACCTCTATCTTGGTAGGGTCAACCTCCATTTCCCTTTTGGAGATGACAAACCCCAACATGATACCCTCTGCCACCATAAAGTGACTTTTTTTCCAAGGAGAGTACCAGATTCACCTTCCTACGTAGGTTGAGGACTCGGTCTAAGTACGCTAAACAAGTATCAAAGGAATCACCATGAACCGAGAAGTCATCCATGAACACTTCCAGGAAATCTCCCACCATCTCGGCAAATAAGGTGATCAAGCACATTTGAAAAGTGCCTGGGCATTATTGAGCCCGAATGGCATGCGCCTAAACTGTACGTGCCAAATGGACATGTGAATGTGGTCTTTTACTAGTCCTCAGGGGCTATAGTTACCTAGTTATAGCCTGAGTACCTGTCAAGAAAATAAAAGAACGTTTTCCCTGCGGGTCTCTCTAAGATCTAATCAATGAATGACAAGGGAAAGTGATCTTTCTTGGTCGCAACATTCAGATGCCTATAGTTGACACAGATATACCATGACGTGGGTACTCATGTCGTGATCTCTACCACTCCTCATTGGTGGCCATCTGAATTCCCGACTTCTTTGGGACAACATGAAGCGAGGCCACCCACTCGGAGTCAGAAATCGGGTGTAAACCCTGCCTTGCACCATTTCTCAATCTCGTTCTTCACCACTTCCCGTAGATTGGGGTTAAGTCTCCTCTAGAACTCATTGGAATGTGTCACATTATCCTTAGTAAAAATGTGGTGCATTTAGAGAATGGGGTTGATCCCCACGAGATCTGACACTGTCTAGCCTATTGCTTTGTGGTTCCTCTCTAAGAGCTCTAACAACCTATACTCATGTTCTAAAGTCAAGTCTGAGCTAATGATAACAGGATATCTCTCTTTGGCGTCCCACAAGAAAGGCATATTTCAGTGTAGGAGGCAGTGATTTCAGCTCTAGCAATGTGGTATCATCAAGCAAGTTTGGCTGAACTGAATCATAATCTAGTTGTGTGTTGAATGAAGGTGGGCTCAACTGTGTAGTACCCGCCACCAACTCAGAAGTAATGGGAGTCGGATCATCAAAGATATCCAAGGAATCAGCAAAGGCCATGTCTAACTCGGCATCTTTGTCCCATGATTGTTCTGAAGAGGATGGAACCGACAGATCTAACTGGATCTCTACGTCATCAAGGGAATAAGTAGATGCATCTATCAAAGCACCAGGCAACACCTGGAAAACTTTATCATGCACTATGTCCTTTCCATATGAAAGGGTCTAGCTCTGTTCTGAAGGAACCTGTCTCCAAATCCTAACGGTGCTATCATTCTACAATCCGCCTCTGAATACGAGTACTCTGTGCTACTATCTGAATCGATTCGCTGCCATTTTGTTTTCTTAATCTCAAGGTTCACCTCTTCGCCTATAGAATGGAACTTCATCATTCTTGCATCATAGTCAAAAGCCGCGCCTGCAGTCATAAAGAAGGGCCGCCCGAGAATGATATGAGATTCTCTTCAATGATTGTGGGTCTCCATGTCTAAGACTGTGAAGTCAACCTGATAGCCCTTCCCCTCAATCGAGATAATGACGTTTTTCACTTCTCCCTTAGATTTCTTCCTTGAACACTATGCGAATTGGAGTAAAGCTCTAGATCTACGAAGTGTGCCAACTCCAATTTCTAATATAATGCTAAGGGAAGTAAGTTGATTGAAGAACCGTTATCTAAGAGTGTGCGTGCAAACACAATATTTCCGATACGACTCTCCACGTAGTGAGCACCCATGTCTCTCTTTTTCCTTGGTAGTTGTTGATTCTTGAGACAATAGGTTGTGGCTACTGACAAGTTATGAGTCTTCACATTTTGATTTTGTTTCTTCGTGCTAACCCTAGTAGGTGTGCATCTCACCTTTAGGTATTTCTGGAATGCAGGATAATTAGTCACATGCTCATCAAATGGCACCTCAACTGTCACATTTTGTTTACAAATCATCCTATGTTAGGGTCATCTTTCTAAATCTTTTTGATGTGCTTTCCTACCGTAAGAGCATGGGGGAAAGGGATTGAAGCAATGGAAACAGAGGATGGAGAATCTGAATCATGAATTGAAATATCATTCTTTTCTTTAACTGAAACAGAGTTCTTCATACATGAATCTTTTTAATGCAACATGGGATCAAAATAAAAACTATCTACTACATGTTGTGGAATAGAAGGTGCGGTGGTATCTGCCACATCCGGAGGTGCAAGGTCCTCCATAGAATCGTAAGTATCTCCATGTTGTTGATGCTGCAATCGTGCTCTCCTTCTCTTCTCAGCTCCCTGAGAAAAGATCCTCAAATGGTGTTTATGGGGCTCCGGAATATGTTTCCTCTCCTCTGCGTCCTCTGAAGACTCATCAGGTAGACCTCTAAAGATGCCCCTCCTCATATCCCTTGCCCGGTCAGGTACGGTCACGATCCTTCCACTCCTGAGTGACATATGATTAGCTTCGTCACAAGAAAGTGTCTCATGTTCATATCTAAGAGGATGTTGAATATTATACCTGACCAACATGATGCTGAGAACCAGATCGGTTCGAGCTATTAATGCAACATGGGATCAAAATCAAAACTATCTACTACAGGGTGTGGAATAGAAGGTGCGGTGGTATCCGCCACATCTGGAGGTGCAAGGTCCTCCATAGAATCGTAAGTATCTCCATGCTGTTGATGCTGCAATCGTGCTCTCCTTCTCTTCTCGGCTCCCTGAGAAAAGATCCTCAAATGGTGTTTATGGGGCTCCGGAATATGTTTCCTCTCCTCTGCATCCTCTGAAGACTCATCAGGTAGACCTCTAAAGATGCCCCTCCTCATATCCCGTGCTCGGTCAGGTACGGTCACGATCCTTCCACTCATGAGTGACATATGATTAGCTTCGTCACAAGAAAGTGTCTCATGTTCATATCTAAGAGATGTTGAATATTATACCTGACCAACATGATGCTGAGAACCAGATCGGTTTTAGCTATTAGGGTTAGCCTGAACTTGGGTTTGAAGTAGAGGGTGTAGACTACTCGTCTCTCCATCTATCAAGCAGTTGACATCCACCTGTAACTCGTGAGTTTTGGTATTGTAGGAATGGATCTCATTGAGTATCTGTTGTTGTATGTCTACATGACCAGACAAAGAAGGAAGAGGAAAAGACTGGGAAGAAAAATGGGAGGACTAGCTCTGCTAGTTAGGGTACTACCTCTGCTCTTGCTGGTGTTGGGATGTCTGCTGAAATTGTGGGCTCTGCTGGCCCGCCTAGTAATGGTCATGTCAACCATATTATTGGTATTACTGCCACTGCTACTAGGGTAGCTGGAATCCAGGGCTCTGTTATGAAGGAGATGGTGCAGAGGTGAATGCGGTGTTGTGAAAGTTTGGGGGACGCTGGTAAGCCTATTGGTCCCCCATACTTCCCTTCCTAGCAGGATCTTGAGTATACCATACTCCATTCACCTCCCAAACCAGTAGAGGCTCCTCTTAAACTATCTTTGCTGATGGAGGTGGCTACTGGAAAGAATGGGCGTAGGACTGATCCTGCTCCCACTGATGGGGTTTCGTTGAAACCAGCTGCTCCAAACATGGTGAACTCAATACACAAGGGTTGCAGATGCATTTACAGTGGGTATATTTATCTTAGATACCTTCTTAGTCAACTCCTCCATCTATCTTGGTATCTTGGAGACGCTCATGTCTAAGTCATCAATCCTTCAGTCAAATCCTCTCAACTACTGTAAGCTTATCCGCAAGCAGCCCCATGATGGGGATCATGTCTTGAGAGAGGTCGACTATAGTTGACTTTCCCCCTCCGACAAACCGTGTATTCAACCCTTTAATAGTGTTGAATTAACATTCAATGGCCATTGTAGTCGGGTTGAACTAGGTCCATCAAAAACCATCTAAGTTGGATATGTCAAGGAAATCAGATGGTCGTATTTTATATTGTACTTGGTAAGAAACCAAGGTCGAACTTAGGGACACGAGCCTCTCTCATGATTATTTAGACTTTCATTCATTAAATAAGTGTTGAGTTAGAGACTAATAGGTCAAAGAATGCAAGAAGATAAAACAATGCATCAAACAAGTACAAAACATGCATTTTTTAGTTTTTATTTTAATCATGTAGATAGATGCTATGCAAAAAATAATATGCTCTAAATCATATAAGATGATGAGCACATGTAACAACTAGTCAATTTCGGGTTCAATTTAAAGACAAACTTGATGGACAAATTGAACAAGGCAAAAGTTTAAGCATTAAGAGACACATGGCTACTAAAATAATACATCAAAAATACTGTGTCCAAAATAAGAAATGAGCATGCCATTATAAAGATCATCAAACAAGCTTCGAAATGAAACTGAAATCAACTCAATCGGAGTTACGAAGATCAAGATATGCATGAAAGAAGTTAGGGGCATAAATGCAAGAAAAACATGAAAGATAACTACAAACAAGTCCCTGAGAAGGACTAAAATGTAAATACAAAAAAGTTTGGGACCTTCCCTATAAATAACCCGCACGCACAGGGGTATTTTTATAATTATTAATACCGCGAGGGTACCAATGTAAAATACCCACTACGCGTGTGTGCTGCACGTAAGATGGACCTGTTTGCAAATTGAAGAAGTCGGCGGGGACTCCTTGCAATTTTCCAGGTCGCACGTGGCCTTCACGTGCTCTCTAGGCTCGGGTGCACTCTGAGGCTCAGAGGAGGCTCGGACATGTTCGACTGATTCTTCGGGCTCGATGTAGCTTCGGATAGGCTCGGAGGAGGCTCGGGTCGGCTCAGAGCTCCAGACAGGCTCGAGTAGGCTCGGGAGTCACAAGCCTGGAGGGTCGGACGCTGAGGGTCGGTGAAGATCTGGAAACGCCATGTGGATGAATGTGAACCATCCGATCATGTAGATCGGATGGTTGTTGTACGTGTCTGAGGGAATAATGTGGCTTCCTCCGCGCCGTTGGATGAACGCCTGAGAGGTTCATCCAACGACATCTGCTCCTTCTTCCTCGGCTGCAGATGGAGGCGATCTCCGAACTCCGGCGAAGGCCACCCGAGCTCCACCGCCTTCTAGCTTGCTCGATGAAGGTTCCCAGAACTCCATTGAAGATTGGCAATGTAGCTAGAGCTCATGGGAATGCGCCAAACATCCTGGACGTGACTGACCATGGTTGAAGAACGGAGGCGGAGCTGCTCAAAAATATCTCCGGTGAGGATCCCGACCATTGAGGTATAGAGAACCTGCAACATTAATTTCATAGCCGAAGAAAAGGAACGGTATGTGTGAGCAGAATGAGGGTTCCATGCAAGCGGATGGAGGTGAGGAACCGGAGCTCCTCTGTCGGAGAGGGCGGAGGAGATGGATCGGAGGTGACCAGTGGCGGAGAAGGGAGAAGGTGTGATCGGAGGTACTGGCGAAGGTGACGGATGATAGGCGGAGCTCGAGGAGCTATCAATGGAAGATGGGAAGGGGTATATCGACCTAAGAAATTAAGCAAAAAGTAAAGAAAAATACAACGGAGGTCGGAGAGGGCTTACGTGAGGTCGGGTGGAGCGGATGCCTGGGCTCAAGGTCCTTGGAGGACCTCGGGGTCGTCGCACATGCTGGTCAGCCGTTCCAGCGAGCTCGGACGGGGCGTGAGCCACCGTAATGCAGCTGAGCAGCTGCGGGTCTCACCGGGTGCTTTAGGGTCATCTTCACTTGATCCAAACTCCTCCCCCTGTCACAGGGAGGAGGAGGGCTGGGCCCTTCCCCTCATGAAGGTGGACAGTTGGGAATGGAGGAGAAGGCGGAGTATTTGAAGGGGGTAGGTGTCAGTTCCGATGGTGCGTGCCTGGACTTGCGCGAGAGATATGGAGTAGTGGAGATGGTATCGTGGGTGGTGGAAGTGCCCGCGAGGAAGAGGGATGATAGGGTAAGGTCGTGGGGTGGTCAGTGAGTGGAGAAGGTGGCGATGATGGTCGAGAAAATAAGAAGGGGGGAGGGGTCCCGTGAGGTAGAGAACGTGGGAGTGAGGTCTGACCGGAGGTAGATGAAGGGCTCTGGCCGTTGGATCTTGAGATCCAACGGCTGTAGGACATGCGCTAACGTGTGGTTACGATTAGATCTGGGGCTGCTCGATTGGATGGCGTACAAGGTGCCACGTGTCGTGTTGTAGACGCATCACTAGCGGGCGGTGGAGATCGCTTTTGGAGGATGATCGGAGGGTCGAGGACAACTGCGGGAGTATGTGGTAGAGATTTGAGCTCCAGACGATGATCGGACGGCGACTGATGCGACGCGTGGCAAAAGAAGAGAAAGGTGCTGACGAAGGGTGGAGATGAAACCAGGCGCTTGATCAGATGGTGGTGAATTAAGCGTATACGTGGAGATCCTCTCGCCATTGGATCAAGAAGGGATCCAACGGCTGGAGGTGAGGGCGGATGATGTAAGGGCGCCGGGCCACGTGGCTCAACCAGAATGGGCCACGTGGCCCAATCATATTATTAGGATTTAGAAATTGCAATATGTAGGGTCAAATGGCCGAATTTGAGAAAACTCAAAACATGAAAGTTGTAGATCTCGATGAGATCTACAAGTTTCATGTTTACCAAAAATGGAGACGAGGTCAACTGAAAATACAAAATATTTTTAGGGGTATTTTTAAGGCCAAAACACCATGGCTTTTAATTTTGACATTTTTTGTGATTTTTAATTTATTCAAGACTATGATATCTACATGACTTTATTTTTTTTATTGACACAAATTTAAGCAAGGGGGTTAAAAATGAAGAATTAAGATGATGAAATCGAGTTTCATCACCCCCTTATACTTAAACTATGCTCGTCCCCGAGCATCAAAGAGAATGAATAAACTGGATTAACCCCCTTGTGCATGTGAGTACATGATTCAATCTGTTCAAGTCCACTCAACTTTAGAGGTCCAAAATTTTAGAGCTTAATTCAGCCTTAATCAAGAGGCACCCAATTCCTCTAATTTTCCAGACTCTCTCTGATGTACATATAGACTAAGGGTATGGCATTTAGTGTTGACTGCGTTCACGAGAGTAGAGTCAAATCTTCACCCAAGGTCTTGGTCCGAGAAACTCTCCTAAGGACCCAATCCTCAACACTAGGGAATACATCAAATCTTGCATTCAGTCCACCGTCTCTTTAGTTGTCAGACTGAAAAATGTAGATGGAAGGCCAATAATGGAGGGCATGGGATTGTGTCATTTCTTCTCTTCCTCTCATTGGAACAAGGATTCTCTCTTAGTTCCTTTTTACGCAACACATTTTTTGGTGTTGATCAGTGCGTCCGTCAAGGGAAGTTGGAGCCGTCTGCACTTGTTTTCCTGGGAATACATCGGGGTGTGTCTTTTTTGAGTACCTATCGTACCTTCTACACCCAGACTTGTAACATTTACGATGCAGAGCCCTTTTTTGGTGCAAGCCCGACTCCTGGTCCTAATAGCGGTGGTCCAAGTGGACACTTTGAAATGGTTGGGAGCGCTCGCCTTTGGTGGAAGCTCTTTTAGTAATTGACTTTGTGGAATGAGAGCTTTTCTTTATCATTTCATTGCTTTGTAGTATTTTTGGCTAGCTCCACTGCTTTTACCAAGAGTTGGCGCACACTGATCAACATTTTTTATTTATTTCACACCCCGGCACTTAGGTCAATGTCAAGAGATTAGTATAAAAACCAAGTTCTCATACTGGCTAAAGTTGTTGACACTCAGGTTTCATGAAGCCTCCAAAGATTTTATCCCATCCTTGAGCATCATTAGATCAAATCCAAACTCAAATTCCTCATCCCAATCGCCCAAGTGAAGAGTCAACTCATATCATCGAAACCGCAGTCGTGCATGTGATGTGCTGATCATATTCTTATTGTCTGAGACTAAGCATGAAATATAGCATGCAAATCTAGAAATCTAGGGAAATGTGGATGATTAAGTCTACGGCCCTGATGGCTAAGGCTGGTTAACCTAAAATCTCAAGTCCTCAGAAATCAAGCTTTCTTGAACATTCCAGATCCTGGGTGGAAGTGTGATTATAGAGGATTAATCCAATTTCTTCATTCAAAAACAAAACACTCATTTTTTGAAAGCTTCAAGAGATATTAGGACTGCCTAAACTCAATTAAGTAGATGCATCTGCATTCAGCCAATATGGATGTAAGTACATGCCGGAGCCCGTTACTTGAGGACGGGGCCTTACGCGATGTCCTCTAAACCATCCACTCTGCTAAGGGCGAACCCTCACTGAACGCGGCTACTTAATTGGGCTTAGTAGTCACTAATGACTCCTAAAGGATTTTTGGATTTTCTCATGTTTATGGAATTTTAATTAAAGGTTAGAACACAGGTTAGCCTCAATTTTCCTTGAAAAGAGAAAGAAACTTTCAAAACCATGTCACACAAATAAAAATTTTCAAAATATTTTCAAAAGATTTTTCAAAACAAGGGAAACTCATTTTTCAAATCATTTTCGAACATAAAAAATAGTGTAACATAATATAAAAAGCTGTGAAAACCACTGAGTCCACTTGGTTCAAAGGATTTTACTTTAGCCAAAAAGTTTTGAATTTTTCAAAATTTTCAGATTATAGTTAAAGTAAGTATACTATATACGGTATACCCCCCTATACTTAAACTTTGCTATGTTCTCATAGCACTAAATGATACAAGTACATAGGTCCATTTAAATATAGAGAAATATACGTGAACTAAGAGGGACTCCCCCTATACTTAGGTTAGAAATAACCTAAGTATAAAGGAAAGGAAAGATGAGTGTAGAAAATCACAGAGACTCGGGTCCCCCCTATACTTAGGCTGAGAGTAGCCTAAGTATAGAGATGAAGATGTGATGTTGGGAGAGATCCGAGGTGAACGAAGAAGATGGACGGATATACAAGTGAGTGGAAGAATCTTCGGAGATGAATGGAGTATCTAAGGCTCAAGGGAGGGTGTCGGAGAAAACATGGCCCGATCAAGCATGCAAAACCCTTTAATTTCATCAACTCACACATAAAACCAATCGAGGTTGGTTTATTATCTTGTCGGTTTTATTGGTGATTAAAACATTCTATTTATACACGACAACAAAAGTGTTAAGTGAAATCGATTGCGCATGAGGGTGTTGCTCTCTCAAAACAATTTTTTACTCCATTTTAGGTTGACTTGCAATTTAACAGTCCCAGTTATTTAAGGTTGTAACTGAATTAAAGTGAGCACATAAATCAAGCAATCATCGTCTACCGTTCATTCCCATTTTCCATTAACCTAGGTGATTAAGCTAGGATGGGAAATCAAGAAAAACCATGTATTCAATAAAAACCATGATCTGAGCTATGCGATAAAACATGTAGTGACTTGGCAAAAATACGTGAAAACTAGGGTTGTTTTAAAAACCAAAAATCATATATGCAAGTCGATCAGAAAGCCACACCTAATCATGCTTCTATTAGCGGGGAAGAATGTCTATTAAATTTGGCTAAGTGAAGCGAGATTATGTGCGTCTATATTTTAGTGTGTCCTACCTACGAGCAAGCACGTAAAAAAAGGAAAATAAAATACGCTCAAAGAGTTGCGTGCCTGGTCCTAGGTCGACATTCAAGTGGGGACGATCTCCACACAACCACATTCGTTCGATTACAATCACGAGTCTTCGATCGAAGACCCTGTAAAAGACGATTATTACATGATAAAATGATTATGCAACATGACATTTTTTTCTTTCTTTAAAGCTTGCTCCAAGCATGCTTTTACGGCTCCTTGCAGCGGGAAGCACCTGCTCCTCGCCTCCTTGAATCATCAAGGGCCTGTCACAAAAGCAACATTAGAAATCAATCGAGAAGAAATTTTATAATGTAGACAAATGGACAACTTGACCTATAAAAAAGAAACACTTAATAAAATAAATAAAAATCCAAATAGACAAGAAATGAGCCGTGTCCCTGGCAACGATGCCATTTGACAAACCGCGGATTCGACCCTTTAATAGTGTTGAATTAACATTCAATGGTCATTGCAGTCGGGCTGAACTAGGTCCATCAAAAACCATCTAAGTTGGATATGTCAAGGAAATCAGATGGTCCTATTTTATATTTTACTTGGTAAGAAACCAAGGTCGAACTCAGGGACACGAGCCTCTCTTGTGATTAGTTAGACTTTCATTCATTAACTAAGTGTTGAGTTAGAGACTAATAGGTCAAAGAATGCAAGAAGATAAAACAATGCATCAAACAAGTACAAAACATGCATTTTTTTAGTTTTTATTTTAATCATGCAGATAGATGATATGCAAAAAATAATATGCCCTAAATCAGAATAAGATGATGAGCACATGTAAAAACTAATCAATTTCGGGTTCAATTTAGAAGACAAACTTGATGGACAAATTGAACAAGGCAAAAGTTTAAGCATTAAGAGATACATGGCTACTAAAATAATACATCACAAATACTGTGTCCAAATAAGAAATGATCATGTCATTAGAAAGATCATCAAACAAGCTTCGAAATGAAACTGAAATCAACTCAATCGGAGTTACAAAGCTCAAGATATGCATGAAAGAAGTCAGGGGCATAAATGCAAGAAAAATATGAAAGATAACTACAAACAGGTCCCTAAGAAGGACTAAATTGCAAATACGAAAAAGTTTGGGACCTTCTTTGTAAATAACCCACACACACAGGGGCATTTTTGCAATTATTAATACCCGCAAGGGTACTAATGTAAAATACCCACTGCGCACGTGTGCACGTGATAAGGACCTGTCTGCAAATTGGAGAAGTCGACAGGGCCTCCTTGCAATTTTCCTAGGTCGCACGTGACCTTCACGTGCTCTCCAGGCTCAGGTGCACTCTGAGGCTCGGAGGAGGCTCGGACAGGTTTGGTTAATGCTTCGGGCTCGATGTAGCTTCGGATAGGCTCGGAGGAGGCTCGGGTCGGCTTGGAGCTCCAGACAAGCTCGAGTAGGCTTGGGAGTCACAAGCCTGGAGGGTCGGATGCTGAGGGTCGGTGAAGATCTGGAAACGCCACGTGGATGAATGTGAACCATCCGATCATGTAGATCGGATGGGTGCTGTACGTGTCTGAGGGAATGATGTGGCTTCCTCCGCGCCGTTGGATGAACGCCTGAGAGGTTCATCCAACGACATCTGCTCCTTCCTCGGCTGCAGATGGCGGCAATATCCGGACTCCGGCAAAGGCCCCTCGAGCTCCGTCGCCTTCTAGCTTGCTCGATGAAGGTTCCCATAACTCCGTTGAAGATTGGCGATGTAGCTGGAGATCATGGGAATGCGTCGAGCATCCTGGACGTGACTGGCCATGGTTGAAGGACGGAGGCGGAGCTGCTCAAAAATATCTCCGACGAGGATCTCGACCATTGAGGTATAGAGAACCTGAGCGTTAATTTCATAGCCGAAGCAAAGGAACGGTGCGTATGAGCGGAATGAGGGTTCCACGCAAGCGGATGGAGGTGAGGAACCGGAGCTCCTCCGTCGGAGAGGGCGGAGGAGATGGATCAGAGGTGACCAGTGGCGGAGAAGGGAGAAGGTGTGATCGGAGGTACTGGCGAAGGTGACGGATGATAGGCGGAGCTCGAGGAGCTATCAATGGAAGATGGGAAGGGGTATAGCGACCTAAGAAATTAAGCAAAAAGTAAAGAAAAATACAACGGAGGTCGTAGAGGGCTTACCTGGGGTCGGGCGGAGCAGAGGCTGGGCTCGTGGTCCGTGGTGGACCTCGGGGTCGTCACACATGCTGGTCGACCGTTCCAGCGAGCTCGGGCGGGGCGTGAGCCACCACAACACAGTTGAGCAGCTGCGGGTCTCACTGGGGGCTTTAGGGTCGTCTTCGCTCGATCCAAACTCCTCCCCTTGTCACAGGGAGGAGGAGGAGGGCTGGGCCCTTCCCCTCATGAAGGTGGACAGTTGGGAATGGAGGAGGAGGCGGAGTATTTAAAGGGGGTAGGTGTCAGTTCCGGTGGTGCGTGCTTGGATTTGCGCAAGAGATATGGAGTAGTGGAGATGGTATCGTGGGTGGTGGAAGTGCCCGCGAGGAAGAGGGATGATAGGGTAAGGTCGTGGGGTGGTCGGTGAGTGGAGAAGGTGGCGATGATGGTCGAGAAAATAAGAAAGGGGGAGGGGTCCCATGAGGTGGAGAACGTCGGAGTGAGGTCTGACCGGAGGTAGACGAAGGGCTCTGGCCGTTGGATCTTGAGATCCAACGGTTGTAGGACAGACGCTAACGGGTGGTTACGATTAGATTCGGGGCTACTCGATCGGATGGCGTACAAGGTGCCACGTGTCGTGTTGTGGACGTAGTGCTAGCGGGCGATGGAGATCGCCTCTGGAGGATGATCGGAGGGTCAAGGACAGTTGCAGGAGTATGTGGTAGAGATTTGAGCTCCAGACGATGATCGGATGGCAGCTTATGCGAGGCGTGGCGAAAGAAGAGAAAGGCGCTGACGAAGGGTGGAGATGAAACCGGGCGCTTGATCAGACGGTGGTGAATTAAGCGTGTATGTGGAGATCCTCTGGCCGTTGGATCAAGAAGGGATCCAACGGCTGGAGATGAGGGCGGATGATGCAAGGGCGCTGGGCCACGTGGCTCAACCAGAAAGGGCCACGTGGCCCAATCAGATTATTAGGATTTAGAAATTGCAATATGAAGGGTCGAATGACTGAATTTGAGAAAACTCAAAACATGAAAGTTGTAGATCTCGATGAGATCTACAAGTTTCATGTTGACCAAAAATAGAGACGAGGTCAACTGAAGACACAAAATATTTTTAGGGGTATTTTTAAGGCCAAAAACACCATGGCTTTTAATTTTGACATTTTTGTGATTTTTAATTTATTCAAGACTCTGATATCTACATGACTTTATCTGGTTTTTATTGACACAAATTTAAGTAAGGGGGTTAAAAATGAAGAATTAAGATGATGAAATCGAGTTTCATCACCCTCTAGAGAAGAGTGGGCTAAGGGGCTTTTTGTATGCCATGCTGTCAGTCTGTGAGCAGCTGGTCTCAACCATCTGCTCGAATACATTCCAGACGGCATCCGATCCACGTGATAATATATCTGCCTCCATAGGCAACGCTCACTATACCCTACATCTCAGGGTTGAGATCAGTGAAGAACGAATCGACCAAGATGTTGTCATCTAGACCATGACAAGGACATTTCTGCAGGATGTCCTTGTACCTTTCCCATGCATCACAGAAGGCTTTATGGGGCAGCTGGGAAAAGCTAGTGATGCATGTCCTCATCATATTAATCCTACTTAGGGGGTAGAACTTCTTCAGAAAATTGTCCTTGAACTGGGGTCGTGACTGCAACTCCAAGGTTCTTTATCCAGTATTCAGCTTTGCCGCCCAAAGAAAATGGAAGGGTTGTGAGCCTGATATAATCCTGGCTAATCCTAGAATGTCTAAGGTTAGCCAGACGAGCTCGAAATCCCTTAGGAATGCATATGGATCCTCATAAGCATTCCCATTAAAGAGTGGCAGCAAGATCAGAAACTACGGCTTCAACTCAAAATCTACTTCTGTTCTGTCGGACTCAAAAAATTCCAAATTCCATATTGTCCGGGGCTGTATGCCGCATCCATTACTGGTTCAACCCCAACATTGAGTTGTCCTAACTGAGATCTGAGTAATGCTTGTTGCTACTCAGATTCAATTAATCTGGCTAGTACCATATGCATAGGATCCTCACGCTGATCTTCCTCTTCCATGCTTTTCTTCAGAGGCATTTTTACAGAATCTTCTTTGGGACCTTTATCAATAATGTAGTCTTGATTAGAAGAGGATTATGAACAAAGCAATCTCACTGAGGTGAAGGTCTTCCTCAGTGAAGTAGGAGGAGAGAAAGGGAACGGTCAGTGTGTGAACATCCCGAGAGTGAGTGATCCTGAACTCAAGAGGGTCATGAGCCCAGGCCAGTCCAGGTTGTGAATGGACCTTTGAAGACATACTCCTTAGAGGGTTCAACGAGAGATTCACAAAGTCCGAATAAATATTCCCCCAATCAGTCATCTTCTATGTCAAAAAGAACTATTTCAACCACGAAAGTCAATGAGGCACTAGATCTACGGTGCATGTAAATGTATAGAGTAAGCTCACACAATACAAACGCAATTGCAAACCCTTTTGATTCACAACTTCACATGTGAGGGCTGTAAGAGTTTGTCCAATTTATCTTGTATGTTTTAAATTGATGATAAAACAATCTTTTAATCCATTACTCACAAGTGTAGTCTCCCTAGGGTAGTTTTATGTCCGAGTGGTGAACCACACCACTTTAACATGTGACTACTTCTTATAATGGTCAGAGGCAAGTGCTTGCAGCAATAAGAGGACCCTAAGAGTGAGTCCAAGTGCTTAGGGCACAAATCCAGGAATTTTTGTCTCTAATCCTTAGAGGCTATGTCCTTACCCACTCTATATGGCGGTAAGTACCTGTGATCCAATGAGGGCTTTATGCACCCATAAAACAAGGTTCTTTTTATTCTGATTTCTATTTAGTTAATCCGCTCAATTCAATCCCAATTTTAAAATTTTGATTGTCACTTAAAAGTTAAATGTGAGCACAACAATGCACATCTAACATTCAGTCCCAATTTCCTTATTAATCTTAAGTGTAAATCAAGGGAGGTATCCGAAATTAGAATGCAAATAAGAAACTATGATGCATGCTCAGAAGAATGTATTTTTACAACAACTCCGAGTACTCTCATGTGTTATGCAGAACTAAATTTTTAAATTTAAACTAAATACATGCAGATCGAGAAAAATAACATCTAAATAGGATACTCCTAGCGGGGAAGAGTTGAGTTAATATTTGGCTAAGTAGTACATGTTTATGTGCATCTCATTATGAGTCTTATCAAATGATGAATCTTCTAAGATGTGTGGCCAAAACTACGAAGGGCACATATATAAATTTGAATCTATGCTACTGTGTGCCTATCCTAATTCCTCCACTTAAGTCGAGAACCAATCTCGACACAACCTCAACACAAGAAAAATAATGTCCGGACTCTTTTTACACATGCAAGATTTCAAACAAGAGCCATTGAAAGAAGCAATTACCTAAATTGTTACAAATAATTACAAGAATACTTTCACTAATGCAAATAATTAACTAATTATCTAATTGGATAAGTCTCTCTCCAAATGGTCGAATCGACCCTCTTCAGTCTGTACTCCAAGCTCGAACCTCTGCGTAGCACCTCATGAGTCGCTCCATGGGCCCTGGTCAAATTAAATATGGTAAGATAGTTCAAGATATACTTATCCAACAAGATAAGAAAATAATTAAAACAAAATTACAAAAATACTCAAATAAATAAGGCTCTTAATAGCTCAAAATTCACTTAATCACAAGAAATCAAACCTAATAAAAAGTCCTAATCAAGTTGTGTCCCTGACAACGATGCCATTTGATGACCTGCTGAATGTGTATATTAATTTGTACTTGTTATGCAGAACTCAACAAATTATGCAGAACTGAGAGAAGGATCTCCATGAGGAGTGTCCGACTTTAATTTATATCCTGGGCAAGTCCTGGATAGAACAAAGGGACACAACAGATCAAGAATTTTTAATTAGAGTCCAACAATGGTGATCAAGCTACTATGAGAGGCTATCTAGGCTAAGCCAGGTCACAATGCACAACAACATGGATGACTAATATTTTTGGTGATTTTTAATGCAAGTTAGGTTAATGAAACAAATTGATGATGAGAATGCCAATACACAAATGGATCTAGCAAACTAAGCTCAATTAAGCTCCTGAATTCATTAATCACTAAGGTGATCTACAGTCCTAAATCCAAATTTCTCAAGATCTTCAATTCATTTCAAGGCCTAGATTACCAATGCATCACAAATCTCAATATGTCCACTTGAATATCAAATTTATCTCCCTAAGGTTCATATAATAAGGAATTAATAAAGAGCAAATTCCCAATTAAAGTTCATGGTTATTTAATAAATTAACAATTCAAATCAAAAAGAAAGATGATGCATTTAATCCATTTATCAAGCTAATTAAGCATATCAATTAAGCACTCTACATAGCCTAGGTTCTCTTCATTCAAACACAGTAGGTTACAAATAATATCTAATTAATCCACATTAAAGAGCATTAATGAGTGTCAAAACAAGACCAATTTCATGCAATTCGAATAAAGGGTGCTCATGTTATTAACACATCAATCTAGGGGCTTAAATAAAAGAAAACATGAACTTTTTAATTCAAATAGGTCCAAACAGGGGCTAACATGTAATTTACATGAATCGATAGAATATGACTATAAAAAGCCCCGCGTGAGGGTATAAATGTAAATATCAGTTACATCGAGTGCTTATCTTGTAATTTTTTCGCCGAGCACGTGGGACGCATGCGCCAGACCCCCATGGAAATATGGAAAACTTCAGGGGTCTGGGTATAAATTTTGCTAATCACGTGCTTGCATCACGTGGGGCAGTGGAGGCTCGGGGTAAGGCTCATGACGCGGCTCTGTGCTACATGTTTTGACTACACGGCTCAGAGAAGGATAGGCACCCTCGAGGCTGCATAGCAAAGCAGTGCCTCGGGCGAGAGGTTTGGAGTTGATCCTGGCTGAGATCACGATGATATCATTCAATAGTTGTTGTACATCATATTCCTCCCTCATCCTCCACAGGCGGCGAGGCTTTGGCGGAGCTCTGGCGATGATGACTTTGCTCCTCCCAATGTATCTGGAGGCGGTGAAGGTTAGAGGAGGTAGCGGACGCCTCCGCGTAGATGATGTGATAGTCGCGGTGCTCAATGGAGGTCTGAAGCGCCATGTCGATGAATGCTCGACAGCGGCAGAGGGCGAGATCAAAGATGGTCTCCAGATTTCAACCAATCAAAGAATTTGAAGTACCTGCATGCGTTAGAGGAGATCCAAAGCCAATGTAGTTTGAATGGGGTGGTCATGAGGCAGAGCGGGGGCTCGTCGGAGGGTGAAGGAGGAGATCCCAGAGTGGAGCGGTGTAAAGTTAACGGCAGAGAAGTGGTGAGGGATAGAGAGTGTGTGAGAGAGCATGTCGGAAGTGAGATGGAGTTGGTGCGATGGTCATAAGAGGGTGGAGGTGACTGTACGTGCGAGAAGAAATTCTAGAAACAAGACAGACACAAAGAAATGAAGCTAAGAATAGAGGATACCTGACGGAGAAGATGAGCGTATGGAGGAGAATCATAGGGGAATTGGATGGAACTAGGGTTGGAGTTCGACGCTCCGATCTTTGCTTCACGAGCTGGAGGACACCAGCTTGAAGCTCGAGCAGCTGGTAAGGTTGAGGCTCACCTGAGAAGGTGCGAATCATGCCGGAGGAAATACTCGATCTTAGTTCATCGACACTCTCAATTTTTGTCACAAAGCAGCTCGTAGGACCTAGCACACAAGCGAATGCTCACGAATGAGGGCGGAAGGTGAGTATTTGAGGAGAAGGAAGATGAGGTGCATGTGACAGACGATGTAGTTTCGAGGGATTGTGGTTGACCGGGGAGAAGCGAGGGGGGGTACGTGTCATGCGAAGATGCAGGTAGTTAGGGTTGTGACCTGGTGAGGTTCAGAGTGGGAGAGGGTCGATGAGATAGTGGAAAGAATAGGAAGGGGGCGAGTGGTTGTTGACAGGGACGATGCGGGAAAAAGGGATGTGCTTGAAGAAGGAGACAACGTCTTAGCCATTGGATCTTGAGATCCCATGGCCGAGGATGGGGCACATATGAGCGGAGGGGATGCGATCCATCAGAGATGAATCGACGGCGGGAGGCACGCACGGGTGGAGAAATGGGAGCAGACTGTGTGGGTCAATCAGAAGGATCCACATGGCCCAATGAGATAAAAGAGAAATGTAAAAACAAAGAAAAATACGAAACTAATAATTACAATCAAAACCAAGAAAACTCATACATGAAAGTTGTAGATTTTGATGAGCTCTAAAACACAAAAGAGTTTAAACAAAGGGAGAAATATTTTTGGAAGTATTTTAAGGAATTAATGCACTTGATTTTTAATTGTTTTGGATTTTTGTATTTTAACTTCATTTTAAAACCAAAACAAATATTTACAATATTTATCTATTTTTTTGGTAATTTTGAATAAAAGAAATAAAAATAAAAAAGGGAAAAATATATACAATTATATACACTAACCAGGGTTAATTAATAACACAGAGTCAGAAGTTAATTTTAGTTAATTATGAACAGATTTCATTAAATAGTTTAAATAAGGAGGATAATGAACAATAAATAATATGATTAATCACATATTCATCGGCGTCTTACTTTGATATTGATATCTTCATAATTAACAAATGTGCGTAGTGACCCAAAATATTGTTCCTCATATAATTGAGGTGGTACTAGATTGCACATATCGAGTTTTATTTCTGTAGACTGTTCAATTAACAACATGACATAAGCTTAGGGATGGTGGACCCAACATTAAAGACTGAATTGGGAAATGCAAGCTAGACTTACAAGAAGGAATGAGTTCCTTCTTCTTTTTACCCAACTTGCAATTTCTCATGTAATTGGGATGTAACAAAGGTAAAAATGAGATCCCAGATCTTGCTAGAGATATAATCTTAAGTACTCTTTCTTTGAAGTTTAATAAGGGAATGGATTTTTAGAGTTTAAAAGGCAAGACAAAATTGATTAAAAATCCTTAATCAAATAATTTAAATTTTAAATATATAATTATTTATATGATCTAATGAGTGCATTTTTAATATCTAATATGAAATCCATGAACCCTTAAAGCAAGCTTCTGGAGGTCAAGCAGTTGACCAGACCAAATTATTTGAACTGGATCCGTAATTTGGAGCATGTTCTCTCTGTGGAGAGCATCGACTATACAATCCCAAAGTCGACGGAAGAACTAAAATTTAATGAGGTCTTAATAAGGATCACTCACTAGTTCGATGTTATATTATGGGGTCATTGTTTAATGTGCTTCAGAAGTGACATATGGACATAGACAATGCCCATGATATAATGTTGAATCTAAAGGAGATGTTCAGTGATGTGAACTACATAGAGCACATTCGAAAGCATGGATTCCAGAAGAGTCTGGCCCAATAGGTGCATAAGAAGAGTCAAAGTGTTGACTCATCTTCTCAAGCTTCCACACATCAAAATGGATGCATATCATCATTGCAAAAGACCGGAGCACTGGAAAAGAGATTGTCCAAATTATCTGAAAACCTTAGAGAAGGGTAAAGATAATTCCATGGCATGTATAAAATCTGCTTTAATAATTGAAACCAATTTTCTCGTAGGACGAGAAGGTAGTTGGGTTGTAGATTCTGGTGTTTCTGTACATGTATGCAATATGTTTCATCTATTTCAGGATACTAGAAATGTTGATGAAGGGGAGATAGTCATCCAGATTAGATCTGATACAACTGTTATAGAAATCACCATCGGGACGTGAAGGCTATCATTATCTAGTAGGAGAGTCCTATTACTTAGAGAATGTTTCTATTTTCCAGATGTTAGAATGAAACTTATATCTGTATCTAAGTTAGTTAGAAATGGATATTCATTTCTGTTCCATGAGAAGCTTATCATAAGGCATATGTCGCAGATTGTGTTATAACTTCTAGTAGACTATATGAATTGTGCATTGATGAATCTATCATGAATATAACACCAACTAATAAAAACCCTAAAAGAATAAGAGAAAATGAAAATCATTCGAACATGATTTGGCATCAAAGGCATGATCATTTATCTGTTGATATGATTAAGATTGATAAAGGATGGACCTTTAGATTTCCTACAGGTCTAAACTTTACCTACATGTGAACATTGTATTTGAGGTAAAATGATCAGAGCACCATTTCGTAACAAAGTTAAACGATGCGAGGGTATTATTGACCTAACACATACTAATGTATGTGTTCCCTGCAGTACCACGACTAGAAATGGACATGGATGTTATTTGACATTTATTGATGATCATTCGCGACATGAGTTTATGTTCCTATTTTGTCATAAATCTGAAACCTTTGAAAAGTTCAAAGAGTTGGGTTTGTCTAAGAACCAAATCGAAGAAGATTAAATGGATTCGATCTGACCAAGGTTGCGAGTATCTCTCGGATGAATTTAAGGAATACCTCAAAGAGAGGGGAATTGTATCTAATCTCACTCCTCCTAGAACTATCCAACTAAATGGTATTGTTGAAAGATGCAACATGAACATCATGTACATGGTATGTTTAGTGATGAGTAAAGCACATTTACCTCTTATTTTTTGGGGATATGCAGTAGAGACTTCAATATATATCCTAACAAGATTCCAAGAAAATCGGTATCCAAAACCCCTCATGAGATTTGGTTCGGAACCAAACCCAGTGTTAGACACTTGAGGATTTGGGATCGCTTGGTCCATGAGATGAACATGGATGCAAGTAAGCTAGAATCTTGTACTCGAGAGTGCTACTTTATTGGGTATGCAGAGGATGATATTGGGTATCAACTTTACAACCTTGAGACTCAAAAGATTTTCGTCTCTAGAGGTGTAAACTTCTTAAAGGATGACTTCCTTAAGAGTCAAGACAAAGATGAAGTAAAGGAAGTCATTGAATCCCCTAAGGATATTGAGCTTTCTGGACCATAAAATGAATATGTAAATAAAGATGAAATACATGTGCCTCTTCGAAGAAGTTGGAGGATGGTTGTAACACCTGAAAGGTATGGATTCCATGTGTCAGGTGAAACTGACAATGATCCAACTTCATTTGATGAAGCACTCGCAGATCATGACATGGATAGATGGATGTTAGCAATGAAGTCTGAAATAGTCTCCATGTACAAGAATGGTATATGGACCCTAGAGTATCCACTTAGAGGGGTAAAACCCACTGGGTGTAAATAGATCTTCAAGAGAAAGAGGGGAATAATGGGAAGGTAGAGACTTTCTGGGCATGGCTCGTAGCCAAGGGCTACACAAAAAGAAAAGGCATCAAGAGATTCTCTTATGTGGCTATGCTTAAATCCATCAGGACACTACTAGATATAGTTGCATATCTTGACTATGACATCTAGTAGATAGGCATCAAGATGACATTCCTCAATGGATACCCCGATGAGGATATCTATATGGAGTAGCCCCAGAGATTCAAAACCGAGGAAGGTAAAGTATGCAAGCTGAAGAAATCCATTTATGGGCTTAAATAATCTTCTCATAGATGGAACATCAGATTTGACAAAACCATAATGAGTTATGATTTTGTTCAGAATCCTGATGAACCATGTATGTACAAGAAGCTTAGTGGGAGCACTATTGTGTACATCGTGCTTTACATAGATGGCATCCTTATCATCGGGAATGATATATGAATGATGACTAGTGTTAATATATGTTTGTCCCATACCTTCGAGATCAAAGATCTTGGAGAAGCATCTTATATCTTGGGTTTGAAGTCATTCAAAAACATAGAAAAGAGGATTTTAAGATTGTCAAAACATGGATACATTAAGAAGATCGTGGAGCGTTTCCATATGGAGAATTCCAAGAAAGGCTTCCTTCCCTTAAGACATGGTATCCACCTATCTAAAGGGATGGATACTCAAAGTGACAAGGATAAGAAAGCCGTGGTTGGATGCCCTTACACATCATCAGTGGGAAGCCTAATGTATGTAATGATGTGCACAATGCTAGATATATGCCACGCAGTAGGAGTGGTAAGCCTTTATCAATCATGTTATGGATAACAACACTGGAATATAGTGAAAAACATATTTAAGTATCTAAGACGGACACAAGATTACATCTTGGTCTATGGAGATGGTGATCTCCAAGTCTTTGGATACACAGATTCAGACTTCCAATTTGATATATATGACCACAAGTCAACTTCAGGGTTTGTGTTCTTGTAGAACTGTGGTGATGTGAGCTGGAGAAGAAAGAAGTAGGGCACTACAACTGATTCAACAACAAAATCCGAATACATTACCGCATCAGATGATGTAAAGGAGGTAGTGTGGTTATGCAAGTTTATCATGCAACTTGGTATAATTTCCTATGTTTCTCCCATCCCGCTACTCTGCCAAAACACGTTAGCCATAGCTCAAGTGAAGGAACCTAGGTGGCATCAAAAGAGCAAGCACGTGGAAAGGAAATACCACATCATTCAGGAGATTCAAAAGTGTGGTGACATCATTATTACCAAGGTGGCCTCTACCGATAATGTTGTTTATACCTTTACCAAACCTTTATCCAAAAGGTTTTTGACCATCACGTAATGAGCATGGGTTTAAAGATTGTACTTGAATAGTTTTAAGGGCTAGTGGGAGATTTTTAGCCATGTGAGCATGAGGCTAACCATTCCGACAATAAATGTTATTGTAATATTTGATATATCAATAAATGTTATTGATTTATTTCACTCCTTGTATGACATTAAATGCATGAATGCACGTTTAAGGTTCCTTAGTACAATTAAGGTTATGTACCATGGCTATCTTATTAATCATACAGATGTTGATTCATAAAGGCTAGTGCTTGGATGAATTCTAAAGAGTAGATAGAAAACTCATCAAGCACCGTAAAATGCTTGCTAAGAGATGATCTTCAGCCTGAGAAGGAGATGACAATCCCTCTTTAAAGGTTGATATTTGATCGACCTCTTGATGCATGTCCTCTGCAAAAGAATAGAGATTCGGAGGTGTCAGATAAGTTAGGTCAAAGAGTTGACTTAACGTGATCGAGATAACCAAAACCTATATCGTATGCTATCATGATATAGGCATTCATACTCTGATCGGAGATAAATGTATTACTATATGTCAAAGTATGTGCATTAGACATACCATTAGGTTGATGACCCAATCAAGGTATATACACCGACGAGCTGGTGTGCATAAACGGGCATATGAGTAATATGATCTCTCAAAGGGATCATACATGTTTACTGTTGAACCGAAGGACATGAGCGTACTCATAAGGTATTGGGACTGATCAAATTTCATGAATTATCATCTTGCTTTGGAACCATGACAAGAATTAGTAGATATGATATATGCTTTTGGAAAGCATATGATCGATACCAACTCCCAATGATCGAATGAGAAACGTAATGATAAAATCCTGAAGAAGATAGCCTGAATATGATCTAAAACTTCATATTTATTCTAGGTCTTCCACTATGTAGAATGTATGGGTATTAGAAGTATGCGAGTGTGATGTGATCATAAATGATTGTGTAACCATGATACTTCCATTCCGAGGGAGTGATGAGGTTGGTTTGTACTTTAGTGAATTCTCTCAGTAGATTAGTAAGCTAATCTTTGTCCAAATGTTGGACATTGATCCGAATGTGATTCTGATGCAATGAGAAAATTAGATTTATAGTTTGATTTCATCAAACAACTTTGAAAGGTTATTGAGATATGGATTTGAGATATGATCTCAATATCCAAGTCACTATACATGGAATGTACAATCGCCATATCCTTATCTCCAAATATCCGCAGAGAAAGCACATTATTCTCGAAAGAGTTCAAGAATAATTCCATTGTTGAAAATGTATCCGAGCATTGGGAAATTGATGATTAATTCCGATTTCATTATCAAATGAATATGATTTATATTACTTGGATACATGATAATAGTCATCTAAGATAATTAAATATGATTTAATTATCAAGAATATGATTAATACAGATATCACTATCCATAATAATCATAAATATTATAAACGTGATTTATAATATGTTTGAGAGATTTAATTGTAAATATTATATACAAATTAAATATTGAAGCGTATTGGATTCACTTTGAACAATTAATTGTAAATGCAATTCCCATTTTATATTGGACGTATGAATGTGATTCATAATTATCATTGACATGATTGAAATTATCATAAAATAATTTGGAATTATTTTAGTGAATAACTTTGCAACAAAAGTTGTTGCACATATGGAATATATGATGAGATATGAGATCTCAACATAATTAGAATGAGAGAGCCTCCTTACTATACAAGGAGTGGACGACCACCTAGAGTCCTAAAACTTGGTGGTCGTTCATCCTTTGTATGGAAGGAGACTCCTTCCAAGTAATTCCATATTTGTTGATTTGATTTAAATTGAATAATATTGATGAATCTTCAATATATATTTAATTTACTTTTAAATTAACCAGTTGTTTTTGCAAATTTATGCAACAAAATCAAGGCCATTGATTGAAAGCACAATTTAATCTACACCAATGATTATTGTGTGAATATGGACATCCAGTTTGTTATAAAAGAAAGGCTAAACCAAACTCTTTCTTTATGATAAATTCAAGAGGAATAACTCTCTCTCTCTCTCTATTTTCACATACACCCCCTCTCTCTCAATATCATGGTTTTCCACCATATTGACCTAGAGGGCCTCACAGTCATCGCGAAGTCGTTGTACTACGGATCGACTGTTCGTGGATCTCCATCTTCTTTAGTGCATTTTGCTCATGAGGAAGGATATCGATTTTGCCAGACAAAATCTGGAGACTCTGCACTCCAATCTTCACTCGGATTGCGGGAAGCATGTGTCTCATCCACTAGCTCGTAAGTATATCCTTCATCGGATCAGACTTGAGACAGGAGGTCTCTTCACTTAAAGACACATGGTCACAATCATGCTTCAAGAGGTAACCCTTTGAATCGTCTGTGATCTTGATGAAACAATTTGATAAGTGTTCTCATATCATGTGGTTTCATCTATTTAAAATATTTTAAATTCCATTGCTTCATCGCAACTAGTATGACTAGTTGCCCTAGATCGCATTTGATGCGATCTACATGCTTTCGTGATATGCTAAGTCATAAAACTTAGCATTCATCAACACCCTTCCAGGTAAAGCTATTCTTTCCTATTTTTGTATCTAGTTTATTCTTTGTTGCTACTCTATCTTCTTATAAACCCAAATCAAAGCCCCTTGAGCTCCTTCTTCCTCATTAAGATCTGAACCAAATCCCATTCAAAAAACCCCAACCAAAACACCTACAAATAGCCCCGTTGTCTCCTCCATCTCGCTTCACTTCTACCTCATAGATCTTTCCTCTCCAGTAATCTAACATCGAAGCTTTGAGCGCCTTCCTCCACCTCTATATAGAGCTCTTCACCCCCATTCCTTTGTGCATGCAACTTGGGCTTAGTCCAAGACTCGAGCCCTATTTTCTTACAGGTTATCGAAGTACTCCAAAGCAATCCGTAGACTCATCTCCATTTCCTGACCATTGACTTCAACTGGAAAACAAAGGAGGGGGGCCTGACCTAATTATCTTACAAAGCTCGTAGCTTCACCTCGTCACCGTTACTCCTTTGTTACAGCTACAAGGAGACCCGTCAAACCCCTCTTCCACGCCCATCGAATCCTGAACTTTTTCTAAGATCTGGTTGGTCATTCAACACTTTCCATCACACCCCTCCACTGAGCAAGTCCTAAGCAGCAATAGCTCCAGTGAGCCTCGATCTCCATCTGTTTCCCCGACCGTGCGATCGCCACTAGTGGTAGGTCGATGCCCAACCGCTGTTAGACATTGAGGAATGGATCTGACAAGGTGGAGGTCGGTATCGGGATCCACAATAGATGGAAGCCAATCAGGATCGACCTGGTGAAGATCCTCAGTGGTCCTAGGGTGTGTAGGCACAGACGGGTCAGTGGAAGTAGTGTGGCTAGGTATGGCCTTGGGTGTCTCGCAGATGTCAAAGTGAAAAGGGATGAACTCATCATCGAAAGAAGTAAAGTCAAGGTCATCCTGCGAGGTCTCTCCTAGGTCAAAATGAAAAGGAATGAACTCATATATGGAAGTAGTCGAATCATGTTCGCCCTCTACAGTATCAACCGGATCATCATTCTCATCAAAGGCCCAAATTCCTGGATAAAAGCAACAAGATCAAATTCGGCCTTAGTCTCATCAATATCTGCCCTCCTCTCTAAGGTGTGAATCATGTAAATCCTAAGGATGTCATCAATACATCGCCAAGAACCAGAAGAAGAAACTTTGAGGTCCATGCTTTCTGAGTCTTCTTCCACGGGGAGGAATGATCGGGTCTCAGTGGAATCCAGCATACAACAAAAGTCTCTGATCATCTCATCAAGGTCATGTTCCTCGGGGTCAGCTAAGATATGTGAAGTCGCATCAGGTGCAGGTCTCTGATCGGTAGTACGTGTTGTGATGATCACCTCGCTCTCGTCAACTAATTGGAAGTGAATCTATCCTAATCCATAATTGATAATGACCCTTGTAGAGGCGAGGAAAGGTCATCCCTGGATGATTGGAGAGTGCTCCCCAGTGGAGGTTTCCATGGATAATACGATAAAATTGACAGTATAGCTCATGCCTTGAATCCAAATGATGACATTCTCTAGAATACCCTTCGACCTCTTGATAGATCCATCAACAAATTGAACTATCATCCTGATTTTCTTTAGAGGCCATAAGTGAAGAGACTGTACTCGCGAGAAGGGTATGATGCTAATCGCAACACTGCCATCAAGGAGAGTGTGATCACATGTGTGGTCAGCGATAGTGCATCGGATGAAAGGTGTAGCAATGTTCCTTTTCCTAGAGATAGTACGGTGTGTGATGGCATGGACAATGGCCATGGTCAAGCTATGACGCTCAGATCTGCTCCTTCGCTTTCTCTTCTTGGGGTGAGGACTAGATAATTAGGCCATGGCATGGTGAAGTGTGACCTGGATGATTTCATGAATGGTCGACACCACTTCAGGTTGAGTCAATATTGTTATGAATTTTTGGATATCCTCCATACAAGGGAGGAGATCGGAATCAGCATATGCACAAGGACGACTAAGATCAGTCTGTACAATGTCGTCACAAGGGTCAAGGATGGGACTGGATGTGAATGAGTGTGTGGGCAAATAATCAGGCATGGGTACCCTCTCCTCACAAAATGAATCGATCATATGTCTCCCGAATTCTTTTTAGATTTTCAATTTTTTCTCATTTTTTTCTATTTTTGGCGATTGTAAGATCTCATGATCATCCTCAAGTGAAGCCATATCCTTAAAGAATGGATCATCATTTTGGTTCTTATTTATGCAAAAAAGATCATTCATCCTCAAGTTCATATGCTCCATCATCTGGTTCAAGGTCTCAAGTGTGGACATCATGAAAGGTGACTCCAAAATCTCAGGATCGGGTGAAGGGGATGAGGATGATGGGTGCGGACAAAATCACATTCCGGGTCAAGGTATTCTAAGAAGAATGGATTGTCGAAATGTGAGCTTGATGGTGGTGGAAATGATGGGTGAAAATCAAGGTCTGAATCTCGAAATAGTGGGTTAGGCAGATATGTACAAAAATCAGGAGCAAAGTCCTCCTGGAAAAGGGAGGTGGGTTGGCTAGAGGGTACGAGGGATACGTAAAGGTCGGATTAAAATTACTCCACTCGGTCATCTCAAAACAAATGAAAATGGTCAGGAGAGCACCGTGGTCAAATCAAGAGGAATGTGAAGAGAAGGCGCAATTGTGTAGAGACGATCTAGAATGCACACGAACAATCACAAACAAACTCACACAAAACAAACCCCTCAATTCACCTACTCAAGTCAGTGAAGACTATGAAGTTCGTTATTTTTATCTTGTCTATTTTAGAGTTACGTGAGATGTCAAAAATTGTACAAACACTTAGGGTGGCTTGATGAGATTTGGGCATTAACCTTAGTGTGTATGCGGGCAATTAAAAGCGAAGACAATGAGGGGATTACTTGTCCCAAGACAATGATTTTTTTGTTGATTTTAGGGTAAAGTAATATTAGCAGTACCAATTTTATTGGTTATAACTTTTTTGTATTTTTTATAAGAATGCACATGCATATCGAGGAGTTTAATTCTTTTTAGCTCCTAGGTTGTCAAAATCAGAGGAAGAGTCAGAAAAGCAATGCAAGCGGTAAATCGATGATGAATGCTAAAGTGTAAATGCTCACCTTGCCTCCAGTACTCTACATGCTAGGATGCTAAGCAGAGTTGAAACCTATATTATATGCAATGCAAGCTGATGAAATCATCCTAGATGAAAAACTGCTATTATCATGAAGAACAATATGCTAAATATCTAGAAGTGAGATCCAAAAGTCCGGTCTCGAAAGTTCATCGGTCTCTGCCACAACAGATCCTGCAAGTGTTGTATAGCACTTCTCTCGGCGCTCAATCTCAAATCCAAATAAATAGCAATTTATAGATTTGACTAAGTCCAAACGTAACTATATACACATACAATTGTATTATGTGTTTGGCCTTAATCGATAGATAAGAAATCATACAGCTAGGGCTCAATCACACAAAAGAAAGAAAATCAAAAATCAGAAAACAAAGGGAAAATGCGAAGAAAATGCAGTAAAATCGACGAGGCCCCCAAGGGAACGATCCCTTGGGCACTGGACCTCGTGAAGTGTGGAGTAGTGTAGAGTCCTATATTATTACAATAAATGTATCTCTTTCACTTTGAATTACAAAATAAATACAATAATATCCAAATGGCTCTATCTTCATAATTTCTCTTTCCATCTCCTTTAGTGCTAGGTCAGGAGCCTGAACCCAGCTTCACGCGGGTGCGCAGAAACCTTGAGTAAAGCACCTCCCTCGCTCTGTGGTACCTCGTACCAAAGTCAACAAAGAGAGGTTAGACATCTCAATAATTATATCAAATAAAAGAGAAAATAAATAAAGTAAAAAGATAGATAAATAAATCATAATCAAAATAATGCCAATCTAGTGCAGCTGCTCCCCGGCAATGGCGTCATTTGATAACTGAGATTTTGCGAGGGTCTAAATATGTCTCACACAGGACGGAGACACAATCGTTGTGGCGACCACTCAAGAAATCCCAATTAATCAACAATTAACCCACAATGATGATCAAGTAATGAAAATAAGTGTGGAGTTAAAATTTATTTTATTTAACTCTACAAAATGTGTGCAAAGTCCAAGCATGTAGAGTGTTGAACACATGACGAAAACTAGATACATCGGGCAAAAATGCAAAATATGATTGTAAACTATTTATCTATATTTCTTTTTTGTAGGTTTTTTGTTTTTTAATTTAATTTAATTTATTATATATATATTATTTTTAATTTTCTGTTTTTATATTTTTCTTTTTTATATTTTTATATTTTTATATTTTCCTTTTCTTTTGAAGATATAATAAAACTATATATAGAGTATATACACAATATAAGCTAGTATAGATATAAATAATAGTAAATATAGTCAAAATCAAGAAAATAAAATCTTTTTGGTTTTAAAATACTCTTTACTATTTTTATGATTTTTAGAAAATTTTGCTAATTTTTATATATTTTTAAAGTAAAAAATACCCTAAAATAGTTTAATAAAAAACTGAAATTTAAATAGAAATTAAAAATAGAAAATGGAGTCCAAAATTTTCCAAATCAATTCTATTATAAAGATAATAATACAAAGAAAATTCAAAAGTAGGAAATAGATTTTTTGGGGGGAATTTTAAAGGTCTTTTATATTTTTATAAAGGTTTTTTGGGTTTTTCAATTTTTAAGTATTTTCTTTTGTAATTTTTAGTGATTTTTGGTCTAAAGGTAAAAACATACATAAAGAAACAAAATATTTTTTATAGAATTTTTCAAAACATTGCAAAATAAAATACGTACATGGAAGTGTGTGCAATCCGGAGCATAAACATATTTTTTGGTTTTTTGGAGTTTAATTGCTATTTTAAATAAATGAAAACGATAAAGAAAAACTATAACACTAGTAGGGGCATTTTTGTAAATAAAAAAGCCTAGGGACAAATATGCAATATCCCCAAAATTTTATAACGTGCACCAAAAGTTTTTCGACTAAAGACAAATTCCAAAACCTGCAGGGGCTCCTCTGCAAAATGCCCCCACCTCATACGTGTAGGCACGTGAGGTGACATGTTCGAGGACCTTGTTGCAATTACTAAAAGCACATGGGGCGAATTACAAATATTACAAAATCAATTAAACGGCCTAGGAAAGTTTCAGTATCAAATATTAAATTACAAAATGGGTTGGGTAGATCTGCAAATTACGTAGACAACGACGCATGCCAACGGTTGATCTTCCTTCACTTATGCCACTCGTCGACCATCTGACGACCGATACCCCTTCGCCTTGGATGCTCCTGATTAGATCTCCCGGGGGCGATCGACGGCTGGCACGCGTTGCATCCAACGGCTGCTGGCAGACCTGGCACGAGTTCTTGATCCAACGACGAAGGAAGGCTAAGGAAGAACAAGGAAGCGTCTCCGGTGAGGTGATCTTCTTCGGGCCCGATCTCCCTCCTCCGATGCTTCTTGAAGCTCCAAAATGCCCAGAAACGCTCCTGAGGTGGTCCTCTGTGTGCTAGTGGCATCAAAAGGCTTCGGCTATGGTCAGAGTGCTCGCACGAGGCCGGCAGAGCGGTGAAGCTCCAGGAAACTCCAACAGGCTACTAAAAGTGCTCCAACAGGTGATGTAGTTCCAGGACCTACAAAAAAGAGTCAAAGGGTCGAGGGAAAACTGCCTCGACCCTGCGGCGTGATGGATGGAAGCGTAGGGAAACAGGAAGCGCTGCTCCAACGAGCAGAGGAGGTTGAGCAGCCGAGATCCTGCTCCAGGAGAGAGCAGGTTGAATGGGTGCTTTGAGGCGAAGGAGAAGCAGTGGGGAATATTTAGAAGGTGGCTCGGCGGTCGGAGGCGGGCGAAATGGTAGTGGAAGGTTCGTCGGAGCTCAGCTCCGGCGAACTATTGGGAAGTGGTCTATGGCTAATCACATGATAAAAAACATGAAATAAATGTTGGGATTATACCTAGGAGCTAGAAAAAGCTAAGAAAATGAAGGAAAGTACCTCGAACGGTTGGGAAACCATGAAGAATGGACCTCACACCGGCGAGGCGGCGGAGAAGGTGGAATGACGACCTCCGGCCTCGCCTGACCTCACTCAAAGTAGCTGGATATGCCCCTATCACGGGCGTCGATCCGGAGATCCAAAGCGAGGGCCAAACTAGGTCCAAAGCAGTTCAAAGAATCAAAGGAAGGAGGCGAGGCACTTTTTTACTACTGACCGATACAACGAGAAAATCGAGGTGAAACAGGAGCCTTAGTGATCGACAGGCCAAGGAAAGCCTCATGCGTGATTCACTAATGCACGAGGAGAAGATTCGTAGAAGGAATCAACCCGAGAGGAGGAGCGTATCATCGGGGAAAATTTTGAGAAGTTCGATCAAAATCTAGGTCTGACACCCCTATGACCTCAATCAGAGAGTTGGACGAGGTCAAAGAGGGGCGAAAGCTGGTTGGTCCACGTGGACCAACCAGAAAATCAGACCTAAAAAACATTTATAAAATCGATATAAAATAAAAAATATTTTATTAATTTTAAGTTATAAAATAAATAATGTTTATTATTTTCTAAATTATTTTGTTATGATTTTTATTTATTTTTTAGAGGTATAGAATTACAAGTTAGTTTTCAGGGTTAAATTATAGGTATATTCATCTATGTTTTTAAGTCTTTTATTTTTATTTTGTATTTTTGATTTTATTATTTTCATTTGTTATTTTATAAAATTATAACTTATTTTTATGTAGATAAATATATTTTTATTATATTTTTTTGAGATATTATTTACACGTAAATAAATAAGTCTAGTTATTATATAGGTATAGATATTGCATATTCATCTATGTATTTTTGTATTTTATATTTTTTTAATATTATTTACAAATTTATAAAAGTATAAAATTATAAAAATAATGAATAATAAATAAAATGATTATTTTAATTGATTATCTTATATAATAGGGGTCCAAAACCTAACTTACACACCTTAACTCCAAAAAATATGAAACCACCTTCATTATTAAAAGTATATACTATTAAATGTGATTTTGATATATTTTGATTATTTGAAAGATATGTGTCTGGGAAGTTGAGATTTTGGAATCTTGTTTAGAATGTAATATTTACACTCTATATCATTTATGTATGAAATCAATTTTGTATTTTTCTATATTTTATTATCTACAACTTTCATATAAAAAGTATAAAATAAAATAGGTCCCAAAAATGAGTAAAGAATGAATTAGTAAAAAGGGATTTTATTGTATTTTGGACCCTTATCTCCTCCTACTTTGTTCCTTGTCAACCTAGTCATCAAGATGCCTAAGTCTTGGGGTTTAAGGTCATAAAATATCTTCGATATTTTATTCTTTTTCTTTTATTTTTTCTATAATTTTGGAATTAAAAATAGTATTTTATATAATATTTACAAAACAATGCGTGGATGCTAACTTATGCAAATTAAGGGTATTTACATGCATTTACTACGTTTTTAAGGCCAAAATGATAGAAAAAAGGTGATGAAATGGAGAATCATCACCAAACTAAAACAACTTCAACATATTAATATAGGTATTTTATGGTTTATCGATGATCATTCTTCAACTACTTTTGAACATCATGAATTTACACATCTCTGTCTTTGATGTCCTATTTTGATATTTCATCTTGAATAACACATAAACAATATAACACTATGATTTTGTTTGTATACTTCATCTTAACCATTGAACCCTAGATGTAGGTTTATACCTAAGCACTCTCGTAGTTGAATATCTAGTTAACATGATTGATTGAGAATCATGAATTAGAGGACTTATGCCATGGTTTTTACTATAACTTCCCCAGCTTAAGTCCCTCGATTGTTATCAAAAAAATTGGTCATGACAACTTGTTAGGTTCATGTCCAATTGGACCCTTGGACAACAAAAAAATTATTGAGCCCAAGTTGTCAAGAAGTAATCCTCCATTCTTATCACACACTTTCAAACTTCGTAAATTTTCGATGTACGACTATGTTGGAGTGTTACAAACTTCACCACTTATATTTGCAACGTGTCATTATGATATGGCCCATCGCTTATACCTGACGATAGTGGCGGATGCATGTTCTGAGCTTAGATCCCATCAAGTAGTTCGTTCCACCATCAGATGGAACCCGCTTTGATACCATTTGTAACATCTTGATGGTCACAACAACATGTTGTATTAGGGCTCAATTAGCCTCGTTGACAACCACCCAAATGTTTAAGCCCAAGTTGTCAAGCAATATTCTGCCACTCTTATAACTCACTATCAAACTTCGTAAGATTTCGATGTGGGGCTACATAATTTGGTTTTATAGAGACATATATTATAAATCTATCACTATATCGACCATTGTTAAATATATAGAGATTAATATCCTTTACTAAATGAATTTTTATACTAAGAAATTCATATCCATTGATGTATCATTAACAATGATTCATATAGAAACACTTATCTATTGCTATTTTTCAAATTTTAAGCTAATCATGTCTAGTTTTTAGTTCAAAATTTAGAGATATTAGCTCAAGTTTTTTAAAATGGCAATAGATAAACATTACTATATAAAATGTTGCTCACGATATATCAATGGGTTTGACTTTTGATCACTAATTCTAGTATAAAAAATCATTTAGCAATGGATATATTTATCTTTTTATATTTAACAATAAAATATATAGTGATAGATTTAAAACAAACATCAATATAGATCCAATTTGTTATAATGGACTATGTTAAGTGTTATATTTACCCATAGGGGGTTTCATGGTAGCATCACTTTGCATCGGCAGTTCTTGTTTTGTGATTATTACATTATGATTATTAGTTGTGGACATATATTTTTGACCATAATTTGTCAAAGTTACTATCTATCTCTCTCTAAAAGACTTGTGATCCTACAAGGTACTCTATTTAACGAGAAGAAAAAAGAGAGAAACGAAGAACCAAAGAAACCAACTCTCACAAGGATTATCTTCATAGTCTCTGTGATACGCTTAGACTCAAGTTCGAGTGAAAATGAAACATGGACAAAGACAACATGAGTGCTTGCTTCATAAAAAATGATCCAAAGGTAAGTGACTCAGAAATCTTAGATTCACTAATAAACTATTTGAAGAATAAATAGTCATGGAATTGAAAATAAATAGCTAAAAAGAGAACAATCTTCTTATAAATAAGATAGATATATTAGGAGAATGACTTACTATTTCTAACAATCTAATGAATCTTTCACTAAAAAAAAGTACTATTAGAAAAATTACACATACAATAACAAAGCCTTTTCCCATATTAAGTAGGGTCAGTTACATGGATTCTTTACCTCTATTCAGATTTATCTTGGGTTATTCTTGGTCGTAGATATAAAAAACTAAGATCCCATCGTATAGTCTCATTCCAACATTTCGTGTACCTTCCTCACCCTCTCTTAGTCATCTCAACATCCCAAAACTTGCATCTCCTCACCGATGCATCAGCTGACCTCCTTTGCAAATGGTCAGACCACTTTAAGCAATTTTCTCACATCTTATCCTCGATCGGAGCTACACCAACTTTCTTTCCGATTGCTTCATTCTGAATCCAATCTTTACATGTGTGTTCACACATCCACCTTAGCATTTTCATTTCTGATACCGCCATTCTCTATACATGTTTGTGATTCACAAGCCAACATTTAGATCCATAGAGCATAGCAGGTCTCACGACTGTTTTGTAAAACTTTTCTTTGATTTTCAAAGAGATTTTTTTATCACAAAGAACAATAGAGTCTCCTCTCCACTTTAGCCAACATGCATTTATTCTATTAGTAATATCTCCATCAATTTCCCCATCATGTTGCAAAATAGATAACAAATATCTAAAAAGATCTCTCTTTTGAATGTTATCGTCACCAATCTTCACCTCGATTCCTTCACCAATCACCACTATTTCTATCAAAAGTGCACTCCATATATTCATCCTTGTCCTACTTATATGAAATCCTTTAGTCTCCAATGCATGTTCCAGGCCTCAATCTTCTCATTCACTCCACCTAATCTTATCAATCAACACAATATCATCAGTGGATAACATACACCCAGATATCTCATCCTGAATGTGATTTAACGACTCAACCATAATCAAAGTAAAAAGTAATGGACTCAAAGTTGAACCTTAATGCATACCGATGTTGATGTCAAAATAGTCAGTCTTCCCATACTGTATCCTTATACAAGATGAAGCCATATCATGCAGATCTTTTACGAGGTTAATGTATATGACATGTACTTGCCTCTTCTCCAAAGCTCTCCATAATATCTCTCGTGGAACAAAATCATAAGCCTTCTTTAAATCGTTAAAAATCATATGGAGGTTCTTCCTTTTAGCTCTATAAATCTCCATTGTTCTCCTCAGCAAGTGGTTGGCTTCAATAATTGAGCGACACGGCATAAATTCGAATTGATTTTCTTTTACTTTTAAAACTTTTCAACCTTTTTTGATCACATGTTCCCAAATTTTCACAGTATGACTCATCAGCTCGATACCTCTGTAATTTGGGCAATTTTGAATGTCTCCTTTGTTCCTATAAAGCGCACCACGATGCTTCTCCTCCAATCTTCAAATATTTTCTTGCTTCGCCAAATACCATTGAATAAATTTGCATGTCAAGTTAAATCATGCTCACTTAAAGCTCTCCAAACTTCTCTAGGAATGCCATCAAGTCCTACACCTTTCCTAGGTCTCATAACCTTCAAAGCCTCCTCTACTTCCTTCCTTTGTATTCGTCTATAGCTTGCACGATTTAACTAACTTTCCTACTAGCAATACCTCCCAAAGTGATCTCTCTATTTTCTTTCCCAATGAAAAGCTTATGGAAGTATTGTTTCCATCTAGTCTCTATATCCTTCTGAGTAACAAGCATGTGACCTTCCTCATCATTAATACATCTCACTTGAGAAAGGTCTTTGATCTTTCTTTCTCTTGCTTTAGCCAACCTAAACATATCCTTTTGGTTGTCATTAGCATTTTTACTCACATGTGTTCCTCACGTGAGAACCCTTACCAATTTTAAACTACATTCGGGCAATGATGTATCCATCCTTGCCAACTTCTCATTGCATTTAGGCGATGCAACGTGTCGCAAGTAGGGAACGCCCTAACGAGATCTAAATGTTTGCTTAAAACCATGTTGAAAAGATCTGAACTATTTTGAGACAATTTCCTAAATAGTGTTCTAAGAATTTGCATTGGTTGTCAACTACCTAACATGCAACCTTCCTCAATTTATCCAAGCTTGGGACTTACCGTGATTGAGTTATTAGAAAAATGATCTATCTCAAAGAAAATAATCGATCTAAAAATTTCATTTAAAAATAACAATGATATATTGTTAAAGATGTAGCACACGTCATTAATGGGGTTAGAAACCCGAAAGTCAATTGGTATGTAAGTTTCTTCAAGCAATAAAAGTGTAATTGTATATATACATGAATTTGAGCCTAAGAAAATAATGTCATGCATTTATTTAAAGTCATAAGGCTAAACTAGATAAATTCCAAATCATATATTTTCAGGAAAAGTGATGCACATGGATCCAAGAAGGTATGTAAAAAACAACAATACTAAAAAATGTTTCCGCATGCTTAGAAGATCTCTATAAAAGGAGGAAACGTACATATTGATATTCACAATATCGAATGGTTCAATGGGTAAATTAATCACCTCTGCAATATTCATAATATGTCTTAAGACATAAATGGTCAAACAATATGGCATCATCATGTGACACATTTACACCATGATTACTTATTTATATAGTAGTGGTTTTGATTTATTTTTGGATGATTACAGTGTATTTGAACAAATCTATTATTTTATTTATTTTATTATTTTTTGTGATTGCTTCTAATTAGTTAATATTGTCTTTTCAATCTAATTACAAATCTTTTAAACTTTAATAGATTTAATCATTTTGAGCATTAATTTGTAAAATCTTAGAAGGTAAAAGTTCAATGAATGACTACAACAAAAAGAGGTTAATAAATTATGATATCCAATGGCCTAACCTTTCTGACTATATTGAAATTAAATCTAATATTTTTCTTTGCATGATCTAATGGACTTGGTCGTAAAAAATATCATCTTGAGAACATTTTTATTTTTTAACAAATATATTTCTCATTATCAAAGTTACATTATAATATTTACTTAAAAGCTGTAATTTAGTCAATTGAAAACCTTGCTTTTTTTTCAATTTCACTCCTTAAATGATCCACATAAGTAACTATATTTGTTCATTGCTTTGCTACATTGCCTTTTTTCTAGGTTGTGTTATTGAATTAAAAGGTGTTGGCATATCCAAAAACCTATAGAATTTGATATTGTTGGCTTAAGTAGACTAATATGTTGGTGTATCTCTTTTGTATTAATCTTAGAAGTTGACTTTATTATTTTCTTCCCATTTTTATTAGAAAAATTTTGGTTCTTAATTTGATTTTGATATCTATTCAAATTTTAAGTTTTATCTTAATTTATGCTCATTTGTATATGGCAAAAAGAGTGAGGGATTTTTTGAAAAAGCAAAAAAAAAGTTCTAATTGGAGAACTTTTCTGAAATATTAATTAAAGAAGATGTAAAAAACTAAAAAAGCAACGATATCTGATAATGTTAGTAAATGATCGAGGAGTTATCATCACATAATGAGAAGCTTATTTTTGCACTGCTTATTGCTTATTGTAATTATTGTAATTTTTTATGTGAAGTGCAAACTTGTGAACGCGAGAAGTGCTAAATTCTATAAGTTGTATTTGAACTCATATTTATTAAAATTAGTTGTATTTCATATTTTCATTTTTAATAAATTATTATCGCCATAAAAAAGAGGGAGATTGTTGATGTAATACATCTAGAACTTATTTTTGATAAAAACAAATTAATATTTTCTTATTTGTAAGAGATAAATATTTGAGGTCAAACAATTAAATTAGCACGATGAATCATAACAACTTTCAAGATTGCAACTTGGTTGTGGGACATCTTTAAAAGACTTGATATGCTAATAAAAAATGAAGTAAAGCTTGAAAATAGTCATAGCAAGATCGGAGAAAGAGAAATTCACTTGAAGCTCACAAAATGTCTCATCTCTAATGATCAAAGCAACAAGGAAGATTGGAGTTCAAAGTTTTTAGACCCTTTCTTTAACCTTTGCAATTATTGTAGTTAATAATAGATTATGTTTCAAAGACTCTCAAAGTAAGGCATGAATCTTAGATATCATTGGAGTTCAAAGTTTTTAGACCCTTTCCTCAACCTTTGTAATTATTGTAGTTAAGAATAGATTATGTTTTAAAGACTCTCAAAGTAAGGCATGAATCTTAAATATCATATATGATCACTCCGGAATTAATCTTGAACCATCCTGCATAATTTTTATGCTTTAATACTTCTACATATTTTTATACATTGGTTCACATTTGAGCTTGACCTAAAACTATTGACGAAAAACATTTTATATCACTATACATTAATTACTACCGAATATAGCCTTTTGTTCACGATCTTAACTTGACTTTAGTACACAATTTGCACTTGTGCAAATTTTTTAGACTGTATTATTTTGATACTTAATCCCCTATGGCGAGGATGACTACAATCTGGATTATAACATGGAAATCCATTTATGATCTCTCTATTCATCATATGAATGTTACTTCCTTTCTTCATGGTGATATTTAGGAGTAGGTTAACGTAGATCAATCTGGGGCTTGTAACACTTAGAAGTATTGTTAAATTCCTTTATGGATGAAAAATTACCCCAAAACAATAACATGTAAAATTTAGCGAGAATATTATGTCATATGACTTTAGGGTTCATGACTTAGACAGGTATATCTATTCCAAGATGAATGGTGATGAACATATTGTATTATGCCTACGTGTTGATGACATATTATTGTTTGATTTATATATGAGTATTATCAATAAAACCACATTGTTCTTGTGTAGAAAGTTTGAGATGAAGAATGGGCCTCAAGTTGACAAGGTCAATTGATATGGTTGTAGTTTCTTAAGCTTAAAATGTTGAGAAAGTTCTTAAGAAATTTAGATATAAAGATAGTAAAGTCATAAGCATTCCTTTGGATTCATCAAAAAAGCTTTATAAGTACAATTCATATGTCCCAACTCATGCATTAATATATTATAGGAAGATTAATGTATCTTGCAAATTACATGATGCCTACCATTTTCTTATCAGTGGTATACCTTCGTAGATACACAAGTTGTTCCCGACCGTACTCGTTAGGAAGTTTTGGATCAGTTATTGCATCACTCGAAGGGAGATGGTTTCCCTTAGTCTGAGTTATGATGGAGACCATTCTATGTTAAAATGGTATAGTGATGCAAGATGGATAGAGAAAATAAAGGAGTTAGAGAGTAGAAATACTACTATATATATACCATTGAAGGTTGTGTGGTCTCCGAGATTTGTGAAGTACACTATTCTACAACGATCTCCTTTGAGGCTGAGATGTGTACTTTCAATACCACTGGAATTAGGGCTAAAAATCTAATGAAAACTTCAAACTTAAATTTCCAACGACTTAGTTCTTGCAATCTCAAAGCATTGTAATAATATGACCATAATTTTCAGGATTAGAAGTTCAAAATTTATTCAGAAAACAGGGAGAGACATTCAAATCCGACCTAAGATTTTACGTAATTTAGTATTTCGAGATGTGGTAGATATGTATTTCATAGGATCCGATGATAACATAGCCATGTGCTTACTAAAGAACTTGATAGTTCTTCAATCCAAAAGTCAATGCTTGGAATGTGATTGCGACCCTTTGGGAGTTCTTCCACAATGGAAATCCCACTTGAGTGTATAATCCATAAAGTAGGCTCAATGTAGTAATGACAAAATGTTTGAGGAATTGATTAAAACTATTAATTTCATGCTTATGCATGAATGTCTAATCCTTGAAAGCATGAGTGACTTTAAGCTGCAAGAACGGAAGAGCATAGATTCTGAATGCTTTGAGTTTTAGGGTACGTATGATGTTAGAAGTGCATCATTGAAAAAAATATCTATTTGAATGATACCATGGATTGTTAAAGGAAAATGATTTTTCTTGACTATACTCTTGAAACATGATAAAGATGCATGGGCTTTAAGAGTAATGATCCTGAAGATTGTCATCAAGATTATTTCTACAGTATACATGTACACTAAGTCTTGAAGTTTAATAAGTATTTCACTTTCTTCATATAAGGATGAAAGTGATAAAATCAAGTATATATTCAAGCTGAAAATTACCTTCAAAATATGATTCTACTTATGTGCGTTGAGTTCTTCAAATAATAAATTTGAGAGGGGTTTGTTGTGATTAAGGGGCATTAACACAAACTGAAGTGTTAAGGATTTAGGGTTTAGGTGAGTTAGGGAGAAGAAAGATATTAACATATTTTTTGCTCTATTATTTTAAGGGACTTGTATATGAGTCCCCCCCCCCCATATCTCGTAGCAAAAAGAGAAAGGGAGATTGGAGGGATTACAAACACGCGCACATGCACCCTTTCTCAGATTCCCTCTCAAGCTCGTGGAATGGCTTGCGAGTTGGGAGTCCGAATCTTGATAACACTTATACGGTTTCCTTAGGACACATTAGAGAAATTAATCTAATATGATTTTTGAAATCCAAATATTGGGATTTTAATGAGCCACTTCGAATTCTTGGTTGCTCTTTGCAAATCCAACATGCATTCCTTAATCGTTGGTTATGGATTCAAGTAGGGGTGCTCCTTGAGGATTCTCTACACATTGCCTATTTTTGTCCTGATATGCACGACCGGATCATTACACACATTCATCATTTTTGTTCTTATCCACAACTGCACAATTTCTTCTCTATAATTGGGTGTTCTATAATATACTTTCGAGGACGACCAATATCGATTGCACCGATGCCAATCAATATATCGTCGTATTCTGGGAGTGGGTCTCCAAACCCGACTCATTGGTAAGGTATGTATAGTATCATATTTAATGAAAGTTCATATAGATACTTCATTGAATTTTAATCCATTTATTTGCCTTCACTTGTTTATTCTTTGTTCATTTTAGATCTTGCATGGTATCGTGCTTGATTCTTAAAATTACAGTTCTTATGCTATCTATTGATCACTACCTATTGATTACTGGTAATCAGTACGTTTAGTTGATAATATGTATTATGATATGTAATTATGTTAAATATAATCATGTTAATTAGTATGTAATTATTGATCAACTTCATTGTATTTGATTTTGGTTCCAATCCCTCTAAATCATAGCACAAGATTCTCTTTGAGTGAAAAAAAGCCTATTTCCACATTTTTTGGGATCTTATCGTACTTGAGACCTACTTAGTTAGCTGTGAAAATATAAAACGTATACGGTGGAATCAAAAAACAATAACAAAAATATTGATTTACATGAATCCTCCTCTATAAGGAGCAGGGTAAAACCACGAGAGAAAGTCACAATGGACTAGATTTTCAGTAAGAATTATCTTAACACTCTCTGCCGACCTGGAACATCGAATGCTCAACATGGATGAAACAAAATTCAATACACACAAGTTGAGAATGTATATCAAATACATCTCTCAAACTCTCAATCGCATCATCTCGCTCTTGTGATCTAGGAAAGTCTACAACCGTTGCTATTGGGCTCTTCAACGTTTTGAATATGGCAGACTAAAAAATGATCTCTTTATCGGAGACCTCTACAAGCCTGCTGTCACACCCCCAAATTCCGTGATCGAGAATTATCGTGCAGACACGGTAGCGGATGCTCGAGAATGATCGATGGAGCTAGGACTTCAGGAGGAGTCCGAAATACTTGGATATCAAGGAGGTTATCCACGAGAGTCTGGAGGCTCTACCGTACGCGATAGAGAAGCGTCACACAGGACATTGGCTCGGTAGCAGAGTGTCGTGGTGCTAGTAGCAGTGCGAGCAGCGAGTACAGACAGCAGTGCAGAACATGACGGTGGATGCACGTAGCGATACGCACGCGGGAGCAGAAGGGCGGTACGTAGTGAAGCAGTACGCATCGAGGAGCAATGCGGTACGGTCACATAGGCGTACGCACGAAGGCGCACGGTATCGGTATTGATGCGTGGCGATCCAAGGAGGCATGGAGCGTTGCAGGTGCTGAGTACGAGCATTGTCGAGCATGCTCGGTATTACACGTACGAGAGTGGTCTGGAGGCCACGATAGCGAAGTTCTGGAGGACTTCCCCTTAGCATACAGAACGCTAAGGAAGGGTTTACCGCACGAGGGTCTGGAGGTCGCGGGTTCCCTTATGGCACGAGACCAAGTGTTTGGTGGCACTTGGTAAATTATGGCAAAGCTGCATCAACAGGGTATTGGAGCGCATGCGTGCTGGTGACTGGGCGTCGACTGTGCGGGAAGACGAAAGGACAACAAGGGAATCGAAGAGACGAGCAGACGAAGAGTTGCTGAGGAACGCGAAGGATTGCCAAAGAACTCGAAGGGTCTCTTATGTCTTTATGTGTCATTATTGTAAATGTAATAATGAGTGTCCCTTGGGTTGCCTTGAGTCTTGTATATAAGGAGAGGTGTGGCTCATTTGTAAACAACACAAGTGTAGAGTGTCACCCACTCCAGAGAGAGTTCCCCTTCTAATAAGAGAAGAGCTTTGGGCCCGTGCTTGTGTGATCGTGTGGTCGTGTTCTTGAGCGTTCTTGAGCGTGTTCTTGAGAGTGTTCTTGAGCGATCCGGAGTTCGTGCTCGTTTTTGTCTTGGAAGCGTCGGTGCGCTAGCAAGCAGGAGTATCGAGAAGAGTTGGAGCGCGTCCGTGACCGTTCTACTCGGGAAGGCTGGTTAGCTACGGGTTAGCTAACGCCGCATAGGATCGGTCGGAATCGGTAGCGGGATTTCGACCCTGTGACAATTGGTATCAGAGAAGGATTCGTGATACAATTCGTTGGTACGAATTGGTAGCAGAGCTTGGTTGGTGCCAAGAAGCGGGCAAAGCTACGAGCGGCTGTCGGTGCAGACGATCGCGGGAACAAGGATACTTGTTGGTGCAAGTACATCTTCGATCAACGGAGCGAAGATGGTGGGCGTTACCGATCGCGTAGCAGCATTGGAGCAGGCGATGGAAGAAGTGGAGTCCACCATTGGGACTCATGCCCATCGCTTTGCCACCTTGGAGGATCGCTATTCAGAAGGATCGGATGTTGGGGACGAATCCCAACGCTCAGCCGAGCAGATCAAGTCCTTGGAGGACAAGCTGGAGGCGTTCATTACGATGATGGAGGATCTACGCAGCGAGATCTCCCTCATCAAGAGGCATTGGCGAACAATGGGAGCTCAACAGAGGTGCAGCGATGCAAGGTACCCGAACCCAAACCCTTTACAGGTACGCGGAGTGCCAAGGATTTGGAGAACTTCTTATGGGATATGAAAGTTTACTTCGAGGCGACCAAGACGAGGGAAGCTGAGAAGGTCGGCTTGGCATCGATGTACATGTTGAGCGATGCCAAGCTATGGTGGAGGAGCCGTGCAGCAGATGAGGCAAGACCGAAGATATCCAGGTGGGATGATCTAGTCACGGAACTGAAGGCGCAGTTCCTGCCGAAGAACACTGCGTGGATTGCACGGGAGGCTCTTCGACGCCTGAAGCAGACAGGCACTATTCGTGAATACGTCAAGCAGTTCACGTCCTTGTTGCTGGACATCAAGGGAATGTCAAAGGAGGACAAGCTGTTCAACTTCACAATCGGGTTGCAAAGCTGGGCGCAAGCTGAACTGCGGAGGCAGGGTGTGAAGGACCTGGATTCAGCAATCGTGGTGGCAGATGCGTTGGTCGATTATGGGGCGGCCCAACCAGGCTACAACGCTGAAGAGAGGGAGTTCACCGGCAAGCAGAAGGCACGGTCGAAGGACAAGGGCAAAGGCGTTGCCCATGATCCACCAACGGAGGAACGAGAGTACTCCAAGAAGAAGGAGCAACCCAAGAGCAAGGGATGCTTCATATGCGACGGACCGCATCGGGCGCGGGAGTGCCCAAAGAAGGAAATGCTCAACACTCTTCGTACGAACGAGGAGGATGAAGAAGAAGTTGAGGTACGCTTGGGAGCAATCGGTGCTATGCGTAAGGTACGCCTCACAACACTTCGGGTTGGAGCTTCGACTTCAGTGGAGCAAGGGAACTCCACAACAAAGAGCTTTGGAGGCGCCAAGGCTCGATCGAGGATGCACAGGAGTGCGCAGGTGCATGCGGAGCACCAAGGTGTGCAATGGAGGCACACAATCGAAGCCGCGGATGGAAGAAGATCCGTGCACGAGAAGCCGATGCAGAGCTCAGGAGGGCAATGCAGCATGGACAAGGAGTTGAACGTCCATGGGAGTGGAGTGGTGACGAACCACACCACCAACGATCTTGCAGGAGGCAAGATATCGAAGATGCTCGGAATGCAGGAGGTGCTCACTTCCCAGGACACAGGTATGTCTACAGGGAACGATAGAGATCATGAACGAGCAAGCGTGGAGGTGAGTACTCCATATGTGGAGCTGGAGAGACCACACAACAGCGATGGAGCTGTTGTATCCAGGAGGGATACATCGAGAACAGGAGCTGACGAGGAAGCTTCATTTCTCACGACGAAGACCAAGCCATGGAGGGACGTGGTTCGTGAGAAGACCATGTGCAGGAAGAGAGGTGGTGCACGCTTGCACCACCCTTCCAAATGATCAGCATCAGGAGGTGCATAGCGGATGGAGGATCGTGACGGGACGCCAACTGAAGAGGAGATGCTCGGTTGAGGACAACCGATTCTTCAGGTGGGGGAGGCTTGTCACACCCCCAAATTCCGTGATCGAGAATGATTGTGCAGACACGGTAGCGGATGCTCAAGAATGATCGATGGAGCTAGGACTTTAGGAGGAGTCCAAAATACTTCGATATCAAGGAGGTTATCCATGAGAGTCTGGAGGCTCTACCGTACGCGATAGAGAAGCGTCACACAGGACATTGGCTCGGTAGCAGAGTGTCGTGGTGCTAGTAGAAGTGCGAGCAGCGAGTACAGACAGCAGTGCAGGACATGACGGTGGATGCACGTAGCGATACGTACGCGGGCGCAGAAGGGCGGTACGTAGTGAAGCAGTACGCATCGAGGAGCAATGCGGTACGGTCACATAGGCGTACGCACGAAGGCGCACGGTATCAGTATTTGATGCGTGGCGATCCAAGGAGGCATGGAGCGTTGCAGGTGCTGAGTACGAGCATTGTCGAGCATGCTCGGTATTACGCGTACGAGAGTGGTCTGGAGGCCACGATAGCGAAGTTCTGGAGGACTTCCCCTTAGCATGCATAACGCTAAGGAAGGGTTTACCGCACGAGGGTCTGGAGGCTGCGGGTTCCCTTATGGCACGAGACCAAGTGTTTGGTGGCACTTGGTAAATTATGGCAAAGCTGCATCAACATGGCGTTGGAGCGCATGCGTGCCGGTGACTGGGCGGTTGACTGGGCGTCGACCGTGCAGGAAGACGAAAGGACAACAAGGGAATCGAAGAGACGAGCAGACGAAGAGTTGCTGAGGAACGCGAAGGGTTGCCAAAGAACTCGAAGGGTCTCTTGTGTCTTTATGTGTCATTATTGTAAATGTAATAATGAGTGTCCATTGGGTTGCCTTGAGTCTTGTATATAAGGAGGGGTGTGACTCATTTGTAAACAACACAAGTGTAGAGTGTCACCCACTCCAGAGAGAGTTCCCCTTCTAATAAGAGAAGAGCTTTGGGCCCGTGCTAGTGTGATCGTGTGGTCGTGTTCTTGAGCGTTCTTGAGCGTGTTCTTGAGAGTATTCTTGAGCGATCCGGAGTTCGTGCTCGTGTTTGTGTTGGAAGCGTCGGTGCGCTAGCAAGCAGGAGTATCGAGAAGAGTTGGAGCGCGTCCGTGACCGTTCTACTCGGGAAGGCTGATTAGCTACGGGTTAGCTAACACCGCACAGGATCGGTCGAAATCGGTAGCGGAATTTTGACCCTGTGACACCTTCCATCATATGTAGATATGAAGAATAAGTTTTATTATGAAACCTCATTAATGGATCCTTATCAAATGAGAACCTTCATCTGAGCCCCTCCCACACTAGTTTAAAGATTATGATCTCTTCTCCTCCGGAGTCCCTATAGATCTCCCTATACCGGACATCAATGATATTTGTTATACATGATCCACGTTCAAACTCAAAGCCCAACCTCATAAAACTTAAGGAGGTATTCTTCTGTACTTCTATTATCTCACATATCCATGTTTTCCTTTTTTTTTTGCTCTATTAATTTTAATGATCCCTCTTTTCCCGTGATTAGGTCTCTCTTTTTCATAGCAAACTTGGGCAGTTGGGCCTAATATCCAAGGAGCAGTCACATTTTGACACTTTTTTATTGTGTGGTTATATCGGTATTCTAAGTAGTGGCTTCATTTTTTTTGTTATTCTTGTTTTTTTTTCTTCATTCCTTTTTAATGCACAATCTCCCTTCAATTTTATTTTAAATGGGCTGTCATCCCTATTGAGCTCAAAACTTGTTATCGGCCCCCTGTTGGGCTTTAAAAATAGAAAAGAAAATCGATATAAATTGAAAACAACCCGAGCCTAGTGTGGCATCACTCTCATTAGTTCTTTCAACGATACTTCGAAAATATATGCAAATCTCCCCGAATTTTTTTTGCACGAACTTTGAGAAAAAGAAAAAAAATTGGCATAACACATGCAAATCTCGAGGAAAGACATATAAATCCAGGAATAAAGCCTAAGAAAGACTTACGCCAATACCGTGTACAAATATAAAGCATATAAATATGAGTTACATAACAAGAAAAACATTGATTTGCATAGAATCCTACTTCTTAAAGAATGGGATTGGGATGAAACTGCGGAAGAAGTCCACAATAATCCGATCTTTCTATTAGAATTCTCATAATGGGTACATGCGGTGCGAGGCTCTATTTATCGCCTTACGAGCTCAATGAAGTTCAACCATTTAGCAATGTGGACTTAATAACACTACACACATAGAGATCTAACTACACAAAAAGTCAACACTACCAAGATAGCATCTGGACTTAGTTGTTTACAAATATAATTTCATGAGTGTGGATGATAGAATAAGTGATGGACCCAGGTAAAATAATGAGTAAACTACGTAAATGACCCAGAATTGTACACATGATTCAATGTCGTACCCAAACTTTAAAAGGCAACAATGTGGTACCCAAACTTTAAGACTACTCTCAATTATTACAAGAAATTGGACCTAAGACAATGTTTTGGATTTGTTGTCATATCTTCCGATGTTAAAGATATAACAACGAATATTGTTCATAGTCAAATCATCTTTTGTACTTATAATTTGCAACAAATATCATGTTCGCTATTAAAGGTTTATATAACAACGATTTTTTCTGTTTGACTTATTCGTTAAAATTCATATTGATGCTAAATATTTAACAATGATTAAAGAAAAAAGTCAATGAATAATCGTTGTTATATGATTCGTTGCGAGGAATATGACAACGCATAGCATTAGTCGTTGTGAATTTAAAGACGCAACAAAGAATATTTGTTGTTATATATTTAATTATGGAAGATATGACAACAAATATTAAATTATTTGTTGATTTACGTCAATTTTCTTGTAGTGAATGTGGTTCTTTGATTATTGAAATTTGGTTGATTATTTCATCTTTCCAACCTTAAATTTTAATAGTAAAGGACCATCTTAAGGCAAATCTTAAAGTCTGGGTAGTACACCTTTTAAATTTCAGGTATGACATTGAAATCTGATGTATAGTTCAGATGCTTTTTTGTAATTTACACTAATATATATATATATATATATATAGAAGGCCGACCGCATGTAACGGTCTTTATACAAACATCTAGGTCATGTTTTGTTGCCAGTTTACCTAAGGGTAACCTGGCATACCCTCTACTCTGTCCCTGCATTCATGGATTGGAATTAGTTGATAATTTCTTTATTATAATATTTTTTAACCATGTTCAAATAAAAATATAAAAAATATATTGTAATGATTAAAAAGTTAATATAACATATAATCAATGTCACATCACATTTATCATTCCAAACATCTCCAATCATCACAACCATCCAAACATCTACTATTCACAAGAAGATACCCCAACCAACCCAAATCAGTTACCAAACAAACCCGATGATTGTTGTGTGAATGGAATGAAGTCATCTCCACGCAAAGGAAACATAGGTGCAAAAAAATCAAAGTTTGGACCTTGTCGTTTTTAAGTTTCAAAAGTCAAACCAAGGCGCTCATAGGTTTACATAACCTCATCAGAGGCTAATGTCCTACTCTTTGTTATATGTTTTCATGTCTGCATCCATGTCTATCAATGATCGATCAATGAAAGGGACCTTTTAATATCCATATCCATGTCCATATCTGAATCCGAGTTAGTAGGACGAGCGGAAGCATGATATATAGGTTGGAGTATTGGATTCAACAATGTAAGTTTTCCCTCCAAAATACAATTTATCTCTTTTCCCAATTTTTATTCCCGACCAGCTTCCCTCTTATATCTATTAGTTGGCTTTAACCACAAGGTTAACGGGGCCATGTCCTAAATACACTAAAGTAGGAAGAGACGAAATGAAAGGGGTTTATAGATAATTACAATATTAAATATATCACATCATTTCACTTTTAAAACAAGTAGGTCTAAAAAGTGTCTCAACCTTCACACTTACGATTTGATTGTAGGCACCTTACAAATTGAATCTATACATGAGCTACCAATTTCGTCATCACGAGAATGACATGAAATTAATCTTGAACATCAGACCTTTGATGTGAGGAAAAAGATGATAGCAACGAAAAGAAGTTCTTGATGTTCAAGGTTGGCGCTCCTAAAACTTAAGCGCCATGTTTTATCTCATGAGTGCACTCAGGAGAGACCCTCGTCCACGACAAAATCACTCATGTTGGTGGAACTCTTCTAGAATTTATCACAATCTTACCTAGAAGGGCTCAAATTCATTTAAAAGCAGTTGTTTTTCCTTTATTAGAAACTTTAAAACACTCAGGCTTATGAGGATGTACCTCATATGCAAAGCATCTAACCATTAATTAGTGCTAACCAATTCCTCATACAATTTGTATTTGCAGTTGGGATAGACACTTATTTAAGTTGGATTGTTCCCACAATAAGCTTCTAATGAATCTCTGTCCCATCTCAAGCCTACATTTTGGACTTAGAGACTTTGCAATTGATGGAGGACGTCTCTCTCGCATCACGAAATCATACAAAAAATGGATTGTATCAGTATGAAAGAACCCATCACACAAATATATAGGACTGCAAATTTTTTTATTGCCACTGAACCATATGGCATACAACATTTCCATGTCCTTCCACGCACCACAAGGGATAGAGATCCACCTTTCGAGTGCTTGAACCTATAGCAAAAGAAGCTAAGAAGTGCCTCCATCTATTACTCTAAAATTAGAGTAATGTTACTATGGTAATCGAGGCAAATGACCATATAATAATGAAAAGTAGATGAATTTCGAATTCAAGGAGCAAACTGTAGAAATTAAGGTAAATAGTAGAGTTGTTTAATTTTGGTCATTATTATTTTTCGCTAATTTTGTAAGAATTTTATGAATTTTTATTTGATGTTATGTTTGCTAATTGGGATATTTACACCACGAACCTTGAAAACTTTATAAATTACCTTCTCGACCATGTATTCATCATAATTATCACCTAAACACTACAAACTTGCTAACTCTTATGCTACGGACCCCAACAGACTATGTGGTTAACTCATGAACTCGCAATCCCTTGACGACCAATTAATGCAATAAAAGTTATCGTGATTTCATGTCAATCTGAAATGAATGTTTATCAACTGACACTAACATGTGATATTCAATAATGATCACCAGTCTGAGAAAGTAATGATAATCTTTCTCCAAAGACAGATTTCCAACCAACCTCTTGATACATGTCCTCTCCACAGAAATAAAGATTCAGATCATATTTAATTAAGTCAAAGAGTTGACTTGATGGGGTCGAGATAAACTAAGACATGAATCATAACTATCATGATCAAGCGTGCATCCTTTGACCAGAGGCGGGTATACATCTATATGTCTGAATGTACACATTAACTGGCCATGTGATATTCAATAATTAAATCCATCCTTGACTGTAGTATCTTATGGATTATCATGTTGCGCTTCATCGCTGTACTTTTTAATTGTCATAGTTGGATTATTTGAACATGTTTAGTATCTCGTTTGGACCATTTCATATGTGTTGAACCATTACTCTTGATAGGTAACTGACATACATAAAGGTAATTTCATTTGCAAATCCCATGCATGATTATGACATCTCGATCTTTAGCTGAGCAAGTGCAACAGTATTGGACTTGGATGAGCAGTCGCTAAGGTAGTGAGGCTTGATCGTTGAAACCGTTGCACTGTATGCATCGTTGAGTGGGTAAGTTAAGCGGAAAAGTTTTAACACCGGATTTATCATCTTTCGGTTTTTTTTGGTTTATTCTCTTTTGATATATGTTTTGCATTTCCCTTCAACCATTTGATTTGCATTTAATAGATAACCATCATATGTGATGATAAGAGCTTGTACAAACCCCATCTGCGATGATGACAACCCAATCATTATCTGATCATGTGCAATTGTATTAGACTTGGATGAGCAACCACTAAGGTGGCGAGGCATGACCGCTAAAACTGTTGCACTATAAGCATCATTGAGTAGACAAGTTGAGCGGTAAAATTCTAACCTCGCAATTTATCATCTTTTTATTTCTACTTTTTCCATCTTTGCGAAATCAAACAATGGAGGTCGATGTAATTTAACAATTATGTGTATTTCATTGTATTCGTTACTTTTAATCATTACAATGAAATTTACTCCAAAAAATGTAATACGAGTGAAGGATATGGAAGAATTCTTAAGCGCATCACGGAAGCGTGAGGATCACATCATATACAATCGGGAGAGACTTGTCGCACCAATGCTCTATGCAACGGAATTTAAAAATTTAAATGATGAAACCACATGATCCAAGAACACTTCTTGGATCGTTTCATCTAAACCATATACTAGATAAAAGAATACCTCTTGTAGCATGGTTGTGATCGAGTCTCTAAGCGAAGAGACCTCTTGTCTCAAGTCCAACTTGTCAGATGAGACACTTACGAGCGCGGAGATGAATCATGTGAAGGATATGGTACAATCCTCAAGCGCATCACGGAAGCGTGAGCGTCGTATCGAATACGACGAAGAACGACTAGTCGGACTAGTTGTTCTATGCAGTGGAAATTAAAATTTTTTTCATGTGATGAAACCACATGAACCAAGAACACTTCTCGGATCGTTTCATTTAAACTGCAAACAAGTATTAGGGTTACCTCTTGAAGCGTGGTTGCGATCGAGTCTCTAAACGAAGAGACCTCCTGTCTCAAGTCCGATCCGACGGAGGAGACGCTTGCGAGTGCGGGGATGAATCGCGTGCTTCTCACAATCCATGTTGATGATCCAAGCGACGGATCTCCTGATCTCGACACACGAGATCCAATGTCTTCTTCACAAGCGAGGCGCATCAAAGGAGATGAAAATCCATGAGCAAACGATCGGGCAACATAACGACGATGATGCTGCAATGGAGACTCTCTCTAGGGCATCCATGGTGGACGTCCATGAGAGGGAGAGATAATAGGCGTATAGAGAGAAAGAGATAGAGAGATGTGCTTCAATAGCATGTGTCCTAAGAGAGCATGGTATGCCTCTCTATTTATAGGGTTTTGGGATCCATGGATCTCAATCCATGGAACATATAAAATCAATGGATGAGATTGATTTATGTCTAATCCAATGGTCAAGATTGTTGTTGGTAAAAGCCAACAACTTGTGATTTAATTTAGATCAAATATATTTGACAAATCAAATATACATCAATCCTAAAATTAAACCAATCAAATAAGGAGACAAATTCCATGGAGATCTCATCTCCCATTAGAATATAGTGGACGGCCACTTGTTTCCAATTGGAGGAAATCTCATGAGATTTCATGAGATCGCATCTCCATGAAAATCTCCATTATTTATTCCAACAACTTTTGTTGTGTTTTATTCTTCAATAATAATTCACAATTAATTTTGAGAATATTGCAATCTTACCATTGGAATTTTGTGAATCACATTCACAACCCAAAACAAAATATAATTTACATTTTCAATTAATTACACAATGTGTATCTAATACACACTAATAATTAATCAACAAATATAAATTATAATTAGCTCTCCCTAATGCATTACAAATCACATTTATAATATATTATGAATAATTAGATATTGCTATCCGCATTATTCTTATCTACAATAATTAAATCATATTTAATTATATTGGATCTCCATTCTCACGTGCCCAAATAATATGAATCACGTTTACATTATTCACATCTTTGATAATCAAATCATGTTTAATTATCTAAGATAATTCTCCTTATAATATGAAATAAATTCATATTATTCTTGATAATTAAATCACATTTAATTATCCATTTTCTCAATGTTCGGATACATATATCAACAATAGAATTATCCATGAACTCTTTCAAGGATAATGCACTTTCTCCGCGAATACTTGGAGATAAGGACAGGGCGTTGTATTGTTCCACGTATAGTGACTTGGATATTGAGATCACATCTCAAATCCAGATCTCGGGCCTCCCATAGATGCTTGATTAAATCAAGACCGCAAATCTAATCTTCTCATTGCATCTGAATCACATTCACATCAATGTCCAACATCTGGACCAAGATCAGATCACTTCTCTACTGAGAGGAGTCACTAAAATCCATACCCGTTTCATCACTCCCTAGGAATGGAAGCATCATGGTTATACAACTGTTTATGATCACATCACCCTTAGGTATTTCCAATACCTGTACATCCTGCATACTGGAAGACCCAGAATAATCCTGAAGTATAAGATCAATTTTACACTATCTACTTCAGGGATTTATCATTAAGTTTCTCATTCGATTATTGGGAGTCAGTATCGATCATATACTTTTCAAAAGCATATATCATACCTAGGTCTTGATAATATACTTTCCAAAAGTATATATCAAACCTACAAATTCAGTCTAGCTTCCAAAGCGAGATGACCGTGCACAGAACTTGATTCTTCCCAATATCTCATGAGCGAGCTCATGTCTTCCAGTTCAGTAATGAACATGTATGATCCCTATGAGAGATCGTATTACTCATATGCCCTTATATGCATACCAGTGCGTCGGTGTATAGACCTTGATTAGGTCATCAACCTATTGGTCTACCAAATGTACATACTTAGACATATAGTAACACATCTGTCTCTGATCAGAGGATGTGTGCCTATATCATGACAGCATACGATATAGGACTTTGGTTATCTCGTTCTCGTTAAGTCAACTCTTTGACCTAACTCATCTGACACCTCCGAATCTCTATTCCTATGCAGAGGACCTGTATCAAGAGGTTGGTCAGATATCAACCTAACTGAGATAGGATTGCCATCTCCTACTCTGGCTGGAGATCATCTCTTAACAATCATTTGACGGTGCTTGATGAGTCATCAATCTAACTCATTAGATATTCATCCAAGCACCAGCCTCTATGATTCAATAATTGAATCAACAGATGTATGATCATCAAGATGGCCATGGTACATAACCCTAATTGTACGAAGGGACCTATTATGCAAATTATTTATTCTTCATTTCAGATCAGGGAATGACATTCGCAATAACATTTATTACATAATGGCTCGCCGTGGGCTTGCATGTCCAACAATCTCCCACTAACCCAAGGAGCCATTAATGTGCTAATCATTTAAATTCCACACTAATGTGACAATCATAGGCTATTTAGAAAATAGCTAGATAAGCTGATCAGTCACTCTGTTCCCAAGAGACTACGCCAAGTCCTTTTACGTCACTTTCATTCTAGTAACAGTGCTCGCATCCAATGCGAATGTTGCATCTTATGCAACCAATACTCAATTTTGTTATAGTGTCCTTGACACTATAGCTCGATAATTATTATAACCAGTATGTCCATAATCCTTATCAGAATACCTTTATTCCCAGAGATCTCTATCTCCTAAGGTATCAACAGTTAAGACCCTTATAGAACACTATCTACAAGGTCTTAAACTTTTGAAGATAAGACTATGAGATCACTATATCTAAGTTTCATCATCTTTGAAGATATTGTTATTACTGCAATTAAGTGTTTTATTCCATAGTAGGATTAGTAACAGATTACTACTCCCACTGCATGGCAGACATCTGGCTCTTGTACACATTTAGCATACATCCGGGTTCTTGGAACTGATGCACAAGGGCAAGCAGTTTGCATTCACATCCTCAACTCTTTGAGGTGTTATCCCTTTAGATAGGTCAGTACCATATTTTTTAGGAAATAAGCCTTTCTTGGAATTTTCCAGAAAATGGAAATGTCCAAGGTGTACTATTAGTATGACTGTCCCAATACCTTCTTCTCTTTGCTTCTGAACAACTTCAGAACTAAGATCTAAAAGGTATCCTTGAGATCATATCTCGAGGTATGGGACAACCAGATTATAAAACGCTTATTATTATCATCCTTAGATCATTCCAAATGATTAGGATATCTACATTTAGCACGATGAACACAACGACACTCCCACTAAGCTTCATATGGTTTATCAGGATTCTATCTGAAATCATAACATTTATAATTTCATCAAATCTTATGTTCCAACTACAAAAAACTCATTTGAGTCCAAAGATGGAGTTCTTTAGCTTGCACACCTTGCTTTCCTCAACCATGAAGCCCTGGGGCTACTTCATATGAATATCCTCAGAGAGGTATTCATAGAGGAATGCAATCTTGACTCACATCATGAAGATGTCATAGCCAAGTTGTGCAGCTATAGTTAGCAATATTCTGATGGGTTAAAACAAGGTCACTGGAGAGCAAGTCTCATCGCAAGCGATGTCTTCTCTTCGATGTGTAGCTCATGGCTACGAACCGTGCTTTGAAGGTCTCTACCTTCTCATCAGGTTCCCTCTTTCTCTTGAAGATCCATTTACACCTTAATGGGTCTGACCCCTATAGGTGGATCCTCGAGGGTCCATATACAACACTTGTATATGAAGTCTACATAGACTTTTATTGCTAACATCCATCTTTCCATGTCATGATCTTTAGAAGCTTCATCATATGAAGTTAGATCATTGTCAGATTCAATTGACACATGGAATCCATCTTCAAACTTATTTGAAGATGTATTAGTATTTCATCTTTAATTGTCTTTTTAGTTTCCGATTCCAGGATCCTCATTATCATCTCAAGATTAAATGAGTTCCTTTACTTCATTTTCATCTTGATTCTCAAGAGAGTCATCCTTTAAGAATCACATTCTCAGAGATGAAATCCTTTAAGAAATCTCAAGGTCATAAAGTAGGTATCCAATACCATCCTTTATTTTCTTTATGAAGTAGCACTCTCCAGTGCCAGATTCCAGCTTAATCACATGGAACTTTATTAGGAATATATAGTGTAGTCTCTACCACATATATATACCTGGAAACTAAGAGATAATTATGCTAAGATTAATCATTGATCAAATCATGTCACACATGATCAATTGCATCTCCCTACAACTCTATTGACTTAAGGTTCATTAGGAGGATTGAGATAGGAATGATATTCACATCTCCATAAGGTATTCCTTGAATTCATCTAATAGGTACAAGCTACCTTGGTTAGATCAAATTCATTTCATCTTCCTTCAAACTTTGGTTCTAAACCAAAATCATAAAATCTTTAAACATTTCAAAGTTTTCTAAGGTGAAGAGAAGAAATTTCATATCACAAATAATCATCAATAGATATCACATATCCATAATGTTTACTATGATATAGATGATTCACATACATCAATATGTATGAGATCCTGAATACCTTGACATCTTACACCTTTCCCAAGGAAGGGTGCATTGGTTTCTACTTTTGAATACAATATTCATAAGTATGTAAGATTTGAACCTTTAGACAATTCTAAAGTTTCATCTCTTATTAGTCTATTGATCGCATCAACAGACAAATGTCCAAAACATGATGCTAGATCATTATCAAATGATCTTATCCTCCTACTGATCTTTAATGGTTTAATTTTCAGTATTAGAAATCTTAATGAACCATTCATTAATTTTCTAATTTAGTGGAGTCCACTAGATGTTAGATTACTATCTGAAATATCCCCAACATAATTCTTTATGATAGGTCTATTTCAGAATTCATGCTTATTCCCAACATTTAGAAATAAACTATGAGTGTATTCTAATATCCAGGTCATAGAGACATTCTCTAAGACTAGGGCTCCCATTGAAAATATGAAGTCTATTGATCCAATAGAGGTTTTTGCAACAATTGCATTAACATCCATGTGGATGACTGTTAAACTTTAAGATCAAATTTCTAATATTCTAATACATATGCAACCAATTGCAAGTATCATTAGAAGATTGAGATACAATTATTAGACTTTATCTTATCAAAAAAGTAAGTCAATTTCAATGATTATATGTAGAGTATTCTGATGTACTATCAGATTCCTTCTCTAAGGATCCTAGATAGATTTGGTAGTCATACTATCAACACATCAACTTATTGCAGTATTGGCATACATCCAACTCTTTGGATGTCATATGGAAGTCACAGAAGTACAATCAACTCTTTGACTATACTTCTTACTTGGGTCTAACTCATGCTTCCACTGCGCTCCCTTTATCTATAAGCAACCATTGCTCAAGACCAAGGATATCTTATGTTAAAAACAAAAATTTCATATAAGAGTATTTCAATATTTATGCATGCTTCATTCAATTCATACAATATGAATATTATGAAGCTTCATGAATGACTAGAGTATAGATAATAGAATGATGACACCCATCGTATGTACATCCATTTAAACTCTTAAAACTTAGGTTCAGGTAGGTACTCAAACAATTTGAATACATCATCTCCTATAGAGCCACCATTCTGCATAATGCAGAAAATCATGTCATTCATGATTAAGAGCACATGTGTATGCCAGAACATCTTCTTAGATTTTAAGGATTATTTGATAATTATGATCATTACTGACATGTCACTTCAAAAGTACATTCAATGAGATCAAGACTTATAAAGACATATAAACCCTAGGGTTTTAGTCCTATTGTATATTTAATTATCATTCCTCGTTATTATGAGGAAACTTGCACATTGCAACCACATACATTATGTATCCAATTGCAAGTACAATATCTGGATCATGGGTCCAATCCATGATATTCCATTGGTTATTATTGAGTATAACATTGAGTGGGATTAAAGAAGGATTATCTGAAATAAGAAATTTACATAAATATATAATTTACTTTGATTTGAGAATTTTTTATATCAAAGTTGTCTTGCCTTGTCAACACTGAAAGTTCATTCCCTTAATCACTTTCAATGTAAGAGATATACTTACCATTTTATCTCAGCAAGATCTGGGATCTCCTTCCTTATCTTTGTTACATCCCAATAATATGAGAATCTGCAACTCCGATAAAAAGAAGCGGGAACACATTCCGCCTTGCAAGTCCAATTTGCATCTCCCAATTCGGTCTTTAGCACCCGGGTCCACCACCCCTAAGGTGATGTTGACCCGTCGTTAATTGAACCAACCGTCAACAGGAATAGACTTGCTATGCACAATCCAATATTGCCCCAATAATATGAGGATCCGATATTGGGGTCACTACGCATACGGCCTTACTCTTTCGAGAAGCAAAGAGCCCGATCCAGATGCACTTGCATATAGGAGATGTCACTTCGGACAGGCGTCTCCTACATACAATCCCTGACGACGGAATCCTTCGCCTTGACAGGAGACCATGGATGTCACTTATGTAATCTTCCATATCATATTCAAATTCTAATTAATTATCATGAATCATATTCACATGATTAATTCTTCTAAGGAAAATAACACATCTATTATAATAGAGTGTTTTTAATTGGATATAATTAATTTAATCATATTAAATTAATTATTAATCCAATCAATCAACAAACTTGATTTTACTTGAATATATGGTATTATCTCAAAATAGGTATTAATTCGAATTTTAATAATTAGAAAAATGCATCATGATCTCTCAGGAATCATTCGTTCCCTACCCGTTGTCATGGCCAGTACTGGCGGGAGTGGGACGGACCGCATCCGGTGCAACCTGCTACCCCAGCGATCCCCGACTAGACACCATATCCATCTCGGGAAAAAAATAATACCGAGTCAATCACTTTGTACTTGAGATGATCATCGGTTCTTCAACCGAAATTATATCATATAGTAATAATCAAAACATTTTTTATTATAAGGAAATTTGCTAGACAAATTCCCAATCCTATTCAAGCAAGGAGTTTGATGATTGTGTTTCCAAATATGATCTAGATCAAATATAATCAATTTATTGTTTGAGTCCATGTCAAGTAAGGAAATAATCATCATTCAATATTTCTCAAATATTTTCCATAATTATTTCATGAAATTAACTATTAATTTCACTAATTGAAAATCACATGGTTCTTGATTAGAACTGTAATTTCAGCAGTGACCCCTACTTACTAAAATTAACACATCTCAATCAATTTAAATCCAAATTAGACAAAATCAATTTTCAAAGATTGTTAATTTTATTTAGGATAGAACCTAAGTGATATTTCACGCATTTCAAGGCGGATCAAAACAGTAATTAACTCATTAATCATGTTAAGATTCATAGTTCCCGCAACAGTGAATACATCTTCATTAAAACAACCATATCTCTAGCAAACGGAATCCAAATTACGTAAATGCAGATCCTATGATTTCCTTATTTAGTGGGGAACAAAATCCAAGTTTTATTTTCGTGTTTAAATAATTTAAACAGAGCCGAAAATAATCACTAAACAGAGATTCGAAATTGAAATGCGATAAAACTTTCGCAACCCTAACGAACCCAAGTTGCCTTTGGTTTTATGGATCGTATCTAAAACCATCGATCTAAGGCTCTGATACCACTTGTAGGATATGGTATAATCCTCAAGCGCATCACGGAAGCGTGAGCGTCGTATCGAATACGACGAAGAACGACTAGTCAGACTAGTTGTTCTATGCAGCAGAAATTAAAATTTTTTCATGTGATGAAACCACATGATCCAAGAACACTTCTCGGATCGTTTCATCTAAACCACAAATAAGTATTAGGGTTACCTCTTGAAGCGTGGTTGCGATCGAGTCTCTAAACGAAGAGACCTCCTGTCTCAAGTCCGATCCGACGGAGGAGACGCTTGCGAGCACGGGGATGAATGGCGTGCTTCTCGCAATCCATGTTGATGATCCAAGCGACGGATCTCCTGATCTCGAAACACGAGATCCAACGTCTTCTTCACGAGCGAGGCGCATCAAAGGAGACGAAAATCCACGAGCAAATGATCGGGCAGCATAACAACGATGCTGCGGCGATGGAGACTCTCTCTAGGCATCCATGGTGGACGGCCATGAGAGGGAGAGAGAATAGGCGTATAGAGAGAAAGAGATAGAGAGATGTGCTTCAATAGCATGTGTCCTAAGAGAGCATGGTATGCCTCTCTATTTATAGGGTTTTGGGACCCATAGATCTCAATCCATGGGACATATAAAATCAATAGATGAGATTGATTTACGTCTAATCCAATGGTCCAGATTGTTGTTGGTAAAAGCCAACAACTTGTGATTTAATTTAGATCAAATATATTTGACAAATCAAATATACATCAATCCTAAAATTAAACCAGTCAAATAAGGAGACAAATTCCATGGAGATCTCATCTCCCATTGGAATATAGTGGACGGCCACTTGCATGAGATTGCATATCTTCATGAAAATCTCCATTATTTATTCCAACAACTTTTGTTGTGTTTTATTCTTCAAAAATAATTCACAATTAATTTTGAGAATATTGCAATCTTACCATTGGAATTTTTGTGACTCACATTCACAACCCAAAAGAAAATATAATTTACATTTTCAATTAATTACACAATGTGTATCCAATACACATTAATAATTTAATCAACGAATATAAATTATAATTAGCTCTCTCTAATACATATAAATCATATTTATAATATATTATGAATAATTGGATATTGCTATCCACATTATTATTATCCACAATAATTAAATCACATTTAATTATATTGGATCTCCATTCTCACGTGCCCAAATAATATGAATCACATTCACATTATTCACATCTTTGATAATCAAATCATGTTTAATTATCTAAGATAATTCACCTTATAATATGAATCAAATTCATATTATTCTTGATAATTAAATCACATCCAATTATCCATTTTCTCAATGCTCGGATACATATATCAACAATAGAATTATCCATGAACTCTTTCAAGGATAATGCGCTTTCTCCGCGAATACTTGGAGATAAGGACATGGTGATTGTATTGTTCCACGTATAGTGACTTGGATATTGAGATCACATCTCAAATCCAGATCTTGGGCCTCCTATAGATGCTTGATTAAATCAAGACCGCAAATATAATCTTCTCATTGCATCTGAATCACATTCATATCAATGTCCAACATTTGGGCCAAGATCAGATCACTTCTCTGCTGAGAGGGGTCACTAAAATCCAGACCCGTTTCATCACTCCCTAGGAATGGAAGCGTCATGGTTATACAACCGTTTATGATCACATCACCCTCAGGTATTCCCAATACTTGTACATCCTGCATACTGGAAGATCCAGAATAATCCCGAAGTATAAGATCAATTTTACATTGTCTACTTCAAGGATTTATCATTAAGTTTCTCATTCGATTATTGGGAGTCGGTATCGATCATATACTTTTCAAAAGCATATATCATACCTAGGTCTTGATCATATACTTTCCAAAAGTATATATCAAACCTACAAATTCAGTCAAGCTTCCAAAGCGAGATGACCGTGCACAGAATTTGATTCTTTCCAATATCTCATGAGCGAGCTCATGTCTTCCGATTCAGTAATGAACCTGTATGATCCCTTCGAGAGATTGTATTACTCATATGCCCTTATATGCATACCAGCGCACCAGTGTATAGACCTTGATTAGGTCATCAACCTATTGGTCTGCCAAATGTACATACTCAGACATATAGTAACACATCTATCTTTGGTCAGAGGATGTGTGCCTATATCATGATAGCATACGATATAGGACTTTGGTTATCTCGATCTCGTTAAGTCAACTCTTTGACCTAACTCATCTGACACCTCCGAATCTCTATTCCTATGCAGAGGACCTGTATCAAGAGGTTGGTTAGATATCAGCCTAACTGAGATAGGATTGTCATCTCCTACTCTGGCTGGAGATCATCTCTTAACAATCATTTGATTGTGCTTGATGAGTCATCAATCTAACTCATTAGATATTCATCCAAGCACTAGCCTCTATGATTCAATAATTGAATTAACAGTTGTATGATCATCAAGATGGCCATGGTACATAACCCTAACCTTCTCTCTAGGGTTTGAGTGGACGACCACTCAAGATGGAGAGAGGGAGAGGGTGGTGTGGGTCTTGAGAATGAGAGAGAGAGAGATAAATAGTTGCTATAAAAAGAAGAGCAAGGGGTGCCTCTTCTTATATAGTATTTTGAGAGTCCATGGATCTCAATCCATGGACAACACAAAAATCAATGGATGAGATTGATTTGTGTTTCTTTCAATGACCATAATTGTGGTGTAAAAACACAACAATAATTAATTTAATTTTAATTACATATATATTGAATAATAATCAATATAAATTAATTCAAATTAAATCAATCATCTATGGAGATAATAGGAAGGAGGCTAGCCTCCTTTCATAAAGAGGGGGGATGGCCACCCATTCCAAGTCGGACTTGGTGGCCGTTTACCATCTCAATATGGAAGGTTGCTATCACCTCTCCAGTCCATGAGTTTACATTATCCCATGGATTTCCCCAATATTGTCAACAACTTTTGTTACAAATTTATTCACGCAAATAATTCATAATTATTTTGTGAACATTGCAATCATGCCATCGGAAATTTATGAATCACATTCATAACCCAAAATAAAATGTAAATTACATTTTCAATTAATTGTCCCGTGTGAATCCAATTCACATCGACACTTATTTAATAATATAAATTACAATTCTCTCTCTAATATATTATAAATCATATTTATAACATATATGAATAATTTGGGTAATGCTATCCACATTATTCTTATCCATAATAATTAAGTCACATTTAATTATATTGGATCATCATTCTCATGTATTTAAATAATATGAATCAAATTCACATTATTCATGATAATTAAATCACATTTAATTGTCCGTTTCTAAATGCTTAGATATAATTCAACAATGGAATTATTCTTGAAATCTTTCAAGAATAATGCGCTCTCCGCATATACTTGGAGATAAGGACAAGCCGATTGTACATACTACATATAGTGACTTGGATATTGAAATTACATCTCAATTCCAGATCTCATGGACCTCTCATATATGCTTGATTAAATCAAGATCATAAATCTAATCTTATCATTGCGTCTGAATCACATTCAGATCAATGCCCAACATTTAAACCAAGATCATATCAGTTCTTTACTGAGAGGAGTCCCTAAAATCCAGACATGTTTCAACACTCCCTTGGAGTGGAAGCGTCATGGTTATACAATCGTTTATAATCGCATCACACTCAGGTATTCCTAATACATATACATCCTGCATATTGGAAGACCTGTAATAAACTCAAAGATATAGATCAATTTTCACTATCATCTTCAGGGTTTCATTATCAAGTTTCTCATTCGGTCATTGGGAGTCGGTATTGATCATATGCTTTCCAAAATCATATATCATACCTATAAATTCTTGTCATGCTTCTAAAGCAAGATGACCATGCATGGAATTTGATCGATTCCAATACCTCATGAGTGATCTCACATCTTCCGATACACAAGTGAATATGTATGATGTCTTTGAGAGATCTTATTACTCATATACCCTCATATGTACACCAGTTCACCGGTGTATAGACCTCAATTAGGACATCAACCTATCGGTCTGCCAAATGTACATACTTAGACATATAGTAATGCATCTGTCTCTGGTCAGAGGATGCATACCTATATCGTGACAATATTCGATATAAGACTTGATTATCTCGATCTTGTTAAGTCAACTCTTTGACCTAACTAATCTAACACCTCCGAATCTCTAGTCCCATGCAGAGGACCTGCATCAAGATGTCGGTCAGATATCAACCAAAAGAGAAAGGATTGCCATCTCCTAGTCAGGATAGAGATCATCTCTTAACAATCATTTGACGGTACTTGATGAGTCCCCAATCTAACTCTTTAGATATTCATCCAAGCACCAGCCTCTATGATTCAACAGTTGGATCAACAGCTGTATAATCATCAAGATGGTCATGGTACATAACCCTAATTGTATTGAGGGACCTTATAATGCATTCTCTCATTTAATCTTAGACATGGAGTGAAATAACCAATAACTTTTATTGATAAATCAAACATCACAATAATATTTATTGTAGGAATGGTTCGTCTTGGGCTCACATGCTAACAACGAGAAATCCTTGTGTTGACGACCTTTTAGGTTATGGATCTGTTCTCGCACCACGCACAAGATCACATGCGTAAATGTTACTACCTGGGAGGATGGTGCGCCAATTTTTGAGGTTTCACGTAAATTCACCGAGGCAGAGGATCGACTTTACTACACGTACCCTCGAGATGTATGTTTAATAAATCACGGTCATTTCACATTGCCTTATATTACTTCATATTTATCATAGCCTCACTTTCATACTAAGCAGAGGCCTTACAGTTTCAAGGCGAAGACGTCCTCCTTTCCCCCAACTATACAATCATTGACCTTAGATAAGTGTTCATGGCTAACATTATAAACGTGCTTGAGTTTTCAGAAAACTGTTGAGGAGAGTCTTTAAAGGAAAAAGAACCTCTGATCAAAGAAAAGGTAGGTTGATCCTACATCTAACGGGACAATCAACGTCAGAGCATGTTACATTCAACGAACTAATATGTGATAAACACATTGTTACGCAGTTTTACGTATCTCCTCTTGTGGTGGGTGGTGTCATATCACAATTACATTTTATATGGGTGTTTATGATTGTTTTCTACATTCAATGTAGTGTAACATTATTCAAATATTCACTTTCACTCCTATTTTATAAAAGTGTGACAAATTCAATTCACACCATATATTTGATGGCAAGACTGATACAGACTTCGAAAATAAATGGTGTCATAACTGAACTTATTGATCGAGTAGCATGTCGTGGAGAGCACGAAACAGGAAAAATTACAGTTATCGGTTGGAATGAGATTGTAGTTTTTTTAAGTCATATATTTAGAATCAGATATCCGTGCCACTAGGTCACCAAGCGGTGGAGGCATTTAAAGGGGACCTATGAAGATGAATTTACTTATATCAACAGGGGCATGATTGTGGGATGATCGCCTGCAATGTCTCATACCTAACGATACTTTTTATCACATATATTTTCTCTATCATTCCTTTTAGGTAGATGAGGTATATGTTGACCTGAAAGACCGTTGATTTCCATTGTTCTAACGTGTGGGTGAAATCATGAATCGACTCCAGCAACCACCGATAGTGGAATATGTGAAGTTATTTCTTTTATGCATTGAAGTTTGTGTACATGAAAAAAAAACAAAATAACAATAAAGTGTGTTGTCAGTTGATCCATAAAATATATTTTTTACGGCATTTCTTATTAGGGATTTTTACATCCATAACCCTGAGTAATTCTGCAATTACAATCATGACTCTGTATAATCATGAATTACACAACAAACCTAAATAGTCACTCCGTCTCACATCTATAACCCCCGTTAGTTTTTCTGTTAACCCAACCATATCATTGGGTTCCAACTGCTTTCAGAAAAATAAAAAAATTAATGACATTGCTAGCACGAGGCGGATGGGAGGGAAAGGCGGAACTTCCAAGCAAGTGGCGGTGGCGGGGGAGGTCGGGTCCGAGGAGAAGAGCTTGGTTCAGCAGGGGGGGTTGCTGGAGGGCGGGCGGGCTGCGGGGTCGGGGAGGTGGGCGGGGATTCTGGGGAAGAGGGGTAGGGTCCCGTGGAGGTGGAGAGGGTGGGCAGGGGGCGGTGCGATGGGTGGGGGAGGTCAAGTCCCATGAGAAGAGCTTGGTTGGGGCTGCTGGAGGGCGGGCAGGCTGCGGAGTCAGGGAGGTGGGCGGGTGGCGGGGTCGGGGATCCTGGGGAGGGAGCTTGGTTCAGCGGCGGGGGGAGGGGGGCTCTGCTGGAGGGTGGATGGGTGGGCGGCAGGGTTCGGGGAGGGTGGGCGGGGTCGCCATCCTGTAGGGGGTGGGAGGGGCCACCGGCATGGCGGAGGGGCTTCGATCTGCTTGGGGAGGGGGGGGGGGCTTCGATCTGCTGGAGGGTGGCTGGGTGGGCAGCGGGGTCGCCGGTCTGGAGGGGGGGTGGGAGGGGTCGCCGACTTGGCGGGGGGTGGGGGGCTTCGATCGGGGATGCTTAAGGGACTGCCTTGGCTGGAGGAGGAAGGAGAGGAGGAGGAGGTCGGCGGCGGTGGGGACGTTGATAATGAGGTTGTCAATGGTGAACGCCTCGATCTGGGGACCCGGGAGCTGCCCATTGATCAAGATCCCCTGTACTCCAAAGAAAGCAGAACCCATCATGACTGCCTTGCTGAAATCCACGAAATCTACGGAAAGGAGGCGTCTTTCATCAGATCCCTGCCTGTTGCTTCATGCCGAGAGGGTATATGTCGTTGGACGTGATGTTCCAAGTGAAGAATCTATATGGGTCCTCGGCGTTGATGCAGGGGGGCTTCGATCGGGGCTACTTGGGGGGCTGCCTTGGCTGGATGACGAAGGAGAGGAGGAGGAGGTCTGCGGCGGTGGGGAGGAGGGGGGAGGAAGGGGTCGACGGGGAGGAGGTGGTTGTTGACGAGGAGGACGAGGGGAGGGGGAGGGGGAGGTAGGAGGGGGTGTACTCATTTGTAAATAATAGAACTTAAAGGGTAGAAAATGTAAAATGTTTGACGAATACCGTCATAGTTAACGGAATATTGGATAGAAGTTAACCCGGGGGTTATGTGTGTAACAGTTAAGACTATTGAGGGTTCTGGATGTAATTCACGATTACGTAGGGTTATGTTTGTTATTGCAGAATTACTCAAGGTTGTGGGTGTAAAAATCCCTTCTTGTTATCTATTGTCGATTTCAGAATACATGTAAATGCATCACAACCATTCCCAACAAAATACCAAACTTCTATCCCTTATCGTGTATCCTTATTTTACCAACCGAAAAGAGAATAACACATATTTACCGTTTATCCCATCTTATTCGATAGATTTCTATCCCTGCAAACAAATAGAAACGATGGATACAACATCTTAATCCCTCCTTATCATGTATCGTGATACCAAATGTCCCCAAAGATGTTCATGGGTTGGGTAACCGTCAACCAATTCTCATACAACCCGAACAAAATCACATTGCAAACTAAACTCATTGATGTACTCCAGTTACAATGGTTACATGTGAATCGGGTATCCATTGTACGAAACATGATAGGGTTATCCGTGGGTACTCATCAATAAAGAATATTATGATGGTCTTGTAATATATACCATTCCCTCGGCAATGATAATAGCGATTCAAAAAACAATTTCACGTAAAATTATAAATAAATAAATGGGAATATCTTATGTCCAAATTTTCGTTCTCCTTAAGCACGGCATCAATAGCAGTGAACCCCTTGATATAGTAGTTGTTGAATATTGATCGAATTTTTGGCGCATCTTTATAGTCAAAAGTATATTGACCGAATTTTTTGCGCATCTTTCTAATCAGCCTCATCACTGATTGACATAATCAGATATGATTTGTGTGCCTTCTCCACTTTTGCCACTAAATGGTTCACTTCTTCCTGTATCTAGTAGTGGTTCTCTGATTCTGACTCCCGTCATGTTTTGTTCCAGATGTTTGACATCTTTCTATGCACCTCTTTTCTGTTGGCCAATTGCCCTCACCTAGTCTCGCATGCACCATCTCATTTTCTTCTTCCTCTTGTGAGGATCGGCTTACCGGCCGCTGGGACAGGGCATGCAGACGTCGACTACTAGGTCAAATGCACCTTCCTTTGCGCATCCGCTCCAACTAGAAACTATATCAAAAAAAGGCTTGGTGTGGCCTTTTGAAAGAAGACTGAAGCTTTCATTACTAGTTGGAAGGCGCTTGAAACTAGTCTCGGGCCTGGAAAGTCACATGAGACTATGGAACTTCATTCTTTCATGCGGGATTCACGCCTCACCTTTCATCCCTCTCGCTTCATCATCATCACAGAGCTCAACTTCTTGAGATTTTGCAATATTAGGAAGGGACTCAAAGATGTTCTAAACCATGCGAGAATTTACAGAGTCCGAGAAGGGGGTTATGACATTAGTGTAACCACTCGATTGATAGTGACATAAGAGGAGGAGTTCAATGTGTTGGCCTCCCAATAGTTTGTAGCATTGGAGGAGAGGCTCGAGGTGGTGGCATAATCAAGAAACAGTTTGCATCATAGTAAGAGGGGCTCAACATGTTGAGTGGAGATGATGGCATATTGATGAATCAATTATGGGACTAGCAACACAGCCTGTTGTCCGCTTGTTTCCTATTTCGATGTAGTTTATTCTAATTAGCCGTGATAAAATTATGAGAGGATGCATCAAGTGAGTCAGAGAGATTTCAATGAGTCGAGAAAGAAATGTTGGATTGTCAAATTGTGATTGAAGGGTTGGTAGTTAAGTGGGGTAAGACAAAAAAATCCATAAATTTGGATACCCCATGCCCCATCTAAATCTATTGGAGTATCGGCAAGTACCTATCTGGATCACTCTTGAGAAACAGAATGGTTCGGATCGAGTATTTGTTTCATATGATTTTAATGGATATCCAAAATTTAGGGTCATTATTCATGGTTCATGTCAAGTTCTTGTTTAACCCTAACTAATTTCAAAATTGGGGATGCCCCTAAATCATATCTCTATATGATGATTATTTATATTTTTCTAATTTGAATAGTATTAAAAATCTCTTGTAGTCGTGCGAGAGATTCTCCCTTATTTTACCAGTTGTTGTTCAGGCCTGGAAGCGAATGCAAAAAAAGCAAAATCTTTCGCTCGAAGGGTTGAGTGGACAACATGGTTCTAAATATTACATTGGGAATGCATGGGAACTCTTTTCCTACTATTTATTTGGGGATCCCTATTGCATTGTCACCAGGGAGGTATGCCTCTGCAAGAGACCTAGAGGATGAAATTAGAGCAATATTGTGTGGATGGAAGTCTAAATTGTTTTTTGCGAGATGACTACAATGTCTTAAGGAGGTCGTTAATAACATTCTTTCTTATTATCAGCTGGCACCCTTATTTGCCTAAAGGATGTGAGGAGTATTATTGGGATGTGTGTGGACTTCTTCTGGGACTATAGAGGTCATGGCATTACTTGGGATATTGTGTGCCTTCCAAAAGAAGGAGGGATGGGTTTATACTCCTTGAAAACTATGAAGAATGCTATGTGTATTGGTTGTATATGGTGATTTTTCATTGCTAAGAAGTCAATTCGGGCAGACTTTGACTAAAAAATTCGAATGATAATTTGTTCTGGGACATGAGCTCGAGATCATTTGCTTCTCCTTTTTGGCAGTCCACGATCAAGTTAAAAAATTTGGTGTGCGATGTTATTGGGGGGAGCGCCAACAAAGTTTGTCTAGTTCTAGGAGAAGGGTGATTTTTCTTTAGCTCGGCGTATGATTTTATTCGTTCACACAAATCTTTTCTCCTTCATAAGTAAGAGGTTTGGAGTAAGAAAGTCATTCCAAGGCACGCTTGTTGCCTCTACCGTGTCATTCTTGATTGCCTTCCTACACAAGAATGTTTTGCTAAGTTCTGTCTCGCCCCAAATCCGATTTACATGTTCTGCAACTTGGATGACGAATCGAGACATCATTTGCTCTTTACATGCACATATTCCGAGATAGTTTGGAAAGATGCCAGCAAGACATTGCGCCTTAGAACTTGGAATCCCCTCGTGCTCGATGACATCCTGATAGAAATTGAGATGTTCCTTGATAGAGGTGTTGGTTGCTCTTGTAGAGTTGCGCTTGTAGACACGGTTTGGAGATTGTGGCAGGAGCAGAACTCTTGGTGGGCTACTAACATGGTTCACTCACGTAGCCATGTCGCCGTCCTCATAACTATGGAGTATGGATACCATGACCCTTTGTGGTTGATTCGGATGGTTATTCCTGTTTTATTTTGACTTGTAACATCCTTTACATGTATATGATACTTTGACTATTTGAAAGCTCTTTTGGAAAAAAAACACTTACTTAAAAAAATACATTTAAAATTATGTCAGCAATAATGTGAAACTAAATGAGAGGTATATTTGTCAAACGGAACATAACAAGAGTAATTTCTATTCCAAATGTATTTATATAAAAAATGTTAAGGTATATATATCCCACGAACAGTATAAACTTTGTAAATTACCTTCTCGACATTTGATACAACATAATTGCCCCCCTCGACCACGTAAACTTGCTAACTTTTACCCCATTAACCATGTGGTTAATCTTCTTGAAGTTCGTGGGTTCTTAGGGGTAATTTACACAGTTGAGGAGGTAATTACATTAGCAAAAGGTTGTAGGGGTAATTTACAAAATCTATAGAGTTCGTGAAGTAAATATCCCAATTGTTAATATTTGTGAGACACTTTAGAGCAATCAAACCATCTAACGATTTACGAAAAATAGGAAGCATCATCCCCATGGAGAAAGGAGCCGTCCCATAAAATATGAAGGCTTTTAAAGGGGTACTCATCAATGTCTTATAAGTAATTGGTTGAGGATTCTATTGAGATGGATGTTTTGGCTGAAAGTAAAGAAGCACAGATAGTCCAAGGGTATGGCTGCAAAAACAGCAGCGGGGAAGATGAAATGAAGCCGGCCAACCAACTACTCGAGGAGGCCGTTGGAGACGATGAAACATTTAATCCGTGGCGTCCTTTCCCACAACAGCAGCATTCCCGCAACCACTGCGCACCTTCTCTACTCCCAACAATGGCCACCGACAAGGACGCCTTGCTCCGCTCGAGCCTCCTCGTCGTGGCGGCCTCCGCCGCCCTCGTGGGCCTCTGCACCTTCTCCTTCCGCAAGCTCTTCGCCACTTACCTCTTCGGCTCGCTCGCCGTCGCCGGAGTGCTCCTCCCCGACTGGGAGTTCTTCGACCGGGACATGAGGGAGTGGCTCTCCCCGATGCCCCTCCGCAGGGACTCCTCCCCGTCCGATCGCGTCGGATTTCTCCAGAGGTCGGTCTGCTCTCTTCTCCCCGTTTTCGTATCACGTCTTTTTTTCTGGATGCTATTGTTCCTTCATTTTTTTTTCTCTTTTTTTTTGCGATGATCGAGTTGGATAGAGATGGGAAAATGGTACGGCACAACAACGCATGCTCTGTTTGGATTTATATTGGTTAAGAAAAATGTTGGGTTTAAAAAATCGGACCGGACGGATTCGGTCGGACCAGTTGGATCGGGAATCGGTCCGGACTCGGTTAGTTCGGCCGGTTTTATGCAGCTAATTTAAAATATAAAAATCGGGTCGACCGATGGTCGGATCGGGTTGACCCGGATTGACCCGGACTGACCCAATTTTGATGGTTTAGTATATTTTCAAAAAAATAAAAGTTTAAATAATGAAATAATAGAGTTTTTATCACTTATGCCCTTTTTAACTTCTGCAATTTTAATTATGTCTCTCTCTTTTTTGGAATATAACTTGTGCAACTACTTTCTTAGAGTAATTTTTCTAGAAGCAACTATAAATAAATTATTACAATATTATATTCATATATAATGCTAGAAAATGTGACTACCTTTTGTAGAGTTTTACTCGAAATATATAAAAATTATGTTTTCTATTGAAATATTTGACATTTTAAACAAGTATTTCATTGATATATAAATACATATTTACATATATGTATCCGATTTTATATATTCAAAAAATCAGTTCGATCGGACGGACCAGTAAATTAAGTCCGGTCCGGTTTTTTCTGAATTGATAGAAATAATGACATCATGCTGACATCATCACTGGTCTGACCAGTTTGGATCGATGATCTGACCCGTTTGGACCAAACCGAAGACTGGTCGGTTCAATGTTCGGTCTGATTTTTAAAACCTTGCTTATTTTTGTTCGCAGTGGATAACAACCGTACAAAATCACTCTCCTTTTGCTATTATTAGAATGTTCATCTTCTTGACATTATATAAACTTGAACTATCAATATCGGTAGTTAAGTATTGTTAGCACAATTGATTTCTTAGCTGAATCGTCTCACTTAATGAATTCACCAAATCTTGGGTTGATGATTTGTGGAGAGAGAAATTTTTTCTACTTATAACCATGCAATCAGGATCACAAGCATTTTTATTTATTTAAATATATTAGCGTGTTTGATCTAAGAAGTAAAAATGGACGCTTTGATTTTTTTTTACTAGTAAGTCCAATATTGTGTGGCTCCAACGCCTTTATTTAACTTCGAAGATGTGGACAATGAAGTGCCCCTTTAAGGGCATACAATGTTCCATCATGGAAAGATTAAACAAAGCTATGGCAAAAAGATAAGCTCTTGAAGAAAGTAAAACTGCAGATATAGTTGAGGCTGAAATGGCATTAAAAAATGCACACTATGTCTATAGTTATTGCCCGTGTTGAAGTAATCACCCGATTGGACCGGTTAGTCGATCTGACTATTTTATTTGGTGGGATGACCAAATAGAATAACTCAGGTCGACTAGACAGTCGACTAATGAAACTAATATTTATTACTTTTTTAGTTTTTATAACTCTTTAAAGTGTAAAGTGAAAGTTAGATGTGAATACCTTGGTTGTAATTCAATTAATATTTTTTTCTTGTCAACTAATAACCATGCATACAAATATATATAAGATTATATGTATTAAACATTTACTTTTCTCTTTACAACAATTAAAAAGTTATAACCAATATTTTCGATCCATCACCCGAATAGTGTTTATTCTTCATTCAAAACTGCGCTCTTCTCCCTTAGAACCCAATCAATGATGCATCATGGAGCAGAGAATTATGGCAAAATTAGAATGTTCCTTCGTTTAATTTTGTCCAATTAGATTTTCCTATCTGACTAATTCGAGTCTAATTAAATTAGGGTGAAATTAAGTTTATTTACGGTTAATTGAGTTCATTGAAATTTAGTTCATTTAAATAAGGAGATGGCATGTGATCTCTAATTAATTAACTGGTCAATTAAATCAAGTAGTTAGTCAGTTAGATCAATTAGTTAGTGGGTTGGAGTCAATTTAGGAAACAATTAGGATCTTATTTTAGATTTTCGAAATTTTATTCACTTTCTATTTTTTAGTTCTACCCCTCCTATATAGGGGGGGTGGTAGGCAATGTAATAGTCATTCCAGAGTTTATAAAAAAATTGAGATTTATCTCACTTATCTCTGTCCCTTTCTCTTTACCATCCATGCTATCTCCACAGTTCTTCTTCCCCAGATCCCTTGCATCCATCGAGTCTTCACTTCTTCCTTCCCCCAAATTTCTTCTCCATTAAAATTTTCCATTGTTGAAATCTCGATTTGCATCAATTGGTATCAAAGTATGGACTAGAGATCATCCTCACGATCTGATGATACTTTCATACGTTCACGTAAACATAAGGTCAGAGAAGTGCAGTTAAAAAGATCGTATAAACTGAACCGAGTGTCTGAAAGTAATTGTAGGGATACAACAAATATGCATGGAAATGTAAAACGGGTTACAACAAATACTACAATCAAAGATTTCAGAAGCTCCCATTGTTATCCATGAAGCCCTTGAGTCACCATGCCACCACCATCGGCGCCACCAGCCTCTCTCGCAACATCGATTCCTCCAGAGCCCCATTGCAGCCTCCCTCCACCATTCTTGCACCTCTACTGACTCCGATCCTGGAACCTTACACGTCACTGCCACTGTAGACATTTCCAGCCACACCACCCCCACAACCCTCTCATCTCCCAATCTCTCCTTCCCTGCCAACCTCGCCACATGGCATCCTCATGGCACACACCCCTCCACACCGGGTACCCTCTTCCCTACCCGCGCAACCACCTTGGGAGTATATACCACAAGAATCACCGCCCCCATGATCCACCTTAACAACCCAATAGCCCGAGCCTTGGCAACACGCCCAACTCCCTCACTTCCCCTTCACTGCATCGTCAAACCTACACCACCTCCCTCACCACTAAGGCTACGACACTTCACGTGCATAGCCACCAACACCACCAGCTCGGGTACTGCACCCCCACTCACCTCGAACAAGGCGACTCCGCCCTTCGACCTCGAAGTTTCGTCATCGTCGCAACTGCGGCTTGTGGCCCCAGCCAGGCCGTTTACTCAATCAACAACGCAACTCCCTATCACTGCACCATGCCCCATACTTGATGTCACCGAAGAAGGCTACGCGTGCGATGCACACACGCTCGCCACCGTTGTTGGATCTTCATGGGGTCACCATCGTCAATCTCGCACCGCCAAATCCCTCCAATCCTGAAGTTTCATGGGCCCACTATCCCCGCCCCCTATCAGGGGGGTCCATTCCCGATCCGACAATCCCCTGCGCTACTGCAGGGGTCATCTACAACAGACGATCCACCCCATAATATGGGAGCAAAGATATCCTTATTGGAGTTCTGGTCAGTTTCTTTCCTTCAAAGGGAACCATAGGCTCCAACTTCAAGAATAGATGGCTACTTTAGTTGATTTGAAAGGAAATACCTCACCCAAAATTTCCTTTTCAAAGGGTGAAAGTTATGGAAAAAGCTAAAAGAGATTTTACTATAGTGAAGAGATATACAAATTGCTCTTACACCCTCTTTTCCCAAGAAATACAAAAAGAATATGGAAGGGGGAAGATTAACCAATAATGGGATCAAATTAAGATCAATTCATCATGCATGCAGTAAAAAATCAAGCCACTCATCAAGAGATGAGTTTTTCGAAGTGGTAGAGAGCTGATGCAGCATGGAATAGAGAATCAAGGCAAGATTAGAATGTTCTTTCTATTTTGTCCAATTAGGCTTTCCCATCTGATTAATTTGAGTCTAATTAAACAGAGGTGAAGCCAATTTTATTTACGGTTATAGAGTTTGTTGAAATTTTTTATTTCATTTAAATAAGGAGATCGCATGTGATCTTCAATTAATTAGTTAGTCGATTAGATCAATTAGTTAGTCAGTTGGAGTCAATTTAGGAATCATTTAGGACTTTATTTTGTATTTTAAAATTTATTTACTTTCAATTTTCTCATTCAACCCCTCCTATATAGAGGAGACGGTAGGCAATGCAATAGTAATTTCAGAGTTTATAAAAAAATTTGAGATTATCTTACCTCTCCCTCTCTCTTCTCCCTCCATGTGATCTCCACGATTCTTCTTCCCCAAATCCCTCACATTTAGTGAGTCTTCTTTTCTTCTTTCCTCCAAATTTCTTCTACACAAAATTTTCCACCGATGAAATTTCGATTTACATCAATCATCACTGAATAATCAATCATATATTTTCTTCTATTTAGTGTCCTTGGTTATAAAAAGCTTAATTTATATTTTCTACACATTCGACACCTCCACATCAGAAAAGGAAGTGTTGTCAACCATCACAAACTCATCTTGAATCTCCACATTCATCTTGAGAAGCTCAAATCCATCTCTTCATTCCTCCACCTTATTTCTTTTGTCATTGACCAATTTTTTAAAAGTAACCACCACTAATTTATGGGAAATTTATGCTTATTTTACACTTCTCAAAGTATCTACTCTAGTATTCAAAGTATAATCAAATCGCAAAGTTCATATGAACCCTAAATCAATTTCTCTTTTCCATTCTATTTGCGCATCTCCTTTTTCTTCGAACCTTTTCATTCCTCTTTTCCATTCTATTTGTGCATCATACCACTCTTCTGTCAGATTGAAATCTACAATAATCAAATTGTCCTATAGGCTTGGCTTCTTTCTTCTCTTCTCCTCCTTACTACGACTTTGGTTTTCTCCAAAGGAGGAGTCAACTCTTTTTTTGTTGTTGTTCATTCACTTCTCTTTCACTAACCACCTTCTCTACAAGCTCATCAATTATGTCATTGGTTGCCTCGTTGATTGCAGTGTCACTAGGGTATCATCATGTAAATCAACATATAAATCATTCCGTCAGATCCCCTTGTTCTTCAGCCTCAAGAAATTTACCAACAATTTCCCTATCAGGAGTTGCCTCAACCTCCTACTATGAGCTCAAACTGCTCTTCTTCTTGTTATTGCTCCAATGATTGAACTGATTAACCTCATTTCCCTTTGAAGGATAAACCTTTCCTTCCTTTATATGCTGTTGCAGCTTTTGTGACTCGCCAATAAAACATCAACGTTGTTGCATCCTTTTGACCTTTCCTTCATTTTCAGCTCATCTCGAGATAGTTACTTATTGTAACTCTAGTTGAGGTTGTGGCTCCTGTCCACAATCCAAATCCATCTGCTTGTTCTGCAATCGACCATCCCTAGCTAAAATATTCCCACTATGTTGTATAGCCTTAACATTCATAATGCCAACTCCTTCATTCCTTAGAAGAACACCATTCCTACATATAGTCTTAACTTGGATGTTATCTTGTACAAGAACTCTTTTTCTTTTTATTTAATACTTTGAAAGCATATGCAATCAGGTTGTGTAAACGAAGTTCCTTCCTTTTGATTACTGCTTTCATATGCCCATAAATCCTAAACAGTTCCATCTTGGAAGCTAAATAATCCAAGTATCCAAGGAAGATAATGTAATATGATTAACAAAACATCTGGGAATCTCTATAACATGTGGGGGTACAATCAAGGCTTTAAAAAGGAGAGGTGATTCGAAACGGTTTCCGATGAGTGAGACAAGGGGTAAGCCTCAAGGTGGCTGAGACATAAGCCTCGATTCTTATGAGAAGAAATTAAATTATTAAAGTTTTATGTTTATATAAGTATATAATTGAAATTGTCTGGTGGTATCCACTTAAATGGCCTGGTGGTACCCACTTAAGTGGTACGACAATAGTGCAGTGTGCCTACCACCCAAAAGACCAGAGTTCAAATCCCCCCTTGTGGGGTTGCATTAGGTAGTCGATAGCCAGCGTAAAAAATAATCGAATCTCTATAACATGTGGGGGCACAATCAAGGCTTTAAAAAGGAGAGGTGATTCGAAACGGTTTCCGATGAGTGAGACAAGGGGTAAGCCTCAAGGTGGCTGAGACATAAGCCTCGATTCTTATGAGAAGAAACTAAATTATTAAGTTTTATGTTTATACAAGTATATAATCGAAATTGTCTGGTGGTATCCACTTAAATGGCCTGGTGGTACCCACTTAAATGGCCTGGTGGTACCCACTTAAGTGGTACGACAATAGTGCTGTGTGCCTACCACCCAAAAGACCAGAGTTCAAATCCCCCCTTGTGGGGTTGCATTAGGTAGTCGATAGCCAGAGTAAAAAATAATCGAATCTTTCAACATCGATTTGAGCAAGAATCCATGTAGCCGACCCTACTTATAGTGGGAGAAGGTTTTGCCATTTTTTATAAGTATATAATTGAAAAAATGTATGTTCATGTCTTTCAAATTCATTGAAAAGTTGGAAGTCAAGCTATTTTTCCTACTCTAGTTATTCTTAAATCATAAGGGATTTTAGATCAAAAGTTTAGGAAATCACCATTAAATCATCTATTTTCTAGCATTAAATAATGACTCGAGTTGTATCTATAAATAAAATTTTACCATTGATTTAGATGATTAACTATTTTATGTGTTTATATATGATTTAATTATGTTTTAAATAGATTTTGTGGAAAATGTTCATAGTTGTACGAGATTACTAGAGAAAGGGTTCTTTAAAATCTCTCTTATGTCAAAAAAATCTCATTCATGTAATGTCATCTTTAACGTGGAAGGTTAATATTCATAAGAAACTGCTTCAAGTCCGAACGAATAGTTTCTATTCGATGAATATTTGATCGAACCAAATATTCAGTCCAATTAACCGAATAGTCGTTCGACTTCACTAACTGATGATTTTTTATTTATTAAATATTCCCATTTATTTCGTTATCACCACTGTGGAGAAGAAGAGAAGAATGAATTACTTGTCTTATTCAATGGATACAGGGTTTCTTATACACTGTGAAACCCTAGAGAGTTAAAAAGAGAGAACTACATAAAGGCCTACGAGGAGTTACATGGCTTAGTAAATATGAAGAGAAATAACCCATTAACTCTAACACTCTGTAAAGTTGGAACATATCTATTGATCAAGCCAACTTGGAAGTTATCCACGAGAGACATTTCTTTGGGAGTGCCTATGTGACTATATCCACAAGATGAAGATCTGTGGAGATATGAGGAGTAGTAATTTTACCTCCATGTACTGAAGTAATAGTCAACTTCAATATGCTTAGCCCACTCATGATAAATAGGATTGGTGGTGATGCAAATAGAAAACTTGTTGTCATGATATAAAGAGATATGAGTAGTAGTATGAAGTCCAAGCTTCTGTAGAAAGGAGACAAGCCATGTAATCTCACAAGTGGCTTGTGCCATCGCACTGTATTATGCTTCTGGACTCGATCTAAAAACCATTGTTTACTTATTTATACACCATGTAATAAGGTTGCAACCAATAAACATAACCTAGCCTGTAGTAGATCGTCGATCCTCATGTGAACTAGCATAATTTGCATCAGCATAAGCGATGACATCAGTATGGACGTTGATCCCATAGAAGAGGCCTTGTCCTGGAGATTCCTTCAAATATTGATGGTTCAAAAGAATATCCTGTCAATGACTATAGAGAGGTCTCTACATGAGCTGGCTTGCTTTTCTTACATCATACAATATATCTGGTTAGTGACAGTAAAGCACATCAATTTTCCCACTAGGCTTCTATAGCGTGTAGTGTCCTCAAACTCAAGATAACGGATGTAGAATGTTTCACAGTTCTGTAGGGATGCCAGATGGTTTGCATCCAAGTAGTCCAGTCTCTTTAAGAATATCTAAGCAATACTTCCGCTATAATATGTGTCATCTCTTTGTCGTGTATATTCAATGCTAAGAAAGTAGCCGAGTTAATCGATGTCCTTCATGAAAACACCTTCTGGAGAAAAGCCTTAGTCTTTGACATGCCTCCTTTATCATCGTTAGTAACAACCATATTTTCGACATAGACAGCTAGTATAACTGTGCCAGTGGATCATTGCCTGACAAAAATAGAATTGTAAAATGCGACATACTCGAGGAAAGACAACAACTGTCTCACGTTGGTTGGTGGTTAGATTTGTTTGATCACGTCCACCTTGGCAGGGCCAACCTCTATTCCTCTCTTGGAGATGGCATGCCTCAACACAATATCCTTCATCACCATAAAGTGACTCTTGTCCCAGGAGAGCACCAAATTTACTTCACAACATCTTTTGAGGACTCGGTCCAGTTGCCTAAATCATGCATCAAAGGATGGACCGAGAAGTCATCCATTAAGACTTTCAGGAATTTACCGACCATCTCGGTGAATACAACAATCATCCACCTTTGAAAAGTACCTAGAGCATTGCATAACCCAAAGGGCATGCACCTGAAAGTGATCTTGTCATGGTCCTCAGGAGCAATTGCTACTTATTTGTAGCTCGAGAACCCATCTAGAAAGCGGAACTCTATTCTCACTAACCTCTCCAAAATATGATCAATAAATGGTAAGGGAAAATGATCCCTCTTCTTCGTGTCATTCAAGCATCTATAATCCACACACAAGCCATGATGTGGGTACTCGTATCATGATCTCCTCTCTGTCCTCAATAGTGACCGTCTGAATTCCCGACTTCTTCGGGACAACATAGAGGGGTGCCGCCCACTTAGAATCGGAGATAGGATAAATAAAACTGGCGTCGCGTCATTTTTCGGTTTCTTCTTCATGACCTCTCACAAATTTGGATTTAACATGCACTAGAATTCACGAGAGGGTTTGGTGTCGGCCTCAAGGTAGATATGGTCAGAACACAGAGCGGAATTTATCTCATTGAAATCATAAATGCTCCATCCTATCGTATTGCGGTTTTTCTCCGAGATCTCTAGCAAGCGAGATCCTTGCTCCTCAGTCGATCACAAACTGATGATTGGAAACTTCTTCTCTTGTCCCACAAGGAAGGCGTATTTCAGTGTTATGGGTAACATTTTGGGCTCAGGTAAAGTATTATCATCAAGTATGGCTCAACTGAGTCTGGATCTGTGCTAGTAGTGGCTACATCGATCTCTAAAATATCTACCACCATTTGCTTTGGCTCAAGAGTCAGATCTCTAAATGTATCCAGGCAATTAACAGAAATCATGTTTGACTCGTCATCCTCATCCTCTGATTGTCTCAAGGGAGAAAGGATCGACATGCCAATGTGGGTCTCTATCTCATCGGGGATATAGGGAGATGCATACTCTGGGTGTTCTACGCATGTTAGGTGATTCTGAAGGATCTCACAAACTGCATCATGTACAAGGTGCTCTCTAGGTGAGAGGGACTCATCTATAACTATTGGGTTTTGTCTCCATGGCCCAACGATGTCTACATGACTACATTCTACTTCCGATGAAGAGTACTCGGTATTGGATTCAAAATTTGTTCTTTGCCACTTAGTTTGCTTCATCTCTTATTTAACATCTCTACCTAGCGAGTGAAACTGAATCTTCCCAACCTTATAGTTGAATATGGCCTCATATATCTTAAAAAAGGGTTGACCTAGTAGATATGGGAATCTCTCTAATTCTTAGGGACCTCAATATCAAGAACTATAAAGTCCACCATGTAATCCCGCCCCTCGATAGTGATGACAATATTCCTCAATTCTCCCTTGGACCTCTTAGTAGACTTGTCTGCGAACTGGAGTAGGGATCTAGATTTCCTAAGAGCTCCTAGGTTCATCCTCTCATAAAGAGATGTTGGAAGTAGATTGATTGAGGAACCATTGTCCAAGAGAGTGCATGCAAACGTTGTGTCATCGACATGACTCACCACATAATGGGTGCCTATGTCCCTTTATTTCCTTGGAAACTCACTCTTAATGGCACAAGTAGTGGCTATTGAAAAAACATGCTTCTCAATACGATATTTCTTCTTCCTACTGGTCCTTGTGAAGGATATTGGATAATCCTCAAGCGCATCATGGAAGCGTGAGCATCGTATAGAATACGACGAGGAACGACTAGTCGCACTAGTTGTTTTATACAGCGGAAATTAAAATTTTTCATGCGACGAAACCACATGATCCAAGAACACTTCTCGGATCGTTTCGTCTAAACCACAAACAAGTAATAGGATTACCTCTTGAAGCGTGGTTGCGATTGAGTCTCTAAACGAAGAGACCTTCTGTCTCAAGTCCGATCCGACGGAGGAGACGCTTGCGAACGCGGGGATGAATCGCGTGCTTCTCGCAATCCATGTTGATGATCCAAGCGACGGATCTCCTAATCTCGACACACGAGATCCGATGTCTTCTTCATGAGCGAGGCACACCGAAGGAGACGGAGATACACGAGCAAATAATCGGGTAGCATAACGATGACGCTGCGGCGATGGAGAACCTCTCTAGGGCATCCATGGTGGACAATCACATGAGAGGGAGAGAGAGAGAGTAGGCGTGTAGAGAGAGAAAGAGAGAGAGAGAGACTTATGTTCTCTTATGTGTGTAAAGAAGAGCAAAGGGGTGCCCTTCTGTTTATAATATTTTGAGATCCATGGATCTCAATCCATGGGCAACACAAATCCAATGACTCTCATTGATTTGTGTTTCTTTTAATGGTCAAGATTTGTGTTGGTAAAAAACCAACAACAATTAATTTAATAAAATCAATTATATATTGAACATAATTTGATTTATATCAAATCAATCTCCATTAGAGAAATAGGAAGGAGGCAAGCCTCCTTCCATAAGGAGGGTGGACGGCCACCACATTCCTTATGGGAATTGTGGCTGTCCACTCTTCCTATATGGACGGTGGATGCCTCTCTCCTCTTACATGAGATTACATTATCTCATGATTCTCTCTAATATTTGCAACAACTTTTATTTCAAATTATTTCACAAAAATAAATCCAATCTATTTTGTGAACATTGCAATCTTGCCTTATAAATTTGTGAATCACATTCACAACCCAAAATAAAATGTAAATTACATTTTCAATATGATGTTCAATGTGAATCCAATTCACATTAACATTTAATTAACAAATGTAAATTACAAATAGCTCTCTCTTATATATTATAAATCACATTTATAATATATATATGATTAATATGGATAGTACTATCCACATTATTCATGTCCATGATAATTAAATCACATTTAATCATCTTGGATCTATGTTCTCATGTTCCCAAATAATATGAATCACATTCACATTATTCACATCTTTGATAATCAAATCACATTTAATTATCTTAGATAACTCTCCTTATAATATGAATCAAATTCATATTATCATGATAATTAAATCATATTTAATTATCCTTTTTCTCAATGCTCGGATACATATATCAACAATAGAAGTATCCATGAACTCTTTCAAGGATAATGCGCTTTCTCCGCGAATACTTGGAGATAAGGACATGGCGATTGTATTGTTCCACGTATAGTGACTTGGATATTGAGATCACATCTCAAATCCAGATCTCGGGCCTCACATAGATGCTTGATTAAATTAAGACCGCAAATCTAATCTTCTCATTACATCTGAATTACATTCAGATCAATGTCCAACATTTGGACTAAGATTAGATTACTTCTCTACTGAGAGGAGTCACTAAAATACAGACCCGTTTCATCACTCCCTAGGAATGGAAGCGTCATGGTTATACAACCGTTTATGATCACATCACCCTCAGGTATTCCCAATACATGTACATCCTGCATACTGGAAGACCTAGAATAATCCCGAAGTATAAGATCAATTTTACACTGTCTACTTTAGGGATTTATCATTAAGTTTCTCATTCGATCATTGGGAGTCGGTATAATTCATATACTTTCCAAAAGCATATATCATACCTAGGTCTTGATCATATACTTTCCAAAAGTATATATCAAACCTATAAATTCAGTCAAGCTTCCAAAGCAAGACGACCGTGCACGGAATTTGATTCTTCCCAATATCTCATGAGTGAGCTCATGTCTTCCGGTTCAGTAATGAACCTGTATGATCCCTTTGAGAGATCGTATTACTCATATGCTCTTATATGCTCACCAGCGCGTCGGTGTATAGACCTTGATTAGGTCATCAACCTATTGGTCTGCCAAATGTACATACTCAGACATATAGTAACACATCTGTCTCCGGTCAGAGGATGCGTGCCTATATCATGACAGCATACGACATAGGACTTTGGTTATCTCGATCTCGTTAAGTCAACTCTTTGACCTAACTAATCTGACACCTCCGAATCTCTATTCTTATGCAGAAGACCTGCATCAAGAGGTCGGTCAGATATCAACCTAACTGAGAAAGGATTGCCATCTCCTACTCAGGCTGGAGATCATCTCTTAACGATCATTTGATGGTGCTTGATGAGTCCTCAATCTAACTCTTTAGATATTCATCCAAACACCAGCCTCTATGATTCAATAATTGAATCAACAGCTGTATGATTATTAAGATGGCCATGGTACATAACCCTAATTGTACAAAGGGACCTATTATGCAAATTAGTTATTCTTCATTTCAGATCAGGGAATGATATTCGTAATAACATTTATCGCATAATGGCTCGTCGTGGGCTCGCATGTCCAACAATCTCCCACTAGCCCAAAGAGCCATTAATGGGCTAATCATTTAAACCCACACTCATGTGACAATCATAGGCTATTTAGAAAATAGCTAGGTAAGTTGATCAGTCACTCTGTTCCCAAGAGACTATGCCAAGTCCTTTTGCAGCACTTGCATATCTCCTAGTGACAGTGTTCGCATCCAATGCGAATGTTGCATCTTATGCAACCAATACTCAATACAGTCAAAGCAGTTATAGAATCCTTGATACTACTGCTCAACAATTATTATAACCAGTATTACCATAATCCTTATCAGAATACCCTTACTCCTGGAGATCTCTATCTTTTAAATATCCGTAGTTAAGTCCTTTTAGATCACTAACTATAAAGTCTTAATTTCTTGAAGATAAGACTTTGAGATCACTATCTCAAAAGTTTTACCTTCTATGAAGATATCATTATTACTGTAATCAAGTGTTTTATCACCATAGTAGGATCAATAACAGTTTACTACTCCCACTGCATGGTAGACATCTGGCTTTTGTACACATCTAACTATAAAGTCTTAATTTCTTGAAGATAAGACTTTGAGATCACTATCTCAAAAGTTTTACCTTCTATGAAGATATCATTATTACTGTAATCAAGTGTTTTATCACCATAGTAGGATCAATAACAGTTTACTACTCCCACTGCATGGTAGACATCTGGCTTTTGTACACATCTAGCATACACCCGGCTTCTTGGAACTGATGCACAAGGGCAAGCAGTTTGCATTCACATCCTCAACTTTTTGAGGTGTTATCCCTTTAGATAGGTCAGTACCATATCTTTGAGGAAAAGAAGCCTTTCTTGGAATTTTTCAGAAAATGGAAATGTCCAAGGTGCACTATTAGTGTGACTGTTCCAATACCCTCTTCTCTTTGCTTCTGAATAACTTCAGAACTAAGATCTAAGAGGTATCCTTGAGATCATATCTCGAGGTATTGAACAACCAGATTATAAAACACTTATTATTATCATCCTTATATCATTCTAAATGATTAGAATATTATCTACATCTAGCATGATGAACACAATGGCACTCCCACTAAGCTTCACATGGTTCACCAAGATTTTATCTGAAATCATAACATTTATAATTTCATCAAATCTTATGTTCCAACTACAAGAAGCTTATCAGTCCAAAGATGGAGTTCTTTAGCTTGTACCCCTTGCTTTCCTCAACCATGAAGCCCTGGGGCTACTTCATGTGAATATCCTCAGAGAGGTATTCACAGAGAATTGCAATCTTGACTCACATCATGAAGATGTCATAGTCAAGTTGTGTAGCTATGGTTAACAATATTCTGATGGATTAAAGCAAGGTCACTGGAGAGCAAGTCTCATCGCAAGCGATGTCTTCTCTTCGGTGTGCAGCTCATGGCTACGAACCATGCTTTGAAGGTCTCTACCTTCTCATCAGGTTCCCTCTTTCTCTTGAAGATCCATTTACACCTTAATGGGTCTTATCCATATAGGTGGATCCTCGAGAGTCCATATACAACACTTGTAAATGAAGTCTACATTAGACTTTTATTGTAACATCCATCTTTCTATGTCATGATCCTCAGGAGCTTCATCACATGAAGTCAGATCATTGTCAGATTCAACTGACGCATGGAATCCATCTTCAAACTTATTTGAAGAGGTATTAGTGTTTCATCTTTAACTATCCTTTTAGTTTCCAATGTTAGGAGCCTTATTATCTTCTCAAGACTAATTGAGTTCCTTTACTTCATTTTCATCATAATTCTCAAGAGTCTCATCATCTAAGAATCACATTCTCAGATATGAAATCTTTTAAGCATCTCAAGGTCATAAAGTAGGTATCCAACATCCTTTATTTTCCTAATGAAGTAGCACTCTCCAGTGCCAGATTCCAGCTTAATCACATGGAACCTTATTAAGGATATATATTGTAGTCTCTACTACATATATACCTGAAAACTAATAGGTAATTATGCTAAAATTCATCATTGATCAAATCATGTCATACATGATCCAATTGTATTTCCCTACACTCTCTTAAGTTTAGGTTTATTACAAGGAGTGAGATAAAAATAATATTCATATCTCTATAAGGTATTCCATGAATTCATCTAATAGGTACAAGCTACCTTGGTTAGATCAAATTCATTTCATCTTTCTTCAAACTTTGGTTTTAAACCAAAATTGTGAAATCTTTGAACATTTCAAAGGTTTCTTAGTGAAGAGAAGAAATCTCATATCACAAACAATCATCAATAGATATCACATATCCATAATGTTTATTATGATATAGATGATTCACATACATCAATATGTATGAGATCTTGAATACCTTGACATCTTTCACCATTCCAAGGAAGGGTGTATTGGACATTTTTACTTTTGAATACAATATTCACAAGTATGTAAGATTTGAACATTTAGATAATCTAAAGTTTCATCTCTTATCAGTCTATTGATCACATCAACAGACAAATGTCCAAGGCTTGATGCCAGATCATTGTCAAATGATCTTCATTCTCCTATTGATCTTTAAAGGTTCAATTTTTAGTATTAGAAATCTTGATGAACCATTCATTAATTTTATAATTTAGTGGAGTCCACTAGATGTTAGATTACTATCTGAAATATATCCATCATAACTCTCTATGATAGGTTTATTCCAGAATTCATGTTTATTTCCAACATTTAGAAACAAACTATGAGTATATTCTAATATCCAGGTCACAGAGACATTCTCTAAGACTAAGGGCTCCCACTGAAAATATGAAGTCTATTGATCCAATGGAAATTGTTGCAACAATTGCATCACTTCCAACATGGATGGCCATTAAACCTTAAGATCAAATTTCTAATATTCTAATACAGATGCAATCGATTGCAAGTGTCATTAGAAGATTGAGATACAATTATTAGACTTTATCTTATCAAATAAGTAAGTCAATGTCAATGATTATATGTAGATTATTCTGATGTACTACCCGATTCCTTCTCTAAGGATTCTATATAGATTTGATAGTCATACTATCAACACATAAACTTATTACAGTATTGGCATTCATCCAACTCTTTGGATGCCATATGGAAGTTATAGAAGTACAGCCAACTCTTTGACTATATTTCTTACTTGGGTCCAACCCATGCTTCCACTGCACTCCCTTTATCTATAAGCAACCATTGCTCAAGACCAATGATCTCTTATGTTAAAATCAAAAATTTCAATAAGAGTATTTCAACATTTATACATGCTTCATTCAATTCATACAATATGAATATTATGAAGCTTCATGAATGACTAGAGTATATATAGTAGAATGATGACACTCATCGTATCTACATCCATTAAAACTCTTAAAACTTAGGTTCATGTAGGTACTCAAACAATTTGAATACAACATCTCCTATAGAGCCACCATTCTGCATAATGCAGAGAACCATGTCATTCATGATTATATGTCGAGAGCACATATGTATGCCGGAACATCTTCTTAGATTTTATAAGGATTATTTGATAATTATGATCATTATCGACATGTCACTTCAAAAGTACATTCGATGTGATCGAGACTTATAGAGACATACAAACCCTAGAGTTTTAGTCCTATTGTCTATTTAATTATCATTCCTCATTATTATGAGGAAACTTGCACATTGCAGCCACATACATTATGTGTCCAATTGCAAGTACAATATCTGGATCATAGGTCCAATCCATGATATTCTACTGGTTATTATTGAGTATAATATTGAGTGGGTTTAATGAAGAATTATCTGAAATAAGAAATTTGCATAAGTGTATATATTTATATATATACATATTTTACTTCGATTTAGGATTTTTTATATCAAAGTTGTCTTGCCTTGTCAACAACGAAAGTTCATTCCCTTAATCACTTTCAATGTAAGAGATATACTTACCAGTATATCTGAGACAAGATCTGGGATCTCCTTCCTTATCTTTGTTACATCCCAATAATATGAGAACCTGTAACTCGGATAAAAAGAAGCGGGAACACATTCCGCCTTGCAAGTCCAACCTGCATCTCCCAATTCGGTCTTCAACACCCGGGCCCACCACCCCTAAGGTGATGTTGACCTGTCATTAATTGAACCAACCGTCAACAGGAATACAAATCGCTATGCACAATCCAATATCGCCCCAATAATATGAGGATCCGATATTGGGGTCTCTACGCATACATCCTTACTCTTTCGAGAAGCGACGAGCCCGATCCAAATGGATCATATGCAGGAGCTGTCACTTCGGACATGCGTCTCCTACATACAATATCTGGCGACGGAAACCTTCGCCTTGACGGGAGACCATGGATGTCACTTATGTGATCCTCCATCTCTTATTCAAATTTTAATTAATTATCATGAATCATATTCACATAATTAATTCTTCCAAGGAAAATACACATCTATTCATAATATAGTGTTTTTAATTGTATATAATTAACTTAATTATATTAAATTAATTTTCAATCCAATTCAATCAACAAACTTGATTTTACTTGAATATATGGTATTATCTCAAAATACGTATTAATTCGAATTTTAATAATTAGAAAAATACATCATGATCTCTCAGGCATCATTCGTTCCCTACCAGCTGTCATGGCCAGTACCGGCGGGAGTGGGACGGACCGCATCCAGTGCAACCCGCTACCCCAGCGATCCCCGACTAGACACCATATCCGCCTCGGGAAAAAATAATGCCGAGTCAATCACTTTGTACTTGAGATGATCATCGGTTCTTCAACCGAAATTATACCATATAGTAATAATCAAAACATTTTTGATTATAAGGAAATTTGCTAGACAAATTCCCAATCCTATTCAAGCAAGGAGTTTGATGATTGTGTTTTCAATTATGATCTAGATCAAATATAATCAATTTATTGGTTGAGGCCAAGTCAATTAAGGAAATAATCATCATTCAATATTTCTCAAATATTTTCCATAATTATTTCATGAAATTAACAATTAATTTCACTAATTGACAATAACATGGTTCTTGATTAGGACCATAATTTCAGCAGTGACCCCTACTTACTAAAATTAACATATTTCAATCAATTTAAATCCAAATTAGACAAAATCAATTTTCAAAGATTGCTAATTTGATTTAGGACAGAACCTAAGTGATATTTCATGCATTTCGAGGCGGATCAAAACAGTAATTAACTCATTAATCATGTTAAGATTCGCAGTTCCCGTAACAGTGAATACATGTTTATTAAAACCATATCTCGAGCAAACGGAATCCAAAATACGTAAACTCAGATCCTATGGTTTCCTTATTTAATGGGGAACAAAATCCATCTAAACAGAGATGCGAAAATAAAATGCGATAAAACTTTCGCAACCCTAACGAACCCAAGTCGCCTTCGGTTTTATAGATCGTATCCAAAACCTTCAACCTGGCTCTGATACCACTTGAAGGATATTGGATAATCCTCAAACGCATCACGGAAGCGTGAGCGTTGTATCGAATACGACGAGGAACGACTAGTCGCACTAGTTGTTCTATGCAACGGAATTTAAAATTTTTCATGCGACGAAACCACATGATCCAAGAACACTTCTCGGATCGTTTCATCTAAACCACAAACAAGTAATAGGATTACCTCTTGAAGCGTGGTTGCGATCGAGTCTATAAACGAAGAGACCTCCTATCTCAAGTTCGATCCGACGGAGGAGACGCTTGCGAGCGCGGGGATGAATCGCGTGCTTCTCGTTATCCATGTTGATGATCCAAGCAGCGGATCTCCTGATCTCGACACACGAGATCCGATGTCTTCTTCACGAGCGAGGCGCACCGAAGGAGACGGAGATCCACAAGCAAACGATCAGGCAGCATAACGACGACGCTGCGGCGATGGAGAACCTCTCTACGACATCCATGGTAGACGGTCACATGAGAGGGAGAGAGAGAGTAGGCGTGTAGAGAGAGAAAGAGAGAGAGAGAGAGACTTATGTTCTCTTATGTGTGTAAAGAAGAGCAAAAGGGTGCCATTCTATTTATAATATTTTGCGATCCATGGATCTCAATCCATGGGCAACACAAATCTAATGGCTCTCATTGATTTGTGTTTCTTTTAATGGTCAAGATTTGTGTTGGTAAAAAACCAACAACAATTAATTTAATAAAATCAAATATATATTGAATATAATTTGATTTATATCAAATCAATCTCCATTAGAGAAATAGGAAGGAGGCAAGCCTCCTTCCATAAGGAGGGTGGACAACCACCTTATTCCTTATGGGAATTGTGGCCGTCCACTCTTCCTATATGGAATGTGGATGCCTCTCTTCTATTACATGAGATTACATTATCTCATGATTCTCTCTAATATTTGCAACAACTTTTATTTCAAATTATTTCACAAAAATAAATCTAATCTATTTTGTGAACATTGCAATCTTGCCATTATAAATTTGTGAATCACATTCACAACCCAAAATAAAATGTAAATTACATTTTCAATATGATGTTCAATGTGAATCCAATTCACATTAACATTTAATTAACAAATGTAAATTACAAATAGCTCTCTCTTATATATTACAAATCACATTTATAATATATATATATGATTAATATGGATAGTACTATCCACATTATTCATGTCCATGATAATTAAATCACATTTAATCATCTTGGATCTCTATTCTCATGTTCCCAAATAATATGAATCACATTCACATTATTCACACCTTTGATAATCAAATCACATTTAATTATCTCAGATAACTTTCCTTATAATATGAATCATATTCATATTATCATGATAATTAAATCATATTTAATTATCATTTTTCTCAATGCTCGGATACATATATCAACAATAGAATTATCCATGAACTCTTTCAAGGATAATGCGCTTTCTCTGCGAATACTTGGAGATAAGGACATGGCGATTGTATTGTTTCACGTATAGTGACTTGGATATTAAGATCACAATCTCAAATCCAGATCTCGGGCCTCACATAGATGCTTGATTAAATCAAGACCGCAAATCTAATCTTCTCATTACATCTGAATCACATTCAGATCAATGTCCAACATTTGGACTAAGATTAGATTACTTCTCTACTGAGAGGAGTCACTAAAATCCAGACCCGTTCCATCACTCCCTAGGAATGGAAGCGTCATGGTTATACAACCGTTTATGATCACATCACCCTTAGGTATTCCCAATACTTGTACATCCTGCATACTGGAAGACCTAGAATAATCCCAAAGTATAAGATCAATTTTACACTGTCTACTTTAGGGATTTATCATTAAGTTTCTCATTCGATCATTGGGAGTCGGTATAGATCATATACTTTCCAAAAGCATATATCATACCTAGGTCTTGATCATATACTTTCCAAAAGTATATATCAAACCTATAAATTCAGTCAAGCTTCCAAAGCGAGACGACCATGCACAGAATTTGATTCTTCTCAATATCTCATGAGTGAGCTCATGTTTTCCGATTTAGTAATGAACCTGTATGATCCCTTTGAGAGATCGTATTACTCATATGCCCTTATATGCACACCAGTGCGTCGGTGTATAGACCTTGATTAGGTCATCAACCTATTGGTCTGCCAAATGTACATACTCAGACATATAGTAACACATCTGTCTCCGGTCAGAGGATGCATGCCTATATCACGACAACATACGACATAGGACTTGGTTATCTCGATCTCGTTAAGTCAACTCTTTGACCTAACTAATCTGACACCTCCGAATCTCTATTCCTATGTAGAGTACCTACATCAAGAGGTCGGTCAGATATCAGCCTAACTGAGAAAGGATTGCCATCTCCTACTCAGGCTGGAGATCATCTCTTAACATTCATTTGATGGTGCTTGATGAGTCCTCAATCTAACTCTTTAGATATTCATCCAAGCACCAACCTCTATGATTCAATAATTGAATCAACAGCTGCATGATTATTAAGATGGCCATGGTACATAACCCTAATTGTACTAAGGGACCTATTATGCAAATTATTTATTCTTCATTTCAGATCAGGGAATGATATTCGCAATAACATTTATCGCATAATGGCTCGTCGTGGGCTCGTATGTCCAACACCTTGTAGGTACATCTCACCTTCGAATGGAATTGTGACCTTGATATGTTTATTGCAAATCTATGTCATCTCAGAGTCATTTTTTTGGATTTTTTCTGACCAAGTTTGATTATTTTTGGACTTTATCTGACTGAAAATTTATGAAAACACCCGTGAGCTTAGTTGCATTTGCATTCATTTATATAATGCATTTAAAAATCTCAAAAAATATCTTCTTGAAAACCTCGAGCACTTCATGATCTGAAGTTAATCTTGAGTATTTGTTGTCTCCCTATGATCGACCTTGAGCTTAAACCCAAGTTAAATAAATAGCCACATTAAGAGTGAACTAATGACCTTTTAAGTGTGGTTTTAAACGAATCGATTTCTACCAGACTACAATGTAATTCCCACTGATTAACGTAGGGTAGAAAGCATTCTGTCAAATGGCACCATCGCTTGGGAGGAGCTCAAGGCAAAGCTACGGTCATTGCTTGAGTCACCAACATACGATGAGCTGAACAACTGTCTGAAGTTGCAATGGTGAGGTAGTTTGCCGGATCGCACTGCAGATCAATCGAGGAGGTCTTCACTCTACCAAATAGGTTCCAACTATCACCCGGAAGCTTGGTGGCTCTCTCCTCTCTATCCAAGAAATGGCAAATAGATCAACGGAGGTGGTTGGCGATGGGTTTTGATAGAAGGTTGTTAGAGTTTTATGAGGAAGACAGAGGGGTCGTTAGACAGAGGGCTTGGTCATGCGGGGAGGAGAGATGGAGGAGGTGGTCATGATCTAAGAGGGGAAGGCGGAGGCTAGTGGTTGTTCGGTGTCCATGGTGGAGTAGAGAAGGCGGATCATTAGATCTCTGCATGATCCAACGGTTGGAACGAGCCATGTGATGAAGGGGTGTGGAGGTTTCAACCATTAGATCTTAATTGATATAACGACTACGAATGGAACATGATAAGTGAGATGGGAATGAGATAGATCATTGGATCTTGCTTGATCCAACGGTTTAGATGAGGTATGCCTGGAGAAGAGAGGGTGGCATGTGGTTGTGCATGGAGAAGTCACATGTCGCCTCCAGAAAATTCAAAAAATGAAAATTATAAGAAAAAGCAAATTAAAATAGCAAATGGACTCGAAAAGAAAAACTTTGAAAGTGGTTAATGTTGAGGATATCTATGACTTTCGTAATGTGGAGGAGATTTGTGACTTCTGTGAAGGTACCGATACTACATGATATCATTTGTACATAGTGGAATTTTTGGTGGTATTCTATGTAAATAAAATACATTATTTTTACATTTTACATTTTTTGTGATTTTAGTAAAGATAAAATTCAGAATAAAATCAAATAAAATAAAAAGATGTATTTACTCATTATCTATTTTTGGGGATTTTTTATTATCGAGAAATTGCAATAATGGAATAAAAGGGACTTATTTAGAGACAATGTATACATACTCAAAACAACTATTTCTCTTTGATTTTCTTAGTATTTTGAAATTGGATTTTTGCATACTTTATTAAAACATCAATCAAAGCTTGATCCAAAGGTTTGATGAGGTGCGCTTGGAGGAGAGAGGGTGGCATGTGGTTGCACATGGAGAAGTCACACGTCGCCTCCAAAAAATTAATGAAAATTATAAGAAAAAAATAAATTAAAATAGCAAATGGACTCAAAGAAAAACTTCCTTCGTGAAAGTTTTTAATGTTGACGAGATCTATGACTTTCGTGAAGGGATCAAGACTAAATGATTTGTACATAATAGATTTCTTGGTGATATTCTATGTAAATAAAATATTTTATTTTTATATTTTATAATTTTTTATGATTTTAATAAAGATAAAATTTAAAATAATACCAAATAAAATAAAAATGATGTATTTACACATTACCTAATTTTTAAGATTTTTATTATCGAGAAATTGCGGAAATGGAATAAAAAGGACTTCTGTGTTTTGAAATTAGTTTGTTGTACACTTTATTAAAACACAAATCATACGAAATAAATAAAATTAAACAAATTAAAAATAGCTAATTATTTACATAAAATGACAAGTCCAAGTTAGCGAATGATGATAATATACAAAGAGGTTCCAAAACCTAGATTTCACATATGAACTCCGATTCTTTTGAATTTAGTCTTGAATTGTAGATATTTGAATGCACATTAATTCAGAAGTGAATATGAGTTCAAAGGAGAATGTATCTGAGAAATATCTATATTTATTGCCTTTTGTCTCCGAATTAGGGTTTGGTTTTAATTCACATATATACAAGTTAGTATTTTTTCTGTTATTTTTTCATTATTAATGTTAGTGATATGTACATAATGGAGTTGATTTATTTTATTTTGATTTATTATAAATTAATTGAGAATAAGTGAATTTAGGTCACTAGATGAATATATATATATAAACAAGATAGGGTTTTTATTAAGAAGTTAATATACAACAATTATCCCTAATTATATACAACATATCAATGGTTTATTTATGTATTTTAAGGGGTTTATTGATTAAATTATCTTGGTAAATGAGCTAAGATGAATGAATAAGGTATATGAATTGTGGCTTTGTTATTAAGTAAAGATCGCGCAATGTCAGGGAGGTGTCGAAGTTTCTGTTACGCTGCTCCATTTTTCTTGAAGTTATTCAGATAGGAAGTCTGATGAAGAGTCCTTGGGGAGGCAAAGAAAAAAACCAAGTTATGTTGTATAAACTCAAGGGCATTGTCAGTTCGCATAGTTTGAATACAACAACAACAAAGCCTTTTCCCATACTTAAGTAGGGTCAGCTACATAGATTCTTCGCCTCTATTCAGATATATCTTGGGTCAATCTCGGGCTTATATCCAAAAAACTAAGATCCCTTCGTGTAGTCTCTTTCCAACCCTTTTTGGGTTGTCCTCGCCCTCTCTTATCCAGCTCAACATCCCAATATTCACATCTCCTAACTGGTGCATCGGCTGACCTTCTTTGCAAATGACCAAACCATCTTCAACGATTTTCTCGCATCTTATCCTCGATAGGAGCTACACCAACTTTCTTTCTGATTGCATCATTCCGAATCCGATCTTTACGTGTGTGTCCATACATCAACCTTAGAATTTTCATTTCTGCTACATCCATTCTATAAATATGTCTATGGTTCACATGCCAATATTCAGATCCATAGAGCATAGCAGGTCTCACGGCTGCTTTGTAAAACCTTCCTTTAATTTTAAAGGAATTTTCTTATCACAGAGAACAGCAGAGGCTCCTCTCCAATTCAGCCAGCCTGCATTTATTCTATTAGTAACATCTCCATCAATTTCCCATCATGTTGCAAAATAGATCCCATATATCTATCACCAATCTTCACCTCGATTCCTCCATCATTGCTTCCATCAAAGGTGCAGTCCACATTCCGTCTTAACCCTACTTTATACGAAATACTTTAGTCTACAATGCATGTCTCCAGACCTCAAGCTTCTCATTTACTTCGTCTCTAGTCTCGTCAATCAACACAATATCATTAGAAAATAATATACACCAAGGTAACTCATCCTGAATGTGACTTGTCAACTCGTCCATAATCAAAGTAAAAAGAAATGGACTCAACGCTGAACCTTGATGTAAACCAATGTTGATGTCAAAATGCTCAGTCTTCCCAGACGGGGTCCTTACACATGATAAAGCCATATCATACATATCCTTTATGAGGTTAATGTATATGACATGTACTTGTCTCTTCTCCAAAACTCTCCACAATATCTCTTGTGGGACAGAATCATAAGCCTTCTCCAAATCAATAAAGATCACATGGAGGTTCTTCCTTTTATCTATATAAATCTCCATTGTTCTCAACAAATGGATGGCTTCAATAGTTGAGCGACCTAACATGAATCCGAATTGGTTTTCTTTTACTTTGGAAACTTGCCTCAACCTTCTTTCGATCACATGTTCCTAAATTTTCATAGTATGACTCATCATCTTGATACCTCTGTGATTTGAATAATTTTGAATATCTCCTTTGTTCTTATAAAGAGGCACCACGATACTCATCCTCCAATCTTCAGGCATTTTCTTGCTTCGCCAAATAACATTGAATAGATTTGTAAGCCAAGTCAAACCATGCTCACCTAAAACTCTCCATACTTCTACAAGGATGTCATCCGATCCTACACCTTTCCCAGGCCTCATAACCTTCAAAGCCTCCTCTACTTCCTTTCTTTGTATTCGTCTATAGCTTGCACGATTCAAATAACTTTCACTACTAGTTAGATCACCCAAGGTGTCTCTCTATTTCCTTCCCCAATGAAAAGTTTATGGAAGTACTGCTCCCATCTAGTCTCTATATCCTTCTGAGTAACAAGTACGTGACCTTCCTCATCCTTAATGCATCTCACTTGAGAAATGTCTTTAATCTTTCTTTCTCTTGCTTGTCCAACCTGAATATATTCTTCTGACCCTCCTTAGAGTCGAGATTTTTATGCAAAAGTTCATAAGCTTTTGACTTAGCTTCGCTTACAGCCTTCTTTGCTTCCTTCTTCTCTATTTGGTAGTTTATGACAGTTTCCTCTATTCTATCCTTAGGCATAGCTTTAAAGCATGCTCTTTTAATTTTTAGCTTCTCTTGCACCCCTTCACTCCACCGCCAAGCCTCCTTTTGACTTGGGGCTCCTCCCTTTGACTTGCCTAGCATCTCTTTGGCTACCTTTCAGATACAAGATGCTACTTCCTCCTACATCTCGTTTGCACTCCCAAGATAAGTCTTCTAAAACCTTCTCCCTGAAGCTCGATTGGTTCAGTGGAAGATTCCACCATCTAGTTCTAGTGATCTTAGGAACCCTCCTTTTCTTTACCAACTCTTTTATTTGCACATCCAAGACTAACAAGTGATGTTGGGTTGTCAAACTCTCTCCTGGGATTACTTTGCAGTCTTTATTTGCGCATAGTTTGAATACAAGTAGAAAAAGAAGTTTTCATAACTGAAAGGACTTGGCAATTTTATTAATCATCGACCATTCCTTTAAAAGATATACCCAAATAATATCTACTATAATTGTTTAAAAATCTTTGACCACTCAAAATACGGATCGGACAAGGTCCCCAAACATCATATTGAAGCAACGCAAAGGGTAGTCTCCGATGTGGCTTAGTCCTAGAAGAAAAAGAGGCCTGATGATGTTTGCCAAAATTGCGTGCCTCGCACTTGAATGGCTACAGTGAAGAGAGTTCAGAGAATATCATGGATAGGGCTTTAGCAGATGGATGTCAAAGACGTAAATGCCAAATAACAGATCAATGGAGATGGAAGCAACACCAGCAAACATAGAATCTGAAGAAATGTCAAGATAATAGAGGTTATTCTTCTCATGTCATCCACCAAAAATCATAGTAATATAATCGTCTAGGTTCAATATTATAATAATGACTTAGGTTGTATTTATAACTAAAAAATCATAGTAACTTAGAGGGTTAAGTATTTTATGTGATAAACTAATAGTTTAATGATGTTCTAAATAGATTTTGCAAAAATTTAATAGTTATCTAAAATTACTAAAAAAGGTTTTTTTTAATTTCTCATGCATAAGAATAATAAATCTTAATCATGTAATAAATTTTTTTGCATAGTACGGATTCAATGAAATCAAATTCTAACCAATAATCGAAGGAGCTAATAGATTATAAACAAGTAATTAATATTGTAAATATTTATTCAACATCGAATATTCCCCCAAAAGATTATTTCTTACAAAGTTTCCTAGATATAGCCTATAGAAGATATAACACACAATTTCTTCTTTAAAATATATTTATATTCCCTAGATAATCGAATATGTTCCTCAGTACTGCTTTATTGCCTCACCGCCTCAGTATCGCTTTAAGCAATCGAAGCATAAGCCTGACTGAAGCTGTTCGCGGCTATAGCCTCAAGGCCATGTTCCCCCAAAACTGCTTCGAGGCATCCCTCAACACCTTGAGATGAGTTTCTTTTGAAGTCATGGATAATATCTCAAGCAAATATCTTCAATAATTCTTTAAAGCATGTTGATTCAATCAAAATTGGAGGACTATAATAACTTCAGTTCATCATGGGTGGACATATAATGTTGCCAATGTGATTATTTAGAAATTGAAATACATGAATCACATGCAGATTGTTGATATACGAAGGAAGAACTTACGTAATGGTGAGAATAGTTTGTAGATTTCTCACATGATGATAGTCACAGTATTGCTAACGATGACGAACACATTGGATTATTTTGTGAGGATAACCACCATAACAAGAAGACATAGGAAGGATACCAGGATAGGTGACAAATCATAATAATTCTCAAAGAGGAACTCGATGCAGTATGATTATCGGCTTTATGTGTAAGGAGAGGTCACCATTGTCTACCATATATTCTTTCGTATGAGATTACATGACTAATATTTCTACTCTATGTTTTCTGCACTGGGTAATTAGTCTTTAGCTAAAAAGATTATGTATATACTAAATTGATTTATTTTCGAACAAATTTAGAGTCAATTTCAATTCTTTTAAGAATCAAATCCATATTTCAAATTATGTTCAGTTCCATTTATTTCAAATCAAACTTTATTTGAATGTTTGTCAAATGAAACTTTACCAAAATTGAAATGATTCGATTTAATTAGCACACTTACACCAACTTCATGAAAATTGCCTTATTAATTTTTGCATGAAATAAACTCTAACACTCCCATCTTCCAACAACCGTGAATTAGAGATTCATGTCACAAAGCAATACCATGTTTATCCTTCCTGTTGCGAATCACAGAAGCAAATGAGTACAGACAAGATGGGCTACATTCTTGGGCGATGGTGATTATTTTTCACTATATGGAGAAAGAAGAATGCAGAGGAAACATATAGCCCTAACCCTATGGGAGTTTATATACTACTCCCGTTCAAACGAATCCATATACCAGCGAGGCCCCCATCTTGTTAGGGTACGATATGACAAGAGAGGGTGCATGCGATGGTTCTACAACATGGGGATGGTTAGGATTCAAGGCATATCAACAATCTTCACCTTGAATTAAATCTATTGAGAAGCTTTGCCAAGCTTTGTCATGCCATTGCCATCCCCTCCTTGGGGGCAACTGCCAACTGTCAACATTGAGCAAGTCCAAACAATGTTTGAACTTACTCATATGAACAATCTTTGTAAACATGTCGACTAAATTATCTGTTGTGCCTGCTTTCTTCGTCTTGATCCTCTTCTCAAAACGAATGAAGTGCTGTATGACATCTATGTGCTTGGTCCTCTTATGATGCACCTGATCCTTGGCTAAGCATATTGCATTAAGACTATCACAATATACTATAGCCTTATCCTTTTGTAGACTGAGATCTCAAACTAAACCCTTCAGCCAGATGCCTTCATCTGCAGCTTCTGTCAAAGCCATGTACTCTGCTTCTGTGATAGACAAAATAACGGATGGTTGTAAGGTAGAATTCCAACTTATGATAGAACTCCCTAAGTGAAAATGTAGTATGTCATTGATCACCTTCCACCAACATCTGCAGTATATCTGAATATGAATATCTATAAACCAAACACTCGGAATCACTTCTATAGATGAGGTCAATGTTTGATGTTCCTCTCAGATAGCGGAAAATCTGCTTGCCTACCTGTCAATGCTCCTTCTCTAAATTGCTCATGAATATGCTAACAATGCTTACAACATGAGCAATATCAGGTCTTGTGCATACCATGACTTTTTATCAAACTTTGAACTAAGGAGCTTCTTCATATCATCTATGGTACTCTTCTTCTTGACAATAATCAGCATGTCATCAGTGTACAGTAATAGATAGATGAAGGAGTCATCCTCCACCTTGTTCTGGTAAACGTAATAATCGCATGGGCTCCTGTTGAACCCATGATCAGTCATGAAGACGTCAAACTTCTTGTACCACTGCCTAGGAGACTGCTTAAGCTCATACAAGGACTTCCTCAATCTATTCACATGGTCTTCCTTGCACTAGAATGCAAATCCCTCTGGTTGGCTCATAAAAATGTCTTCTTCGAGTAAACCATGCAAGAAAGATGTCGTCACATCTAACTACTCCAGCTTCAAGTCTCGATGTTTTACAAGAGCTAATAGCACCTATATAGATGCATGTATTACTACGGGAGAGAATATCTCGTTGTAATCCATACCTTTCTTATGATTACAACCCTTCACAACTAGGCGTGTCTTGTATCTGATGCGTTCACTGCTCGAGATTCTTGTCTTTTTCTTAAAGGCTCATTTCCATTCAATGACCTTCCACCCTTTGGCAACTTAACAAGCTCTCGTGTTTGATTCTTGTGAAAAATACTTTATGTGCTCACCCATAGCACCAATCCACTTCCCATTTTTTCCCCATGGCCTTCCTTTAAGTGGAGAGCTCTAGAGACTCTGCCTCCTCCACAACATATAGTGCAAACATAAACATGTCTTCAAATCCGTATCTCTGTGGCATATGTATCTCTCTATGGAGCCGATCAATATCAACACTTGCTTGCCTCTCCTCTGATTTCTTAGCTGCAGTTTGTTCAACAACATTATGATCAGGAGTGGTGTGATCTTGTGATCACTACTTGGTGTCAGTTCGAACTCCACTTGTTTGTGCACATCAATACATGTTTCTGCATTAACTAGACTCACTACTCAATTCAAGCACATAATTCTCATCAAATGTAACATCCTACCTAACAATAATTTTATGCTTTAAAGGGGACCATATTTTGTACCCTTCATTCCTGTGCCATATCCTGTAAATACCCCGTTCTTTGCCCTTGGTTCCAACTTCCCTTCACTAACATGGTAGTATGCATGATAACCAAAGACACGTAAAATAGAATAATTAGCATGATTATCAGGCCATACCTCCATGTATGTTTTGCAATCGATAGCAGTTGCAAGACTCCGATTCACCAACTAACACATTGTATTCACAGTTTCATCCCAGAACGATCTATCAAGACCTACATTAGAGAGAGCGACCTTGCTCTCTTCAGAAGCATCATGTTCTTTCATTCTACAGCTCCATTATGTTATGTTGTATCTCTGATAACGCGGTGTCTTACACCACCCTCATCTTTGCGGAATTCATTTACCACTAACGAACAAAAATCCATCCCATTATCTGTTCGAAGACACTTTACCTTCTTAGAAGTTTGGTTCTCCACCAAGATCTTCTATTGCCTGAAGGTCTAAAATACCTCGCTCTTATGCTTCATCATATCCACTCAAACCATCCCGGAGTGATCATCAACAATGGACAGAAAATACCTTTCATCTCCCAAAGATGAGACCCATGAAGCTCCCCAACAATCAGCATGAATGCAGTCGAGCATCTCCTTTGCCATATGGATAGCTTTGCTGAATAGCTTCATGTGTTGTTTCCCAACATGCAATGCTCATAGAACTCCAGCTTGGATCCTATGAGATCCCCGATGAGACCCTTCTGACTGAGGATATTCATCCCCATCAGACTCATTTGTCCCAACAATATATGCCATAACTCTGACTATGATCTCACAACATAGGATGTCACTGTAGCAGAATCCATAACTGTAGACCCATGCATGATGTGTATGGTCTTCTGTTAGTTGCCCTTGATGACAACCACACCATCTTTGGTAACATGCATAACTCCACCTTCAATGCTATACCTATATCCTTTAGAGTCCAAGATTCCAAGGGATATTAGGTTCTTCCTTAGATCATTAACATGACATACTTTTGTCACCGTCCTCATGACTCCATCATGCATGTTGATCTTCATAGGGTTGATCTCTACAATCTTGCACGTTGCATCATTCCTCTTGACGATGTTTCCACCATCTATCTTCTCATAGGTGCATAACCAATCTTCATTTGGAGTCATACGGTAAGAACAACATGAGTCAAGAATCCATGTGTTATGTGTTGTCTTCTGGTCTGTGATGGTGAGAACCAGATCATCTTCAGAATCTGCGCCTCCCTGAGCCACGACAATGACCATGGCTTTGCCTTTCTTCCTCCGGTAGCCCTTTCAATATCTAGCTTCCTTCTAGTAATTGCAGATGTCCTTAAAATTGTGATTCTTTGACTTGGACTTTTGCTTTCCCTTCTTTGCACAGCTAGAACCAACATGACTCTTTTCATGAGTCATAACCAAATATGCAACATTAGAGTCATGCTTCCCGATAGCCATATGCCGAAGTTCTCGCATATGCATACTCGCATGAACTTCTTATAGAGTTGTTGATTCCTTTCCCAACAATAAACGATTGAACAAAATTCTCATATGAAAGCGAAAGAGAGACCAACATAATCAATGCAACATCCTCATATTTAATCTTAACCTCTATATTTCTCGAATCCATCAATGATTTATTTAAGCGATCTAGATGTTATGCCTTTTGCGGAGAGAGAATAAACATTGCTTCAACAACAACTTCTTGGTCAGATACTTCGTCATATATACACTTTCGAGTCTCAACAACAGATTGACCTTGGCTTTCTCCTCAGCAACTTATGCGACAATCTCATCTGTCAAACACAACATGATCGTCGAGTACGTCTTCTCTTCCTGCACTACCAACTTGGAGGGTCCAAGTGCCTTCACCCTCCCCTGATCCAATGACGTCCAGATGCCCTACTGCTTCAAAAGGGAACATATCTTGATATGTCATAAACTGAATCTGTTCCTCTATGTGAACTTCTCGATCTTCAAATTATACGACGTCCATGATCATGGCAGAACTGAATGCTCTGATACTCCCATATAGACACACAAATAAGATCAAGAAAGCAAGATATAAACACGAACAAATAAAATCAAGAAAGCAAGACACAAACACACAGATTTACAAGGTTCACCCGTAATTGGGCTACATCCTTGGACGACGATGATCGATTTTTACTATGTGGAGAAAGAAGAATACATAGGATACAGAGAGTCCTAACTCTAGGGGAGTTTATATACTCCTCCCATATAGAGGGATCCCTTAAACAAACATATCCATATACCCAAATACAAATAGAACCACTCATAAAAAAAATCACTGAGAGTGTTGTTCCTACACCCCCGTAGAGGGGAGGAAAGCATCTGCTCCCCCATAGACCCCCAGTCTTATTGACTGAGCAGTGAGACCCCCATCTTGTTGGGGGTATGATACCTCAGGGGGTGCATACGATGGTTCTACAACCCAGGGATGATCAGGATTCAAGGCATATCAACACTACACATATATGATCCAAAAGAACCTCCACATGCAACATATACTTAGTGTTGAAATTTAGAAATGCGGAAGCGAATCAATAAATAATAAATAATAAAACATTCAACACTCAGGATTTTACGCGGAACTCTACTCCCTAAGGAGCATGCTGAAATCGTGGGAGAATGACTCGAAGGTCCGGATCTTCTATTAGAATTTCTCATTGAATACAATAAGTTTGGGGATCCTTATATGTCCCCACAGACAGGCTGAAGTCCCACCACTCATCCACGTGGGATTAAACATGAGTGGAGGTAATTGAATCTTGGAGAAATCAAATTACACATCTATTACATACTCCAACACTCCCGCTCAAGCTAGAGCTGAGAAAGCTACAACTTGCAACAAAAGCAAAAAATATATAATACATCTTCACTTGATACATCTGAGAGAGATGGGGACAGAGACACCCCATTTTTAGCAAATGATGCTGGTAGAATACCTCGCTCAAGGATGTGTCTGTGACTTTCAGATCACCGGAAAAGACCTCAGTCGTACATGTAGTTGTTCATGTCATACTAGGTCGTACCTGGAGAAGAATTGTTGTAGAAGAAGAAAATCTAGCATAGAGTAATAGTCGGAGATAGAGACACACCGACGAAGTAGTCGATGCTCGGTGAAGACGACTGATAGCAGTAGTAGTCTGGAGTGTCAGTCTGCCAATCGTGAACATGCAGAAATCATGTAGCTAGATCTTAAGAAGAACAATATGCCATATCTAACTACCCCGATCTCCCATACTTGATAGAATAAAGAATGTGGATTATCAAGTTGGGAGAAACACTGAACAACATGCATTTTTTCCTTCCTTTTTTACTTTTGTTTTTCTTTCCATTTTTTACACAAATCATCTCTTTTTTTAGTTGTTTCTCTTTTTTCTTAGCTCTTCTCATGCCTTTTTTTATGAATCAGCCCATATATATTTTTGGTAATATAGCGGAACAATGTCCTGTTATGGCCTGTTGGGCCTGACTAAAAAGCATATAAATCAAAGTATCCTTCCCTCCTTTTTTATGGGTTTCTACTCTTTTCTTTGTAGGTTTTTTTCAGCCATCTCTTTTTCTTTTAACAACAACCCTTCAATTTCCTTAGGGGCTGTTTTTTTTGAACTGGGATTTAGTTGGGCCTAAAAACAAAGGAAAATGAAGCCAATAAGACTTCTACTAAAACTGAGCATTGGCCCATTATTCCAATCATTCTGGCCAATTTTCTTTTGGGCCCACATAGAAGGGTGTTGGAGTACTTCGTTGTATGCGTCATGTATAAGGGAGATGGGTAAATGGATCCCTCTAGGATCCATTTACCCCATCCAACAGTTTAGTCCCACATCTACTAGTGGTGGGACTTGGAGGCTCTATGGAGTCTATATAAAGAGCCCCAGGCCTCCTGTAACCAATGAGAAAGTCAATAGACAAATACGGCCCTTTGAGGCCTTCTCCCGTGGTTTCATCCCGCTCCTCACAGAGTAGGGTTCTACGTAAATTCCTGCGTTCTTATTTTCTTTATCTTCTTTTATCCATGTTTCACTTCCGCTTTCTATTTTCAAACATGGTATCAGAGCGGGTCGATTCTCGAGGATTTCAAGTTTTTTTAGATTCAATTTTGGGGTTCTATGTTCCTAAAGATTTATTAGTTGGAGAATTTCATATTCATGGTTCAAGTTCCTGTTTTAGGGTTTAGATAAAACCCTAGAAATCTTTCGGCGTTCATTTCTGCTGTGCAATCCAGATTTCCAGGGAGCCCTTGCTTCCAGGCGCTCCATATGCCCAGGCATCGCGCGTGAGCAGGCGGCGCTCTCCTCCATCGCCCCCGCGTGAATCCACCTTCAAGCCCTTACGCACGACCACCAGGCGCTCCTTTTACTCTCTCAGGCACCACAGGCGGTGCCCTTCCATGCCTCATTTGGCCCCGTCACGAGATCCATGCCTTCAATCGACCTCGTGGCTCGCAAGGCCTTTCACCTTCATCGACAACTCGGGCAGTGCTTTCATCTCGGCGCTGGGCTTTGAAATCAAGCGGGCGGTGATTCCCCGAGCAGTGGAACCTCCAGACGGTAGGCTATATGGCCTTCACGCACTACCCTCCAGCCACAAATGGCTCCAGGCGAAGCCTCAGTTCCAGGCGCTCCTCCTGCATCGCGCCTTCTCTAAAGTTCTCGCGATTTCCTTCGCAAGCACACCAACATGCGATCCATCCTCTCTCGACACCTTCCAACTTCCCTCGCAAGGCGGCGCCGCCCCCACTGGCCCGCAAAGAAAGCCGCCCCTTTCCCAACCAGGCGCAATCTTGCGCGCAGGTCCAGGAGCCTCCCTCCAGATCGCCTCCTCCTCGCGCGCCATCTTCTCTCCCAGGCGGGAAACCCCATCAGGGGACACATCTCCAGGCCGCATCTCACCAGCGGCGGCGGCGGGGAAAAGAAAAGAAGTAGCCCCGAAGGGGGCGCTAACTTTGCAAGTTGGGGTTCCCAACGATTGGGAACCCTAAAAGAGGAGCCCCGTTTTTAAAAAAAAATCTGAAAAGTGGGGGCATAAGGTTAAAAAAGGAGGAATTGATTTTTTTACAAAAAAAATGAACGAGAAAAAAGGAGGGCTACGGTTGAAAAAAAGGGAGAGATTTCAAAAAAGGCGCGTACAATGAAAAGCCGTACGCAAAGTTTTTTTTTAAAAAAAAGGCTGTAGAAAAAAGAAAAAAGATTGAACAGCTTAAAAAAATGTGACGGCTTAAGAAAATTGACAAGCCGCAAGAAATTCTTTGAGTATTTTTTGTTTTCTCCATAATTTCTTTGTCTTCTCCCAACTTGGTCGATAATTGTCATCCATGTTGTCCGACCAGTATGGGAGAGAGGGGTAGTATGGTGTAGAGTCACAAGTCTTCTTCCAGATTCAGTGATTTCCAGACCATTCAGTTGTTCAGACTCTACAGTTTTCAGATGAAGATTCTTCATGCGCAAGATTCCGACTCGACGTTCAGATTTCGAGTCCACTGGTGTGATGCCCAGTTGATCAGACTCGACAGATTGGTCAGAGTCCAAGTTCGAGGCACTCCATGTTGAGACCCATTTTCGAGTTCTCCATAGAGAGACTCATTTTCAGATACGCATATGTTTGCGGTCATTTTCAGATGAGCACATGTTTGTCATCTTTTGTTATAGTCCCCGTCTTTTCTTGTTATTTCGACCAGAGTTTTCATGTGAGCCATAGGGACTCCAGAGTAGAGGACCATTCCCTATGCCATGTTGGCAAGGGTTTTCATGTGGTATCATAGGGACACCAGAGTAGTGTACCATTCTTTGAGCCAGATGGGAGAGACCCAATTCTCCGACGAGGAGACTCTTTCAGACTCCATTCTCCAGCGACCATGGACTCCGACGAGGATTGCACAGCCACGAATCTTTTCAGTTCGGTCCTTTTCAGAGATGGACCAGTTATCCACATTATTGTGGCGGGCCAGAGTACTCCGACGAGGAGACTCATTTCAGTTGCAGTGACTCTGACAAGCGCAGTTCAGAGCACATGCTCTCCGATGAGGAGATTTAACATACTCACACTCCAGCCCGTTCGTCCTCCTCACCTGTACGACATGAGAAACAACGTCCTCGATTGCAGCAATGTGTACGTTGGGTTGATATTGTCCGTAGTGTCCTGTAGCGTTGAGTTGAGTTTCTTTCTTTTTGTCCAAGATGAGCATTACATGCTCCAGCTTGAGGGGGAGTGTTGGAGTACTTCGTTGTATGTGTCATGTGTTGAGGGAATAAACGAGATAAATTCCATTAAACCCTAGAGCTCTCTTATATAGGAGAAAAGCTCTATGGGTAATTTACAGAAAAAGGACAATAAAACTAAGTAACATAATTATTCTAACACTCCCCCTCAAGCTGGAGCATATATATCTAACATGCTCAGCTTGGAACAACAGAGATGAAATGGACCCCTAGCAAGAGACTTGGTGAACATGTCTGCAATCTGCTCTCCTGATGATAATAGGATGTCGAAATAAGTCTTTTTTGAATCAAGTCCCGTGTATAATGACAATCCAATTCAATGTGCTTTGTCCTTTCATGGAAGGCTGGATTATTGGCTATAAGCAAGGCTGCCTGATTATCACATTTAAGATGCATAGGAAGAGGTACTTTAATTGTTAAATCAGTCAAAACAGATTTAACCCACATCATCTCAGCACTACCTTGGGCCATTGTCCTATATTCTGACTCTGCACTGGATCGAGCCACAACCGTTTGTTTCTTACTCTTTCAAGCTACTGGTGAGCTATCAACAAATACAATAAAGCCTGAAGTAGACTTTCTATCATTAGGACACCCAGCATAGTCTGCATCAGCACAACCTGTGACGGATATAGAGGTATCTCTTCTAAACAGAAGACCAGCACCTGGAGACGACTTCAGATATCTCAAGATCATAAAAACAACATTCATGTGGGCCTGCTTGGATTGCTCCATGAACTGACTTACCCTACTAACCGCAAAGGATATATCAGGTCGAGTAATAGTAACATACAACAGCTTCCCCACTAGCTCTCTATATCGTCTCTTGTCCACCTCCTCAGAGTCATCATCATAAAGTTTAACATTAGGATCCATAGGAGTAGTAGGCTAGTTGCTGGTCTACATCCTGTCATACATGTCTCAGATAACAGGTCAGTAACATACTTCCTTTGTGTCATTACCATGCCTTGCTCATTTCGTGCAAACTCCAATCCCAAAAAATAACGAAGTGTACCCAGATCCTTCGTAACAAACTGCTCGCTAAGAAAATCCTTTGCTGCTTGAATGTCCTGCTCATTACTTCCAGTGATAACAATATCATCAACATACACTAAGATGATCACAATACCTCGCTGGTCTCTCTTTACAAAGAGAGTATGATCTGCTGTAGATCTGACGAAGCCCTTTTGTTCAATCAACTCCGAGAGCTTCTGAAACCAAGCCCGTAGACTCTGCTTCAGGCCATATATGGCCTTATGAAGATGGCACACCATACTGGACTCCCCCTCAGCAGCAAACCCTGGTGGCTGCTGCATATAAACTTCTTCCTGCAAATCACCATACAAGAAAGCGTTCTTGACATCTAACTGAAATAGGGGCCAGTCACGGACAACAGCAACTGCAATAAGAATCCGTAAGGTAGAGTGACGTGCTACTGGAGAAAACGTCTCCTGATAGTCCACCCCATATGTTTGGGTGAACCCACGAGCAACCAACCTGGCTTTGTATCTATCAACCGTACCATCAGCCCGATGCTTAACAGTAAATACCCATTTGCTGCCCACTATTGACGCACCTGGTGGAGGATGCACAATACTCCACGTACCACGTGACTGCAACGTCGCCATCTCCTCTTCCATAGCTAAACGCCACGGGCTGCTCTGTAGTGCCTCTTGATATGACCGTGGGATCTCTACTGTCGATAACCCAACAACAAACTGGCGACATTCTGTGGATAAATGCTCCAACGAAACATGAGATCCAAACTCCATCCCATATTTGGGATTCATCGTCCGCGCACGCTTCTGCCTTCGATGGGCAATAGGAATATCTAAGTCATCAACTGGAGGAGTGGAAGTACCATCAGTACCCTGTACATCCAGCTGCACATGCAAATAACCCGTGCCATCAGAAGAACTCAAATGATCAGTACATACCTCGGGCGTGCTGGATAATGGAGGAGGCACATGAGCAGAGGGCCGACGATGATAGACCTGAGGATAAAAAGTAGTAGTTGGTGGTGGCGGTGGTGGTGGTGGAGTAGGCTTTGGTGGTGGTGGTGATGTCGGAGTCGGGCATGGAACAGATGGAGGAGGAGGAGGAGGCACTTAGATATCGTCTCCTTCCTCTGAGTGAGTGAGTTTGTCACCTGTAGGAGAAAAATACATAATGGACTCAAAGAAGGTGACATCTGCACTAACATAGTACCGTCGTCTAACTGGATCAAAACACCGATAACCTTTTTGGGTTTTGGAATAACCCACAAACACGCATTTGACAGCTCTTGGAGAGAGCTTGTCAAGACCAGGAGAGAAGCAATGAACAAACGCAACAGACCCAAAAACACGTGGTGTTAGGGAGAAAAGATCTGTCTCGGGAAACGCAGTCAAGAACAGGATCTTCTCCCCTAACACTGACGAAGGCATACGGTTAACCAGATAGCATGCAGTTAGAACTGCATCCCCCCAATAGGAGTGAGGAGCACGGCTCTGAATCAAAAGGGTTCTTGTAATATCCAACAAATGACGATGTTTCCTTTCAGCCACCCCATTTTGTTGGGAGGTATATGCATAAGACATCTGATGCACAATCCCATGAGACATAAGGAATTTAGAGAGTTGGGTGCTACACAATTCTAGAGCATTGTCATACTGTATGTACTTCACTTTAGCAGAGAAAATATTTTTTATTTCAACAATAAAAGACTGAATAACATGTCCAACATCAGACTTATTTTTAAGAAGAAAGACCCAAGATAACCTAGAAAAGTCATCGACAGCAACAAGATAAAATCTGTGCCCTTGTAGATCAGGGACACGACTGGGACCCCAAATATCAAAATGAAGTAACTCAAACAGACCATGACGACTTGGACCTAGACGACTCTGAAACGACGATCGGTGATGTTTCCCAAGCTGGCACGCTTCGCATTGGAAAGTAGACCTGGGAGAAATCTGTAGAAGGATATGGACCATCTTTTGCAATGGAAGATGACCAAAGCGGAGATGCCATGTGTAAGGAGAGACTGATCCAGCACTAACAGAAGAGACACCAGCATAAGGAGACTGCACCAGTCTATAGAGACCCCCTTACTCACGGCCAGTTCCAATCACTCTGCCCGTTAGGATGTCCTGAAACACAAGAGCAGATGGGTCAAATATGGCACGGCAATGTAAATCTTTAGTGATTTGACTAATAGACAGTAAATTCATTGAAAAATCAGGAGCATAAAGAGCATTCTGAAGTCGTATCGCCGGGGTCAACTGCACCTCCCCCTGACCAGTAATGGGAGAGTGTGTTCCGTCAGCTATCACCACAGATCATCCTGTCTGAGTTGCATTAAAACCATCCAATTGCTTTTTATCACCACATAAATGGTGATATGCTCCTGAATCCATGATCCATTCTGACAGATCTGCTCTGTAACAACTAGTAAGGGCATATGTTGTACATGACGTGGATGCAGATGTTGAACCAGCTATCTCCGAAGATCCTGAAGTACTTGCTGGCCCCTGATCAGGCATGATCTCTCTAAGTCGCGCCACTAACTCCTCGAACCTCAGATCCGGGACATGGGAAGGACCCCCTTCCTGCTGAGTCTGCTCCGCCACACGTGCTGTAGAAGTAGGAAACCCATGCTTAGAATAGTATGTTTCCTCAGTGTGACCCATCCTGCGACAGTAAGTGCACGGCTGTCAAGGAGGTCTGTTACCTCCTCCTCTGCCACGACCACCTCTACCTCGAAACTGTGGAGATCCTCCCCTGCCATGTGATGCTGCCATGGCTGAGGACGTCTGAGATAGCTGAGATCCACCATGAGGTATAGAGAGTCTACTCAGCCTGCGATAGGCCTCTTCCATAGGAGGTATGGTAGCATCTGTAAGAATCTGTGCTTTGGCTGCATCATACTCCTGATCAAGGGTTGCTAGAAATACTCCTATCATCACTAAGTCCCTATATGCCTTTAGTTGTTCTGGTGTGGCTGTCAACGGAATGTATCTGTGTAGCTTCTCAAACGTACCCCTCAGAGAGGTATACAGGGTATGAAGAGGACGCCCATTCTGTTTCGAGGTGAAAATATCATGCTGGAGTTGTAAGATCTTAGACTCGTTCTTTGCCGGAGAATATGTGGCAGCTAGGATATCCCACATAGCCTTCGCAGTGGGTTGACTCAGAATGTCGTTGGCTATCTCCATGGACACGGTACCCGATAACCATACACGTGCATATGCATCGTCAGCCTCCCATGAGGCGTTAACCCCGGTCTTCTCAACAGGTTCCTCTTGTGTGAGGATATGCTTCTTGCCATTGCATTGCATAAGACTCATGAACTGCATGGCCCATAGTTCATAGTTCGTGCCGTCCATTTTCACAACAGGTGCTGGACCTTTAAAGGCACCCAGAGACGGAAGATCTACCTTGTTGTCTGACATGATGACAACAATATTCTGCAACTGGGGTTACACGACTAGACAATAATGTCTACGTGAACATATATGAAGGTCGTCGTGGACGTAGACTCAAACCACAACGCCCTCCATTCCTTGAGGGTTCCTCCGACGAGTTCGACTACCTTGGACTGATAGGGCTACACCCCAATCACATGCACAGAAACAGGGATCGCGTGTGAATGGCTCTTGCTGGTAGGGCAAACAGGGACTGGTAGTCGCACACGTGCAGACCAGAGGCACGCGCAGGGGATCGCAGAGGATGGCTCGCGCTCACAGGAGAGGGGTCACGCGCAGGAGGACTTCACGAGCGAGACCTACAGGAGCGTGACCTGCAGGAGGCGGCACGCCAGCAATCAGAGGCGAGACTTGCACGAGTGCGCGCAGGAGGCGGCGGAGACGCGTGGGGCACTCGCGCGTGAGGCGACGGAGGCGCGTGGGGCACGCGACGATCAGAGGCGGCGCCGGCCGAGGGGCTTTTGGTGGGGATAGGGAACTAGGGCACAAGCTCCAGTCTAGGACCGTCGCTCTGATATCATGTTGAGGGAATAAACGAGATAAATTCCATCAAACCCTAGAGCTCTCTTATATAGGAGAAAAGCTCTATGGGTAATTTACAGAAAAAGGACAATAAAACTAAGTAGCATAATTATTCTAACATCATGTATAAGGGAGATGGGTAAATGGACCCCATCCAATAGTTTAGTCCCACATCTACCAGTGGTGGGACTTGGAGGCTCTGTGGAGGCTATATAAAGAGCCCCAGGCCTCCTGTAACCAATGAGAAAGTCAATAGACAAACACGACCCTTTGAGGCCTTCTCCCGTGGTTTCGTCCCGCTCCTCACGGAGTAGGGTTCCACGTAAAATCCCGCGTTCTTATTTTCTTTATCTTCTTTTATCCATGTTTCGCTTCCGCTTTCTATTTTCTAACAAAGGGAAAAAATAAATAAAGTGAATCCCAATTGAACAATCCATCTACTTCGTTTCTTATGAAATAGGTTTCCCGATGAGCACCCATCGCAAGACATTATCGCCAATTTGGAGCACTGCCTCCATGCATCAGGAACCTATCGTCGACGCCACTGCTTTTTCGCCGTAGCCACCATGCGAGATTCGCAACCACCATGTTGCCGCCATCTTCCTTATGTTAAGCTTCTTTGTCTTCATCTTTGAGAGCAAGGGTTGCAAGAACCCCAAAAGAGTCGCTGCCACCTTTAGTGTGATTCCATCACATGCATGCACGATCATCGCTGCAACCGTGAATCTGATTGAAATAATCGCATCACATGTTTTATGTCGATCCTAGAGGATGATCGCGCCAATCTTCCGACATTCCTCTTGTGGAATAGGGTCATAGCGCATTGGAGGCAATGTTGTATACTACATATATGTGCTCTAGCTACGTAGATTATACCACTGGAGTTTGTGCATGGAAGTTTCGCTTGATTCTTCAAGGATGCAGGAAGCACGTTCTTAGGAGATGTTCTTCATCGTCTTGAACTGAAGATGCGGAGGCACTGGAGAAGATGTTGTCATGCGCCAACTACTGGCAGCAGGGGGTGCTCTAGAAGAGGAGGGTTGGCTGCACTGCCGAATGGTTTTTTTTGGTGACACCATACGGAATTAGGGTTTCAACAGAAGAAACCATGTTATGTGAATTTGAACGTATCTTCTGAATTCAAACATGATGTTGAACATGAATAAAAAAGTTTTCAAGAGTAAAACACCATGAACTGAACCACTCTGATATCATGTTGAAATTTAGATATGCGGAAGCGAATCGATAAACAAGAAACAATAAGACATCGAACAATTGGGATTTTACGTGGAACCCTACTCCCTAAGGAGCGGGATGAAAACATATACAGGGAGTGTGGGGCTCCTTATATATCCCCACAGACAGACTGGAGTCCCACCACTCATCCATGTGGGTCTAAACATGAGTGGGGGTAATTTGATCTTGGAGAGATCCAATTATCCCTCAATCACACACTCCAACACTTATAAATCTAGAACACGAGTAAAATCAATTACACCATCAAAAGTGGAAAGAAACCACCTCTCAAAAGGCATTTAGCCTTCCAATTGGTTGTCATCTGCTCCTTCTATTTTAAAAGATCTCCCTAATCCATTACCCTCAACCTGCAATCCATTAGAGACATATCCATGTATACCATGGGAACCCATTCCTTGGTGTTATGAGAACCCAACCACGCGCAATCATGATATCCCCAGTTATGCAATCTTGATATCCTTCGTTATGATAGAAAGAAAAAAATAGTCTTTTTCTTATTGTTCTATAAGCCTCGATAAGCCACCAAACATTTTATTTAAAGGTTAAAGCTTCTTGCCTTAACAAAAACCTACATTCATGGAAAATATGGTATCATATGCATATTAAAGTAGAAGAATGGAGATTTCTTAAGATGCAAAACTTTGAATCTTTTGCTCAAAACCCTTGTGGTTTAGTAATGACAAGAGATCCAATTGCATAAACAAAAAGGAGGCACAAGATGACCTCGTTGCAGCTTTAAAAACCACCATTCAGATGTACATTATCCATAACCACAGAAAAAATAGGTGATGACACATCTCCTCATCCACACAAACCACGTGTCAGGGAAGTCTATCTTACACCTAGAGCTCCTCATAAATCTTCATTTTATATTGTCACTAGTGTATTTGCCCGCGCTTCGCGGCGGGCGGATAAAATACACCTGTTTGTAATTTTTTTAAAAAAATGGAAGTTAAGCAGTATCATATTATAGCTTTTTTACAAAGTGAATAAGTGAATAAAATATCTTTGGAACTACGTTAATAATATGTAACATAAATTCAAATAGAACAACTATTAATCGTTGGTTATAAAATCAATCAATTTACATTTATCATAACATGCAACTATATTTTTATTAAAAAAATAATATTTATATGCTAGCTTTTGATAACAACTTCAAATTATTTAGATGCATTATACTAACGGAGTTTATTCCAATTATAGATGTATGAACTAATATTATGCCATACATTGAACATTGGAAATTTTATATATTTTTTGGGAAAAAAGGTTACTTAAAATAAAGTTTAAATTAAAAAAATTCAATTATGTTGCATCCCATCGCACTCCTGAGGGCTTCCCGTGCTGTTGGGTCTCTCTCGAATAATTGGAGCAATGTGCGAGAAGAGCTCTGAATCCCACAACTGAAATAGTATAACGGATCTATCTATCTCACTCGAAATGTCCAAAATAATGTTTACCTAGAAACAATTAGAATAAGTACAATTATTACAAAAATAATGGAGTTGTAGGTAAAAAAATTAAATGAAAATAATGAATTATATATTCTAATTTTATCACTAAATTTATTAACTTTTCCTTCACTATATCATAATGAAAACGGACGTCTCCCCTCGAACCTGAGCTGATTTAATGTCATTTTCTGGCACATTTTAGTTCTCCAATAGCGTAAGATACATTTGAGTACATTATAATCAATATATGTATATCACCAGCATCCGATCATCTATATGATTTAATCATCAATATTCTCCCAAATCTCAATTCCCCACATAAAAATCAACCACTAGCAACCAACGACAATATGAAAAATAACCAATCAAGGGAAAAAATATAGACCTCACCATGACGTAGAAATTGGAGAAGCCACTCTAATCCACAGGAGCAAAAAAATCCATTATACACACATGGCTTTCAACCTAATTGAACCTTCGATGAGGGCTCGTGTGCGAGGGAGAACGCTGGCGGAGGAACGTGAGGTGCATGGTAGTGATCTAATAGAGATATCCGACAAAAGCACCCGTACTTATTTTATACATATTTTGTCATCCGTTTCCATATACGTTTTAAAATTTCAAAAATATAAAAAATATGGTTGTTAATCAAAATTACAATTATAATTATATTTTTTATATTCTAACAATCTTAATATTATTAAAAAACACACTAATTTATATAGATGTCTGCAATTTCCAAAAACATAAAAATTATGGTCAACAATCAAAAGTATAATAACAACTACTTTTTTGTATACCAACAATCTTAATATTATTAAAAAAATACATTTATTTATATAGAAGTCTTACGTAAAGGTGTATAAAAAAGTATTGAGAAAGAAATTTATCATCTCGATACATGATATTTTAAAATAATAAAATCAATTAATATATGTACATGTGTCACAACTTTACCTAGACGATTAGAAATCAACACCGGAATGGAATACCAGACATTTATATTGTCATATGATCTCTTGAAGATCGTCCTCCATGTGTAGATACTCAGTAATGTAGCCTAGTGATGCGCAAAGATCCCCGTTGGTGTCCATCTTCCCACAATCTTGCGTTGATGTGTCGAATGTCGAAGTCGAAAAAGACCTCAGATATGGATCAGTCAAGCTGGGATCACTTAGAAATTAGTCCATATCAATTTGGCTGAAATAGATTTGTAGATCGATCCCATGCGAAAATGTATACACATATCCAATTCCTTGTCATGGTACTATATAATATAGAGATGGTAACGAAGATGTTTAATCAGTGTCCATCATATATTGACAAATACAATATTAAAAATATCATAATATGCATTAATGTAATGGCCAAGTATTACAAAGCATTATACCATGGTAACATATTTGGCACATTAAGAATATGCATGCTATCGTAAAGGTCAAATTCATAATTATACGAAGAGAAAGGGTGGCTATTATTTACGTAGGAAAAACCTTATTTGTGTGCAGATAACATGGATATTATTTCTCATCCCCTCGGTTGTTGGCATCCGAATCACCATTAATGCCACCATACAAGGCCACACCATGCACCAACTAGATCTACGCCATCAGCATGGGCCTCATCTGCAATACCTTCATCTATGATGCCATAAACGATGCTCATCGATGTCACGATCTCCTTCATCTGTGATGCCATAAATGGCGCTCATCGATGTCACGATCTATGCCTCTTTTGAAGTCGCTATAATCTATTATTATTATTATTATTTTGTGTAAGGATAACACATTGAATAACCATTAAGGTGAGTCCTAGTATCACACATTTTATCTATTATAGTAGTGAGTCTGTGAATGTATAGGTGATTGAATATTTTTTCTTATCATTTTGAATTAGGAGAGGGAAGTTTCAAGATTGTCTCTGTTTTGTCTTTTCCATAAACTCCAGTTGAAAAACTTGTTTTTTCCATCATATATATCATTTCAAACCTCATATATGAAAGCGATGACTTCAGGTAAGAAGGAGAAGTCCTTGCATGAAGATCCATGTCAAACTCATTATAATCTGTAATACTATCAATAGTTACTCGTGCCATAACAACAAAAATAGTATCGATTACATCTTATGTTTAGCAAAACAAAAGTGAAAACCTTCTATTATCCTACTAGAAGAAAACGAAACATGAGATAAAAGAGATGGAGCAGAGAATATTAAAAAGTTTCACTAAAACTTTTATTGGTCGCCTAGAAGCTACATGACGCAGTGCTTCGATGATACAAACATACCGTGGTGCAGGAGAGTAGTCAATGCCGATCATGTTGATGTGCTTCCCAATGATGGTGAAGAAGACTGGACAGAGGCAAGATTTATACATGCACTGAGGGAGCCGATTTGTTAAATGTCACAACACTGACCAAGGATCTAAATGCAAAAAACCTAGAAATCGATTTCTCATAATTATCATTTATTAATCATTAGAAATGATGGAATCATCACCTTCAAGTACAATACAACTGGTCTTGTGTGGCATACATCTATGTGAACTTTTGCCGAATAAAAAGGAAAATGATGAATAGTTCAGGCAATCCATTTTAATGATCAATATGAGCATCAACATCAAGTTCTATTCGATGGATCCATGTGATCTACATCACAATCCACATCCAGCTTCAAGAACTCGACAATCTCTTCATTGCCATCATGAGCTAGCTCGTCATCGGTCACCTTGCTAGACCAACATCCTTGAGGAATCGAGGGAAGCCACTTAGGCAAATCAAAACAATTGTAATGATTTCCAAAATAGACGCTGATAATCTAGAAGACTTGCCAACAGAGACAATAGAAATAATGGAGCTCTTATGAGAAGGAATGGAGAAGATCTTAGAAGATACTGATAACCCACAGCAGGCTACAGCAAACTTCATCTCAACAGTATAATGTTGTTCGGTATAGGCAAGCTATGTAGCATGCAATTTATTAGGAAATTCAACAACAAACACCTAAAGTAAGGTTGATGAGGATGGAAGCAGATCAAAAATAAAAAGTTCAAGAAGGTAAAAGACAGAGAAGGGTAAAACCTCCTGCTTTGGAAATTGGTGTTGAGTGAGAACCGACATAAAAGTGAGCAAAGTTGGGACATGGGTTTGGAAGCACTCCAACAATTCAAAGAAGCCATAGAACTAGGGATTTTTTGCTCTCCTCGCTCGGACTTAACGTGAAGGGTCACAAAGGGCCCATCCGGGGGGTGAGGACAACAACCTCCTGCCGCTTTGATCGTGCGCCTGCCTCTCATCGGAAGAGGCGGGTGCGGGGGAGGGGGAGAGAGAGAGAGAGAGGAGGGCTAGGCAGAAGAAGATTGGGCAGGCGGAGGCGGAGGGGATTGTAGTTCCCACGTATGAGGCAGTAGAGGAGATGATGGAGAGGGTGGGTGTTCAGATACCATGAAAGGACAATAACGGATTATTTCGAAAGAAGAGGTAATGCCATTAGAAGGAGGTGAAAGAAGGGGAGAGCACGTTGAGAGGGGGGAGAGACATACCGGAAATAACAGAGAGCGAGAGAGAACATGGTGAAAGAGCCAAAGAGGTACTGCACTCGGGAGAGGGGGGTGTCAGAGAGGCTTGAGAGGAGACTGCGTGTTAGTGATGAAGAAAAAGGGAGGAGACACCCTGCTTCGAGAGGGAAGAATCCCACAATACCTGTCAGAGCCCAGTGGAGAGAGAAAGAAAGAGGAGAAACCCACGTGGCAAGGTGAGGAGGAGAGCTGAGAAGAACCCCATTTTAGTATAGTTATAAGACACGCATTGGAGAAATCAATCTTCCATGTCAAACCTTCAACTTTCCTTTTCTATTTGGTCATAATTCCAGATCCATACTCTTGACAAAAGACTAGATGCATCATGAGAGGACATAACATAATACCGTAAACGATTACTTCATACGGGATGTGACCGTCAAACTCTTATGTCGCCTCCAAGAGGTTGGTATGTATGACCTATCTAGGAATACATTAGGTATCCCTAAGAGGTTGCAGAAAACACATCAGATAGTCCTGGTTATCGCTAGGGATGGGCGGCATAGGCATCTTATGATAAGCGGCTGTGGGTGGGTCTATAGACCAGACCCTATACTCTCTTTCATGCGAAGCAGTGTAATGGCTGGAACGAAAACTGGAGGATCATGTGGGGCCAAATCCAGTTGTTGAGGATGCAAAAGAGGTGGTAAAAATACTTCTAAGGATATGGTGCATGACATCCACTATGATTCTGAGGAGGCTACAACACACTCGATGGGCATTCATGCGCATGTGCACAATGCTTTAGGGTCAAGCTACCTACTGCTAACCCTTCGAGTACGTCTTAAAGATTGTCAAGTAGATATGAGGGGTTGAGCGATCAGAAGAAGAGATATGTTGTTGGCAATCTCCTTGGATCATGCAGATAGATGTGACATTCTTGGAGGAAATCAAGATTGAGTTATGGGATCAAGTGAAGTGAAGGTCGACGACCATCCCTCGACTGTTGGAGTTTCAGCCTATCTCGACAGATAATAGTGTAGGAGGTGTGGTGTTACCTTGGATGGGGACAGATTATCTATGTTGGAGGAGAGGTTGGGCCCCGGATCTGTTTCGGTTACTTTAAAGTAGTTGACGGGTGGGAGAATGTTGCTTTTGATATTTGAGTATGGACTAGTCGAGGACCCTCGTGGTTCGATCGTATGGGAGGGGCTACTTTTGGTTAGGAGTGAGTTTCCTAGCTTACCATGGTTGGTTAACGGTGACTTAAATGTCACCCTTTTTGCGTCGGATCACACTGGACATAGGAGTTTGCAGGATCCTCGATCGGATTAGTTGCAACCACTGATTGGTGATTTGGCGTTGGAGGTAGTGGACACCACAAATGATAGGTTCATTTGAGGAATAGTTTGTCCAGATTGCTTTTGGACCATTTTCTGGCCTCGGTAAAGTTGGAATTGTTCCCTCTATCCTCGACTCATGTTCGTTCGAGGTCCTGTTCAGAGCACATGCTCATTTGTTAGGTTTCTGGGGAGGAGCTACATCCTCAGTCTTTGTTCAGATTCGAAAGATCCTGGTTGATGGAGGAGGGCTTTCGGGAGTCGGTGGAGGACTTCTAGTCTTCACATCATGTGGAAGGATCTTCGACGTGGACAATGGTGTAGAAGATTATACAACCGAGGAAGATTTTGAATAAATTTAAGGTTGATTCATGTGCGAAGAGAGAGGAGAGGTGGTATAAGGTTGTAGAGGAGTTTGATCTGCTATACACATTAAAGGACGAAAGGGCGTTGAACGCTTAGCTGGAGGTGAACACCAAAAGACCACGATAGGGGAGGACTGAAAGAGGGAGTTTGAATGGCAGCATAAGTCGAGGCAGAAATGGGTAAAGGATGGGGACACTCATATAAAATACTTCCATGTTGTGGCCATTGGGAGGCATATATCAAATCTCATCCAGTATTCCTGTGTGAGGGATGAGCGGGTTCAGGGAGATAATGCAGTTGGAAAGGTGATGGCGGCGTACTTTGTGAGATCAGCAAGAGGGTTCTAGCTTCAGGAGCCAGATGGTTGGGAATGGGAGTGCAGAGATTGGGGCCATATCATATGGAGTCCATCATCTCTGAGTTTTGTGCTGTAGAAGTGCACAAAGCAGTGTTTGATCTCAATGTGGATGGGTTTCCAGGTCCAGATGGGTAGCTTGTGTCCTTTTTCAGAGAGTTCTGAGATGTGGTGGAAGAAGATGCCATGCCATTACTCGTTAAGTTCAGAAGCGCCAAGCACATGCTCTTGCAGTTGTGGCGAAACTGGAAGATGAGGGGGGTTTCTTTCATGGTATACCAGAGATGGGATTTCAATCCCTATCCTACAATATGCAGATGACACAATCTTCCTCATTTTGGGGCAAGGACTGAGGAGTGTAAGGGGTAAAGGCGGTGTTTGATACCTTTGGGGATCTGTCAGGCATGTGTATTAAAAGGGTCAAGTCAGCATTTGTTCCCTTTGGCGTGTCTTCAACAGAGGCTATGGTGTATGGAAGGCTGCTGATGTTTGAGGCGGGTAGATTGGTTTCCAGTGATTGAGAAATTGGATAAGAAGCTGATGGACTAGAGAGCATCTTGTCTCTTGAGTCAAGGAAGGTTAGTGATGGTGAAGGTCGTGTTGTTTGCGATTCCGATTTTCTTTCTTTCCTCGTGAGTAATACCAGTCAACATTCAGCAGTTGGAGGCGTTGATGCAGAGGTTCTTTAGGTAAGCATTTGTTGACAGGAGGAGTATGTCCCTATTGGAGTGGGATGTGGTGACATAGCCTACCATGGGGGATTTGCAGCTTGGGGACATAAATAAGGCGTTATCAAAGTAGGCGATCAGAATTTGGGGTGAAAGTAATGATTTGCTTTCCAGACTAGTCTGAATGATCTAGAATGTCTCTGCTAGCCTGAGCACTTGAGTGAATGTTGTTGCTTCCTCGTCCATGTTTTGGCGAGGGATCTATTCTATTCTGTTGGAGGTGGTCAGTTTGTTTAGACCTATTTTGAGTGGCACATGTAGTTTCCAATATTGGTAGGATGATTGTATAGAGGAGGGGACTCTATGTGATGTTTATTCCAGGTTCTCTTTGGCAAGAGACAAGGAGGCATGTGTTGCATATGTGTGGGCTAGTGGATCATGGTCACTGATGAATCAGTGATTCATTAACAATTTTGCCATATTTTGTCTTAATGCCCTTAACATATACATGTAAATATGCATTCATATTCACTTTTTAGCAAAATCATATTCATGAATAAACACTCACTTTTATACATTAAAAAGACAAAAAGAATGGAATCAAAATAATAAAATAAAGAAAACAAGCAGACTGTAAATATGTATATATTGTACAGTATGACTCGGAAAATATAAATATAGCTATAAGATATATTTATATAACTAACCCCTGAGATCAAGTCAGCATGGATTGGTAGACAAACAATAAAGTAGAGGAAGATAAGGTAGAAAACTCAAAAATAACCAACCATATACATAACACATTAAATTATATTTATTTATTATATAATCTTCATATAATTATACATGACACTTATGTACATATTTCTCACCAAACTCTTCACCTATGGTAGATAAACATATGTATAAAAATGCAAAACTAAACTAAAAATTCCAACCCGTATATGTCAACTAATCAGAACTCCAAATTATCAATTTCCCAACTTGCGAACCTCGTAACTCTGCCATACGAACTCCAAATTTCACTCTACTCACCTTTAAAGTTCAAGATATAAAGTTCTCTTAATAATAAAGGCGGTTTCATCTAAAATGGAGTCTGTTCGCAAAAATTCAATTATTGGACCTAATGACAATAGGTTTTATAGGTTATTTTATTTATTCTGTACATACTATTTAAAGTACAACCAGTTTAATAATTTTTAGTTATCTTCTTGATAAAACAAAATACAAAATTAAAATTCTTATTTAATGTTTTAAATAAATAAAAAACTCATAAATAAGTTAATAATGAATGCATTGAACATGCCCGTATTTATGAAATATGTAAAATAAAATTATTAAATCCCTTAAAATTATTAAAATCCATAAACACAATCTTATTTATTATTATCTAAATTTATATACAAAAATGGTACTTTATTTATTAAAATATTCAAATAAAAATACAAGTTCTATTTATATAATACATTATATGAGTATTTATTAGTATTTTATTTATATATCATAATATATAACATTATTTATATATTTATAATATACCATAACATAGATAATTTAACTATCTATATTTTTCATTGTTACATTTTAAAATAATATTATTTAATATTTACTATCGATTTTATAAAGGTTTTCAACTCTTGGACTTTTGTGGTGCTGACACGCGTCAGCACCACAACCTTCTTTCTCATGAACCCTTCAGCTTGTTCTGCTGAGAACTATGTACATGTCCCATCTTCACCGAATTTTCTAGCCTTGGATTAGCAACAAACCAAAAATCTAATCCGTTCATTTTCAAGACCTACCTACCCCTAATCCGTGCCTTACCTTCAAACTTCCCTAACTACCTTCTATTTCGCATATTTAAGGAGCCCAATATCTCGTTAAAAAACCCCTTCGCTCCATTTCTATTCAAATAAAATTGAAATCCACCATTTATAGATCTTTGAGTCTTCTTCCTCAGGTGACAGATGATGGTACAGTCTTCTTCGAGCAAGGATGAAGGCAGAGGAGGAGGTTCCAAGGCCTTCTTCATCTTGAATTGCAACATCGAGCAGCGTTCAGTTCCAGGTATGTCAACCCGTAGAGCCAAGACCAAAATGGTCAAATACCTTTCATCCCCATCAAGCAACACATCAATACCTAGATCCATTCGAGACCTCATCAAGTAGAAGCGGATGTCCTCTCTTTCATTTCTTGGCGAGCCAAGGAGGGGGGAGATTTCCTCTGCCACAAACCACTTCCAACAGCCATCCGTCATCCGGCGTTCAACCAGTGCCTCTCAAATTGGGGAAGAACCTAAGAACAACCCCAATTGCTAGGAAACACAATTTTGCAAAACATGTATGTAATCAAGGGATCAGATCACATCAGAGATTCTAATTTCCATCGTCAGATCGCAAAGGGGTAGACCAATTACGCAATAAACCCCACTTCCAGGAATTCAGAATTGCCTCTAGACTTTTTCCATTGCATTTAGGTCCCCTGCATAGGAACCTAACTGTGAAGAACTTTTATTTCTTTAAGACATTTCCTTTCAGTTGTATCCATGTACTGTGTGGACTTTTTGGACAATCTAGTAGTACCATTTCTCATCGGATTTTCTAGGGTAGTTTTAAACAACCTTGCGAAGTTTTTACATGATTTTTGAGGACTTTTGCCGAGTTTTTTTATTTGTTTTGATTTTCCAAAAACGAATTTTCTTTGTGTGTTTCGTCAAGCACGTTGCTCGGTTTTGTTCCCGATCTACATATCTAGTTTCATTACCTATTTGGTACCGCCTACATAATATTCCACCTATATATTATATAGTAAATCAATTTGCAAAATATATCTTCTATAAAGTTCAAAATAAAAATAAAATAAACATATACAAAATTAAAACCAAATAAAAATCGTAAAAAAACTAAAAATCACAAAAAGAAGTCGCGACGAAGAAAATTAATCACAAAACCGATCTTTATCTCAAATTTACTTTAGCCTCATTGTGTTCGACCCAGGGACACTTACATGGTTAATATTAAGTGAAAAGAGAGAGAGAGAACTTTCTTTTATTCGTCTATTATCACACCTACCCACTCTCTCTTATCTCACTTTCTTTTGATCACGCTCTCTTTGCTGGTGTTACACCTGACGTCCTTCTTAAGACCGTAAAGGGAAGCGTTATCAAAATGGTGTCGTTGTCGGGAAGATGCTAACTATGCCTAGGATTTGATATTTTTGTGATTTGTGTCTTCTTCTCATTTTTTCGAGTTGTTATTTCAGCTTCATTTTCGATTCATCTTTGATTTCTGAGTTCTCTCTTGGTTTTCTTTATGGTTTTTGTATGGTGAGAAGTGGTACAATGCCGGCAGGATCAACCGACTTCCTAGGAAGTCGAGATAGTTGAGAGAGCAGAGATTGGTTCTTTCTTTACGAGTCGATTGTAGAGGAGCAGCACGAGCCAACCTGTTTTTCTTTAGTTTCAATGTTTTCTTTGTGAGAGAGAGCTTAGGGCACTTATTCTTTTTTTTTGTTTTGTAGTAGAAGGGGTCCCTTAAGGACATCCCATATTGTGCCCGGACTTTATGCTCTTTTCTTCGAGGGTCTGTTTCACCAATCGGTGCTTAGGGACCTCAATGCGGTTTTTCGATTTTATCGATCGCTTTTTCTTTGTTTCTTGTGATTTTGTGGAGCCTAGGGGTATGCTTGTGATTAGACGGTTAATATAGAACCTACTACCCTAATCCATGCCTAGATGTAACTTCATGAAAAATCAAATGGAGCCATGTATGATCTCTATCTTTGCATGTATCATGTTTTCGCATTGTATTATGTGATTCTCCCCCTATGTGACACATTTTCACTGAAAAAGGAAAACCGAACTCCCATTAATTTTATTGAAAAATACCAAAAAAGTGAAAACTATAACAACAAAGCCTTTTCCTGCATTAAGTAGGGTCCGCTACATGGATTCTTTGTCACCATTCAGATCTATCTTGGACCATTCCCCGGGCTTAAATCCAAAAAACTAAGATTCCTTCATATATTCTCATTCCAACACTTCTTGGGCCTAATAAAAAGCGAAAACTATAAAATAAAAAAATACTTTTTCCCTTAGCATGTACATCCTCACCCTCTCGAGTCTAGAGTATACCTGCGACAATGAGGGGGTTGCTCTCTCAAAGAAATTTGATTGGGGGGGGTGTAAAGATGCATGTTGGGCATCATGGCAACTCACTCTATGTGTTTGTGTAACATAACTGTTTGGTCACCTAAATTTAAAACTGAAAAGATTAACGACTAAACTCTCATGGTCATCGCCGTGTGAAGTTGGTGAATTGGACGTTGCTATTGTGTTTGCTTATGGTGTGTGTGTGACTCTGCGTTTGACACGCCTTCGTTCTATCTTATGGATTGATATTATGCTCATATCTCATATCTTTTGGAATTGAAGGTGACGTATCGACGGTTTTTATGCTCGGACTTTGCGAGCCATTGTTCCTCCACCGTGATACGTATGTATTCACAGACTCAGGATGGCCCTCTTCCCGGGTCAGTTTCACTTAGTCACGAGGTGGGTCATACCCAGAACCCCTCACCTCTCATCACTTTAGTTGAAGAAGACCCTCACCTCGATATTTCTCTGTCTCCTACCCATTTTTCATTCAGTGCTTATGAGGTTTTTTCTGTTCCAGAGCAGTCAAGAGACACCATGGTAGCAAGAGAGAAAGGATTGAGGATAGATCGCTTGACGAGAGACAAGATATATGATCAGATGTGACTGCATGGGTTCTAAATACTCTCCAGCAGATGAGTACACAACTTCATGAGCAGGCTAGAATCCAAGCATAACTTCGAGCTGAGATTGTGACATTGAGAGCCGGAGGAGGAAACCCACCAGGTGCAGATGTTCCCATAGTCACATTATGTGATGATCATGGCCCTGGAGCAAGTATGATACAACATCAAATTCATTTACCACCGAATCATGGTCCTTATGATCTTAGACCATCATTTATATCACTGTTTTCCAAGTTCTATGGGAATACTACTGAAGAGTCATTCGCCTTTTTACAGCAGTTCAAGATGATTTGTGGGTAGCTAGCTACCTGAACGTTACACAGGAGGCTATACACCTTAAGCCTTCCCCTTTGTCTTATCATATAAGGCTCTTTACTGGTTGAACCATCTGGGAAGGGAGATCTCTACTTGGGCCGACCTGAGGTCCACATTCCTATGTAAATATTTTCCTCTTGGTCGTACCAATGCGATAAAGAGCTAAATATCATATTTCACTCAACACTCTCACGAGTCTTTCCATGAAGCATATGAGCACCTCAAAGACATGATAGAAAAGTGCCCTCATCATGAGATTCCAAAGAAGGTGTTGATTCAGATTTTTGGGGGGACTAATTGCTGATATCCAGGGATTGGTTAGTGTCGCATGTGGTGCCAATTACTTGAATAAGGATGCCGAGTTGGCTGGACCATCTATGAAGGGATGGCCGAGAATTCTAGAATTGTTGATTCCTCTCGAGCATATTAGAAGGCTTTAAAGCCATCACACTAAGGAGAACATCATAAGATGGCCAATATAGCTGAGTCTGATTTACAATCTGCCGATATGGGCTTTAGATTCAAAAGTAGATTCAGAACCTGCAAAAGTTGCGAGAGCTGGAGAAGCTTGCTTCATTACCTGAGTAGATGCATGATTTAGTGAAGAAGGTAGTTGAGATTCAGACACAGAGACATCATCCATCTATACCTCAACCGACATAAAGATCTTTACCTGCTCCTCAGACCCGTCAGGTACACTTTATACATAGTGAGATAGGGTCTTCTATTGAGATTCCACAAATCACTTGGCCCGAGGATTCGTCCGCAACCAATCATAGCCAGATCACTCTTCATGTAGCTTAGAATGTTGATGCTTCTCCATTTTTTGAGATTAATGGGATTTGGTACGCTCCAGTTCCTTACCAGTCTCCACCACACATCACACCGCAGAGTGTCTACGAGACACCACAACAGATTCACCAACATGGTCATACACACTACCATCCCTGAGGATATTTTGTGCAGCACCAGTCTTATCACTATTTCCATCAATGACCAGTATATTCTAGTCATTCTCTAGCTCCATATTACCAGCACCAGCAATAGCAGTCACATTCTATTCTTCAACGATCTTCACAACATTATACATCTCAGCCTCCGCATACTTCTTCTAGGCAGGAGAGACCAGAGAGCCATGGGCATGCTATTGATCCTGAGTTATCATCACAGTCCTTGTCCCTGAACTAGATTATGGATATGTTGAGTACGCTCCAGGTATCCGACTACCTATACATGATGAGGAGCAATTAATCCATTCACGAGGTAGACAATACTAAGGGTAAGGTCAGTTTTCTCCAATTTTCAGATAACTACATTTGTCTCAAGAGTGGTAGACAGCCACCGGTAACTGATCTAGATGAGGGTGGAGCTATACATGATGAGGAGTGACAATGCATTCACGAGGAGTTGCATTCTGATGCTGAGGATGATCACCATGACGATGCCAGAGATGGGAGTGATGTTGAGACACTAGACATGGGCATAGGCTAATCCGATGTTGCTCTACGCCAGCCCATGTAGATACAACTAAAGAACTTTCTTCTCCCATGTTTGAGATGATATTCTGATACTCTTAATGTACATGTTGATTCCAACGAATTGAATAAAGATGAGAACTTTGTTGTTCTTGAGATTGTTCCTTTTCCTGATGCTTTATTTGGTAAAATAAATAAAAACTCCAAAAAGAATTATGTGACTCCGGAAACAGAAAAAAATCTTAAAGATCACATAGTTTTGAAGATACTACTCTTATGATGCCTTGGATCATTTTCTTATGCTCAAGAGCAGTTGAAAAATAGATGTACAACACGTAGGAAAAATAAGTCATGTATTGAGAAACACATCTTGACCTAGCCACATCTTACGCAATTCAGAACAAGCTACCCAAGAAGAAGAGAGATTCAAGTGCTCATTACGTCAGCTGTGAGATTTCAAATGCAACATTCGATCGCACTCTCTTAGATAATGGTTCCTTCATTAATTTATTACCATCTTCGTTACTTGATAAACTTGAGTTAGATCCTCTTTACAAATCATGTGCCATCCTTCAGTTTGTTGATCAATCAGTGAAGAGACCTAGGAGCATTCTGAGGAACGTTGTCATAATAGTACATGGTCTGCAATTCCCAGTATACTTCACTGTATTGGACATTGATTGCCCTACGCAGGTACACCTTACCTTGATCATTCTTGGGAGACCTTTCTTGCAGACCGTAAAGGCTCTCTTTGATTATGATACTATAAAGGTATCTTTTTTGTACCGAGTGCGAGAAGGTACACATTGAGATGGTGAGAGAATCATTCATTTTCAATGCCCATCTACACACAGTTCAGATGTCATGAGTTCTTTAGCCAGTTGCGATTACATGGATGAGGTTTGTTGCGACGACCTTGAGAGGTATCCGATTGAGACCCATGATATCCTAGTAGAGGATGGGTTAGACACTACAGTTGACAGTGCTTATGTGGGCACTTTGTACAATAGCATGGATGATGATCAGATGGAGCGGAACATTGATGAAGTTATTGCAGATATTTCAAAGAGTTTACTTGATTTCTCTACTTCGGATGATTTAGAGCCAGACTACTACTTATCTGAGTTCTTTAGTTTCAACCATTTTGAGGATGAACATAGCACAGAGTCGAATGACATCATTTTATAGTCCGACTTTAGAGCACATTGAGATGGTGGATAACCATATTGCATGTACAACATCACCCACACAATTCTCACTTCAGAGCCAGATGATCCAACAAAGTCAGATTCTTCTTTACCTGAGCTGAAGCCATTACCTCCGAATATGAAGTATGCTTTCCTTATGGGTCCACACCAAAGTTTTTCTATCATTATCAGTTCATCTTTGACCGAAGAGCAAGAGTCTTGCTTAATGGAGATCCTTGAAAGAAACCGCGATGCTATTGGTTGGACTGTATTAGATTTCCACAGGATAAATCATGCTTTGTGTTCTCATCACATATATCTCGATCATGACAGCAAACCATCTAGAGAGTTTCAGCACAGACTGAACTCATTTTATGAGATGTTGTCAAGAAAGAGATAACGAAATGGTATGGCACATGGTTTATTTATCCCATCTCCAACTCTGAATGGGTTAGCCCACTATATGTTGTCCCAAAAAGGTCAGGAATTCAAATAGTCAAGAATGAGAGTGTAGAGGAGATTCCAAAGAGAGTAACCACGTCATGGTGCGGTTGTGTCGATTATAGATGATTGAATGATGTGACAAAGAAGGACCCCTTTCCTCTGCCTTTTATAGACCAGGTCATAGAGAGGTTGGCACGGAAAGAGTACTTCTGCTTCTTAGATGGTTACTCCAGATACAACCAATTCACCATTGCTCCTGAGGATCAGGAAAAGACTACTTTTACATATCCCTTTGGCACATATACCTTTAGACGAATGCTTGTTGGTTTATGCGATGCTCGTGCTACATTCCAAAGGTGCATGCTTGCCATTTTCGCAGGCATGATAGGTAACTTTCTCGAGGACTTTATAGATGATTTTTCGGTCTACAGTGAGTCAGTTGACAATTGTTTAGCGCACCTATACCAAGTACTTCAGAAATATTATGAGGTTAACCTTATTTTATCTTAGAAAAAGAGCCATTTTATGTTTACATACAATATTGTGTTGGGGTATGTGATCTCCAAACGAGGCATAGAGGTTGACCCTGCCAAGGTGGATGCTATCAAGCATTTCGATCCACTGACCAACATTAAGCAGTTGCAGGCTTTTCTAGGGCATGCTTGTTTTTATTGATGGTTCATACATGATTTCTCCTAGATTGTCTGACCATTGATTGAGTTGTTACGAAAAGACATTGAGTTTTTGATAGATGACAAGTGTATTGATGCCTTCCTCACATTAAAGAACATGATTATCAATGCTCCTATCTTACAACCGTCCTATCGATCTCTTCCCTTCAAGATCATAACGGATGCTTTATATTTTGCGGTCGGGGTTGTATTAGGATAGAGGAGGAATGGACTTCCAGTTACTATTTACTATGCCAACCGGATTTTAGACAATGCATAGAGGAACTACACAGTGGCAGAGAAAGAGATGTTGGCAATGGTTTTGCATTAGACAAGTTCAGATCATATCTTCTTGGTTCCAAGATCACAGTTTTCAAAGATCATTCAACTATCAGATACTTGATGGAAAAGGATGCCAAAGCATGCCTTCTTAGATGAATTCTCTTGCTTCAGGAATTCGATTCAGATATTAATGACAAGTCTGGAGTAAATTGGTAGTCGATCACCTCTCACGTTTATAGTTAGAGCAGTCTCCAGATGAGTACTCGCCAGACATTGCAGAGAGATTCCCAGATGAGAGTATCTTTGTAGTGACAGAGCTTCCGATGTATGCTGATATAGCGAAATGTCTGGTCACGTGGAAGAGTCTACAAGGTTGGCTAAAGGATCGAGTTGACATGCTAGTTTTTTAGGCAATATACTACCACTGGGAGGATCTAATCCTTTTCTGTGAGGTCGGATTGTGTATACAAGTGATCTATTCCTCAGAAGGAATAAAATAATATCCTCACATTATGTCATTCTTTAGAAGCAAGAGGGCATCATTCTGGGAAGAGGACAACACAGAAGGTACTCTAGAGCAGTTTTTGATGGCCAACTCTGACGAGAGATGCTTGCACCTTTGTGAAGAGTTGTCCAGTTTGTCACAAGGCAGGAGGGACGATCAATGCAAGAGATGAGATGCTGATGAAATCACTGATCATTATTGAGATTTTTGATACATGGAGCATTGACTTCATGGGCTTGTTTCCTCTAGCAGCGACTTTGAGTATATACTTCTGGTTGTAGATTATGTTAGTAGATGAATGAGGCTATACCCACACGAACCGCCAATGGTAAGATAGTTTGCAAGTTCCTAGCGAACATATCATTTCATGGTTCGGAATTCCACGCGTACTCATATCTGATGGGGGTAGCCATTTTTATCAACAAAGACGTAAAGAATCTAGTGAAGGATTATGCTATAGATCATAGAGTAGCTTCTCCATACTACCCACAAATGAACGGAGGGATGAAGTGTTAAATAGGGAGGTGACATCTATACTTCAAAAGTTGGTACGACCTGACATGAAGAATTGGTCACAACTTCTAGACCAAGTTCTTTGGGCATACCGTACCGCATATACGATACCCCTAGATACTTCTACATTCAGGCTTGTTTATGGAAATCCATGTCATTTTCCCGTTGAGATCATGCACAAATCAGAATGGACGATCAAAGAGATATCACTTCTGTAGAGATAGTTGATAGTCTTCTATGTTATTTCTATTTCTTTATGTACTTCTCTTGTAATTTACCCAAGGGCTCTCTCCCTATATAAGAGACCCGAGGGCTCTATGGAATGATTATCGAAGTATTCTAACATGGTATCAGAGCCATGACCCTAACCTAGGGTTTTCCACCGCCGCCCCCCCCTCCCCCCCCCCACCCTCTAGGGTTTCGGCCCCCTCCCTCTCCCTCTAGGGTTTCGGCCCCCCCCCTCTCCACCGGCCTCCCACTGCCGCCGGGTCCCTCACCCCGACCCCTCCACCGCCGCAGGGCCTCCACACCGGCCCCTCTCCGCCGCAGGGCCTCCCTAGCGGCCACCCCAACGCCGCCAGGCCCCCCCCACCGGCCCCCAAACGCCGCCGGGCCCCCCACCAGCCCCTCCACCGCCGCCGGGCTCTCCTCCGGCCCCACCACACCTGCCGCCAGCCACAGCGGCACGCCCCCACCGCTGTCCAGCAGCCGCCGCCGCCTTTCAGTAGCCTTCTTTGTCAAGTAGAGGCTCTCACAGTCTCTACTCGTTGCAGGTGTGCCGCGTTCTTCTCAGGACTCGGCGTCATGTTCGATTCAAGTGCATAATCGTCTACCTATGCACTTGAATCCCACAAGGTCTTGGTAGACAGTTTGCTTGGTATATCAGTAGTTGTTCTTCTCCGGAAGTATGTCAGATCAGAAGATCGATATGCCCGCCATAGGTGCCTTCAAAGGATCGGCACCAATCGTCAAGATGGACGGGACAAATTACGAACTGTGGGCGATGCAGTTCCTCAGTCTCATGAAGTCGTGTGGTAAGAAGCATATTCTTACCGAGGATGAACCACCGGAGAAGACAGGGATCTATGCTTTATGGGAGGCTGATGATGCGTACGCCAAGATGTGGCTCTCAGGTACACTTACGACGGAGATAGCGAATGATGTCCTTCACCAGCCCACCGCTAAGGCGATGTGGGATATTTTGTCTATGACGTACTCTCAGGTCCGCAATGAGACGAAGATGCTCCAGTTGCAGCATGATATATTTACGATGAAGCAGAATGGGAAGCCACTTCATTCCCTGTACACATCGCTTCGTGGCATGTTCGAGAAGCTCTATAGCACCATTCCGCTTACAGCCACGCCGGAACAGCAGAAGACGTTCCGCAACGCCACTATGGTTGACGTTTTGCTTGCTGCCTTAGACCCGGAGTACGAGGCGGCCTGTGCTCAGATCCTAGCAGATGCCACCATCCCACCGATGGAAGAGGTATACAGGAGGCTCAGTCGTGTACCTGTTCCGTCCACTACAGCGACTGCGACTCCGTCAGCAATGGCAGTTTCCAGGGGACGTGGTAGTTCGTCCTCATTTTGTGGAAGAGGAAGTGGTGGACGTGGTCGCGGAGGTCGCATACGTTCCACGTGTTCATTCTGCCGCCGTACTGGTCACTCGGAGGATACGTGCTATTCCAAGCACGCCTTCCCTCCTTCTGCACGTGTCGCGGATCATGTTCAGGGTCCTTCAGCTCCTGCTACAGACCACAGGTTCGAAGAGTTGGTGGCACGGCTTCGTGATATCATGCCTCAATCGTCGCCAGAGAATACTGAAGTTTCTGATGTTGCAGCCTCGGCGTCAGCCAGTACATCCGCTTCTGCCAGTGCTTCAGGTAGTCCTTCGGTCTCATCTCATTGCCATGATCTCACAGGATGGATTGTCGGCTCTGGAGCTACCCATCATCTATGCCGTGAGAAAGATATTTTGAAGTCCTACAGAGCGGTACAGCCTGGTCGCTCTGTACTCATTGCTGATGGCACTCACTCTCCTATCATCGGTCAGGGGGAGATGGCTTTGCTACCTTCTATGCACTTACAGAATGTTCTACATGCTCCAGATTTCTCTATGAATCTCTTGTCCATTAGTCAGATTACACGTGATTTGCACTGTCGTGCTATTTTTGATCCATCGTCTGTTATTTTTCAGGACATACTGACGGGCAGGGTGATTGGCTGTGGTTCTGAGCACAATGGCCTCTATCGTCTAGTCCGTAACTCCTACGCTGGCGTCTCTCTTCATTCCCAAAGCGCCGTATCTCCGTACACCTGGCATCTTCGGTTCGGTCATCTGCCCCTGCAGAAGATGCGTCACCTACTGCCTCAGATATCTCCAAGTTCCTCTTTTCGTTGTGAAGCGTGTCAGTTGGGGAAGCACCATAGATCTAGCTTCCCAGGTCGTCAGAGTCGGAGCAGTCGCTCCCCGTTTGAATTACTTCATGTTGACATTTGGGGTCCAAGTCGTGTCCCAGATCATCAGGGGCACAGGTTCTATTTAGTAGTGGTTGATGATTTTTCTCGAGTGTCCTGGACGTTTCTTCTTAAAAATAAATCTGAAGCAGGAAGTGTTATCCAAAATCTTCTTAATGAAATCCAAAATGTTTTCTCTTCTACTGTTAAGTATGTTCGAACTGATAATGCATTGGAGTTCTGCACTCGTTCTCTTGCTAACTTTCTTTCTTCAAAAGGCATTGTTCATCAAACCACATGTGCTTACACATCACAACAAAATGGAGTTGCGGAACGAAAACATCGACATTTCCTTGATATTGCTCGCACATTACTAATTCAAAGTTGTGCTCCATTATCTTTTTGGGGAGATGCCATCCTTACAGCATGTTATCTAGTCAACCGAATGCCTACAACTGTTCTTGGTGAAAAGTCCCCAATCTCTGTTCTTTTTCCGGACAGAGATTTGTTCGCTCTTACACCTCGGGTCTTCGGCACTGTTGCGTTTGTTCACCGCTTATCTCCAGGACTTGATAAGCTCTCTCCTAGGGCTATCAAGTGTGTTTTTGTGAGTTACTCCAGGATACAGAAAGGATATCGCTGCTATGATCCTATCCATGACAAGTACTATGTGAGTGCAGACGTTACCTTTTTCGAACATGTCATGTATTTCTCACCTGCGGGTGACAGACTGGCCTCCTCCACTTCTTCGGATTCCAATGTCTTTGTCCCACCACCGCCAAGCATGGGTCAATCCTCTACTCCACCAATACTACCACCACCACCACCACCACCACCTCCTCCAGTTGTCCCTTATACTAAGTTCTATACGAGGCGAACAGGCCCTGCTCAAGCTACAAGTCAACCATCCACCACGCCTCAGGTTTGCTCTGAAATTAACACTAATGATGGTTTAGAGAATGCACCTGTGCATGAATCTTTATTACAGGAGGAGGAGCAACCGGCCAGCACAGTCTTGGATGATTTGGATCGACCCATTGCTCACAGGAAGCAGCGCAGACAGTGTGCCACATATCCCCTTGCCTCTCATGTATCCTTTCATAGACTCACTGGGGACTTTCAGAAATTTGCAGCTGCTGTATCGTCAGTTGAGATCCCACGGACCTATCAGGATGCTATGAAGATTGAATGCTGGCGTCTTGCAATGGAAGAGGAAATGCGTGCATTGCAGTCTAGGGGAACATGGTCACTTGTCCCCATTCCTCCAGGTGCCTCAGTAGTAAGTTGCAAGTGGGTTTTTACAGTGAAATATCATGCGGATGGCCGTCTAGACAGATACAAGGCCAGACTCGTCGCACGAGGATTTACCCAGACATATGGCGTAGATTATTTGGATACCTTCTCACCGGTGGCGAGACACTCTACTCTTCGCATCCTTCTTTCAGTTGCAGTGGTACGTGACTGGGCTATCTTCCAACTCGATGTTAAGAATGCCTTTTTGTATGGTGATCTACAGGAGGAAGTCTATATGCAGCAGCCACCTGGGTTCGCTGCTGAGGGGGAGTCTCAGAAGGTGTGCAGACTTCATAAGGCTATCTATGGCCTTAAACAGAGTCCTCGAGCATGGTTCCAAAACCTCTCCCAGATTATTGAACGGCAAGGGTTCAAAAGATCAAATGCGGACCACTCATTGTTCGTCCGGAAGACCCAAAGAGGTACCATTGTTGTTATGGTATATGTTGATGACATATTGGTCACTGGAGATGATGCACAGGGGGTTGAGATAACCAAGTCTATGTTGGGCAGCCAGTTCATTACAAAGGATCTAGGCGCAATACGATATTTTCTGGGGATAGAATTTGCAAGAAATGCACAAGGAATGGTGATGGCCCAAAGAAAATATGTCACAGATTTGCTTGTTGAAACAGGAATGACTGGATGCAGACCTTCAAGTACACCTATGGACCCGAGTATGAAGCTATACGATGATGATACTGAGGAGGTGGACAAGAGAAGGTACAGAGAAATGGTGGGTAAGCTCTTATATATCACTATAACTCGACCGGATATTGCCCTTGCAGTCAACCGGGTGAGTCAATTCATGGAGCAGCCGAGGCAAGTACATTTGGATGCCTTGTACATGATATTGAGATATCTGAAGTCTTCCCCAGGCACAGGGTTGCTATTCAAGAAAGAGACAGATCTGTCTATTTCAGCTTGTGCAGATGCAGATTATGCTGGATGTCCAAGGGATCGTAAGTCTACTTCTGGATTTGCTATCTTCATAGGAAGCTCTTTAGTCTCTTGGAAAAGCAAGAAGCAGACTGTTGTGGCAAGATCCAGTGCCGAATCTGAGTACAGAGCCATGGCACAGGCAAGCACAGAAATGATGTGGGTTAAAGCAGTCTTAGAAGATCTGAATATTGATGTTCCCTTGCCCATGAATCTTCAATGTGATAATCAGGCAGCATTATTTATTGCCAACAATCCAGCCTTCCATGAGAGAACCAAGCACATAGAGGTGGATTGTCATTACACTAGGGACATGATTCAGAAGGGCTTCATCTCCACGTCTCACGTCAGTTCAGAGGATCAGACAGCGGACATATTTACTAAGCCATTGCTCAGAGGACCTTTCCAGAGATGTTCTTCCAAGCTGAGCATGATAGATATCTATGCTCCATCTTGAGGGGGAGTGTAGAGATAGTTGATAGTCTTCTATGTTATTTCTATTTCTTTATGTACTTCTCTTGTAATTTACCCAAGGGCTCTCTCCCTATATAAGAGACCCGAGGGCTCTATGGAATGATTATCGAAGTATTCTAACAACTTCATTTGCAGAAAGCTAGAATCAAGAGGAAGATAGATTTGAATGAGCTAGTTGACATTAGAAACTAGGCATATGAGAACACTCTCATTTATAAGGACAATGTGAAGAGGTTGCATGACAGACACATTTGCCACAAGACCTTTGTTCCTGGCCAGAAGGTATGGCTATTAAATGCACGATTGAAAAACTTTACTGGCAAATTAAAGAACAAATGGGAGGGTCCAAACATTGTCAGAACGATGCATGACAATGGACGCATATCAATATCAATACGTGTCACCTGGTGCAGAGCCATTCATGGTAAACGAGCAGATGTTGAAGCATTTTGTGGAGCCTACATATCATTTGGCCTAAGTTGAGGTCATTTACTTTGTACGGGACATGCGACTACTCTTCCTCTTCATTTGTCCTTTGTAGAGACTTTGAGATCTTTCATTTTTGGAGCACACACCACTTGTACATTCTTCATAGATCCCAATCGTCTCCAATTTTGCTCCTTTTTATACTTAGGATACCCGATCCTAAGTATAGAGGACCGATTGTTTCCGTTGATTTTATGTTTTTTTTATTTTTCTTTAAACTTTTCTTGTTTGTACATTCTTTTACACCTATTACCCGTCTACAAATTTTGCCACATTCTTTTCTACTTAAGATACTTGATCCTACGTATGTGGGGGAGTGGTCTCGTTGACTTCCTTTTCTCTCTTTTTTTCTTTCTTCTTTCGTTTGTTTACTTCTTATCTTCGGTTACCTCATTTTTATCTTCCACTATACTTATGATGACCAAATCATACGTATAGGGAGGTGACTGACTTCTCCTTTTTCATTCTTTCCACCCACTTTTACGTAGCATGAGTTATGTCTTTTTTTCTCCTGTTGGCACCATGAGAATATATTACAAGCTAAGTATATGGGGTACACATATATGCATACTATTGTCCATATCTCGTACTTATATATATATATATTATATATAATCCATAAAAAATGTGTATGGATAAAATATATTTCAAAACTATTTATTAAGTATTTATAAAATCCTAGTAAATAAGTAAATTTATGTAAAATTTTTATTTAAAATCCTTGTTTAAAATCGGTATTTAAAAGTTGTATTTAAAATTTATGGGAAAAGGCTTTGTTGTTGTTGAAAAGTAGTATTTAAAATTTGTATAACGCTTATTTTAATTGCCTATTAATTAAAATGTGTAAAAATAACTTAATCTTTGAAATCCTTGTATTTAGAAGTTATAAAATACCTTAGTTATTTAATCACAATAAAATATTGATGACTTATCTTTAAAATTTGCATAATATTCTATTTTTTAAAATCTACAAAATTCATAAAAATGCAAAGTCTTAAATCCATAAAATGGCAAAATCCTTAAAATTCATAAAAATAAGTAAAATTTTTAAAAAATACTTCATAAAATATTGTTACATTTGCATTTTTCAAGATAAGTTTAATTTCTCGAACTAAGGTTTAGAAATATTTCAAACAATGGAACTTGGTCATGGCCTTTGACCTTAATTCTAAGGAGCCTAGAATTTAGGCTTTTTTCAGGTCTTCGACTTTAATCTTTGAGTTCCATAGAACCATGTTCGGTATTTAACTTAAACTTTTCTAAGTAGGACACTTGGTATCATCTGTATAACTCTTCAACAGTGGACCAATATTGGACTCATGCACTCCGCACTTTAGCTCGACTTGCATGAGGTTGTGAAGGGTAGTTCATTTAGTGGTGTACTTTCATCCTTGTCTGTATGCAGAAGTCTAAAGACGTAAGTTATGGGATGAAACAAAGTTCGGATGAGGAATGGTCTGCTAGTGCAATTTTTCTAAGACCCCAAAACATAGGCGGAAAAAAGATTCTATATCTATCGGGGCACACAAGAATGCAACGCAATAAAAATTCATACCTAAAGAAGTCAATTCCCAAAGTACACTCTTGACCACAATGGTCCAAGCATCAGAGAGCCTGCATATCTTGGTGGAGACTTGGCTAAAATGACCAAGCATCACATGAGATGTGACTAAACTGGTCATACTCCGGTTCTTTTCTCACTATTCTAACTTCTTTACACATTCATTGTGAACTAGTACGTACATGAACTTAGAAGGAAATACCCCCCTCATCGAGGATCGAGTAGCTGGATGAGGGAGCCATGGGAGTTTATTATTAGAGTGGTCGATTTCTTTGCCTCCTTAAGCTGGAAGAGCTAACACCTTTCACACACGGTACAAATTGATTTCAAGGTTGAAAGAGTTAGTGTGATGGATGAGTGGATCTGAGCTAGCTGTTGAGGTGAACCTGAAGAGGGATTTGTGGATCTTAAAGACTATTAAGACTAATATCCTATAGTTCGGGGCTCTGACAAAATACTTATTCTAAGGTCCGATCATGCTATGTCCTTTGTCTGTTTTCATGAATTGGTTTAGGAAAACAAATTCATTCTAACTTTCTTTTTTCTTATTCTTGGAATAGGTGCTTGTTAAGGACTAACAAAGTTTAAGTATAGGGGGTTGATGAATCTGTGATTCATTAAACTTTCTGTCATATTTTATCTTAAAACCCTTAATAAATACATGTAAATATGCATTAATATTCACTTTTTATCAAAATCATATTCATGAATAAAAATTCACTTTATATGTATTGAAAATATATAAAAAGAATGAAATAAAAATAATAAAATAAAGAAAACAAGTCGGACTATAATATGTATATATTGTACCAATATGACTTGGAAAATATAAATGTAGCTGTAAGATATATTTATATAACCTAACCCTCAAGACCAAGTCAACATGAATTGATCGACAAATAATAAAGTAGGGTGAGATAAGATAGAAAACTCAAAATTAATTAACCATATACATAACACATTAAATTACATTTATTTATAGTATAATCTTCACATAATTATACATGACACTTATGTACATATTTCTCATCAAATTCTTCACCTATGTGTAGATAAAAATATGTATAATAATAAACAACTAAAATAAAAGTTCCAACCTGTATATACATCAGCTAATCAGAACTCCAAATTGTCAATTTACCAACTTCCGAACCTCGTAACTTTGTCATACAACCCCCAATTTTACTCTACTCACCTTTAAAGTTCAAGATATAAAGTTCTCTAAATAATGAAGGAGGTTTCATCTAAAATGGAACGCTTGTAAAAAAGTTGGTTTTTGGACCTAATGACAACAAAGTTTCTAGGTTATTTAATTTATTTTGTACATATCGTGCAAGCTATATACGAATACAAAAGAAGGAAGTATAGGATGCTTTGAAGGTTATAAGACCTGAGAAAGGTGTAGGACCTGATGACATTTCCTATAGAAGTTTGGAGAGTTTTAGGTGAGCATGATTTGACTTGGCTTACAAATTTATTCAATGTTATTTGGTGAAATAAGAGAATGCCTGAAGATTGGAGGAGAAGCATCCTGTGGCCTCTTTATAAAAACAAAGGAGATTCGAAATTCTTCAAATTACAAAGGTTTCAAGTTGATGAGTCACACTATGTAAAGCTGCGAACGTGTGATCGAAAGAAGGTTGAGGTAAGTTTTCAAATAAAAGAAAACCAATTCGGATTCATGACAGGTCTCTCGGCTATTGAAGCCATCCACTTTTTGAGGAAAACAATGTAGATTTATAGAGCTTATAGGAAGAGCCTCTGTATGATTTTTATTGATTTGGAGTAGGTTTATGATTCTGTCCTACGGGAGATATTGTGGAAAGTTTTGGAGAAGAGACAAGTATATGTCCTATACATTAACCTCATCAAAGTTATGTATGATAGGGCTTCATCTTGTATAAGGATACAATCTAAGAAGACTGACTATTTTGACATCAACATTGGTCTGCATCAAGGTTTCAACATTGAGTCCATTCCTTTTTACTTTGATTATGGATGAATTGACATGTCACATTCAGGATGAGATACCTTGGTGTGTGCTATTTGTCGATGATATTGTGTTGATTGGTGAGACTAGAGATATAATAAAATGAGAAGCTTGAGGTCTGGAGACATGCATTGGAGACTAAAAGATTCATATAAGTAGGGCTAAGACTGAATATATGGAGTGCACTTTTGATGGAAGCAATAGTGAAAGAATCGAGGTGAAGATTGGTGACGATAACATTAAAAAGAGAGATTCTTTTAGATACTTAGAATCTATTTTGCAACATGGTGGGGAAATTGATGGAGTTGTCACAAATAGAATAAACGCAAGTTGGCTAAAGTGGAGAGGAGCCCCTATTGTTCTCCATGATAAGAAAATTCCTTTGAAAATCAAAGGATTTTTTACAAAGCAACTGTGAGACCTGCTATACTATATAGATCTGAATGTTGGCCTGTGAACCATTAAACATGTGCAGAGAATGGCAAAAGCAGAAATGGAAATGATAAGGTCGATGCGTGGACACACACGTAAAGATCGAATTCAAATTGATGCAATTAGAATGGAAGTTGGTGTAGCTCTAATCGAGGATAAGATGCGAGAAAATCACTTAAGGTGATTTGGCCATTTGCAAAGGAGGTCAATTGATGCATCCGTGAGGAGATGCAAGTTTTGGGATGTTGAACCGGCTAAGAGAGGGCGAGGAAGGCTCAAGAAGTGTTGGAGTGAGACTATACGAAGAGATCTTAGTTTTTTGGATCTATCCCGAGAATGACCAAATACGAAGAGACCTTAGTCTTTAAGACTATACGAAGAGACCTTAGTCTTTGAGACCTGCGATCAACTTACGAGCTCTGGACCACGGTTAAGGAGAAATAGCACTCCAAGTCGGAAGTGAGCGTCCAGTTTCTTCTACACAAGTACAACTCGTGTAGAATGAAGGAATCTGAAAGCGTCCTCGAGTACGTGAACAAGATCGTAATGGCCAAGGATCTAGCGGTTGCTGATTGCGCAATTCCGGAGAGGATGCAGATCACAGCCATACTAGGAAGTCTCACACCGTCATTCGATATGGTTGCCACATCTCTGAGGATAAATGGCAACATCAAATCTGTGACGGACCTATCTGCACAGTTGGCAATTGAGCAGGACCTCTCAAAATAAAGATCGAAGATTGAGATCTTCGAGGTCGAGGAAGAAGAAAAAGCAAATGTCGTGCACGCGAATAAAAGACTGGGCCCCTCCAAGGCGAATTTCAAGGGAAAGAGTGGGAAATACCCACGTGGCTCTTGCTATGGTTGCGGTAAATATGGTCATTTCAAGGTTAATTGCCCCAACAAGAAGAAGCCGGGAAATTCTAAGATGTCTGAAAATAAAGGCAAGAAGAAAATAGAATTCGCGACTGTCGTGGAATGCAACTTTGTCATCACGGACAGTGATGGAAGGTGGATCGACTCTGGAGTAACCAGACACATTGCAAAGATGAAGGAGGGCATGGTGGACTTCAAGGAGTTGAGCAAAGGAGAGCAAAGGATCTTCACGGGGAACAACACCTACCTGGACGTGGAAGGTGTTGGGACATACTAACTTGACCTGGGGGGTAGCTTTATGGTACTGAATGATGCACTATATACCCAAGGATACGTCGGAACCTGATTTCTATCCCAGTGCTGCTCAAGAAGGATTTCAAAGTCCGCTTTATAATAAACGTGTATCTATAGGCAAGAATAAGAAGGTTTATGCGATGGGAAAATTTGTGCATGAGTATGATCTGTTCTGTCTTCCTGTAATAAACTCTAGTGAATCAATAAATGTCTCTTCTGAGTATTCCTTGTATTGTTTGTCTGACTATGACTTGTAGCCAAGGTTGCGAAAATCGGTAGTCGGTACTCTATTGGTCGGGTCACTGACTAAGGATTAATCGGCAGTCGGACGACTAATCAGATTTAGTCGGACTTTAATCAGCTTTGAATTTTATGATTATTTCAAATATATAACTCATTTTTATACATATATTTACATAGATTTTATACATTTTTATACTATAATAATAAAATAAAAGAAGTACTTGAACTTAAATAAAACATTAAGCATATTATAATAAGTTTGCTTATAAAAAAAAAGAAAAACATGAAAAAATATGGTATCTCTAAGCAAAAATTGGTCGACTAGTGTGCCTAGTCGGAATTAGTCAGTACTCGGTCGGCCACCCTACTGACTAGACCAGTCGGACCTACTAGTCAGGCCAGTCGGGTGACTTTTACAACATTGCTTGTAGCACATGAGACTGGGTTATCCAGGAAATTCTAAGATGGATCAAATGATGAAGGCAAATCTACTGCCTAAGATCATGGGTGCAAGGACATTGCCCTGCGAATACTGTCTGACCAGTAAAATGACGAGAAGACCCTTCTCAACCGAAATTCGGTCAACAGAGTTACTAGGTTTGATCCATTCGGACATATGTGGACCACTGAGCATCAACACACATAGAAATAAGGAATACTTTATAACATTCATCGATGACTATTTAAAGTTCTCATATGTCTATCTCTTAGGAAGAAAGTCGGAAGCACTTGAAATATTTAAGAGATATAAGACGGAAGTGGGGACAAGATTGGGAAAACCAATCAAAACCCTTAGGACAGATAGAGGTGGGGAATATACCTCAAAAGAGTTTGAGGATTATTGCATTCAGACAGGCATTCGTAGGCATACTACAATGCCCTATGCACCACAACAGAATGGTGTAGCAGAAAGAAAGAATCGAACCTTGATGAATGCAGTAATGTGTATAATTTCACACTCAGGACTCTCCAAGAAATTCTGTGGAGAGGCAGTGTTGACTGCGAACTATATACAGAACATGATTCTCACCAAGTTCGTAGAACCAATGCCATATGAAATATGGAATAGCAGAAAGCCCGAGCTGGACCATCTTTGAAAATGGGGATGTGTTGCACATGTTCTGGTACTGGGTCAGCTTAGGGATAAGCTAGACTTCAGGACATTAAAGTGCAAGTTTATTGGCTATAGTGAGAATTCTAAAGGATATAGGTTCTTCCATGAAACTAAAGGTCTGATCGAAAGTCGTGATGCTACTTTCCTTTAAATTCATCAAGAAAAGGAGCATGAAGTAGAGGAATCAGATCATCTGATTGTCCTACAAGACAATGAAGACGACTTGACCATTAGACAAGAACTTGCGGATGATATCGATCATCCAAACATAGAGCATGAACCTATGGAGAATGATGATCCTTTAGAGGAAGTGGGTAGACCCACACAATCCACGAGTATAATCAACAACAAGAGATACAGAACACGACCCGCATGGATGGAAGATTATCTCTATGGATGTGAGACGTCGTGTTACATCATGGACGAGGATGCCGCGGATTGTACGGATACCATATCCTTTGATGAAGCTATGGCTTCGTCTGAGACAGAATCATGGACGGCCGCCATGAGGGATGAGTTGGACTCATTCAAGCGAAACGGTGTTTGGGAATTATGTGATTTGCCAGAAGGTAGGCAATACATAGGATATAAGTGGATATTCAGAAAAAAGTACTGAGTTGATAGTGTTGTTGACAAATACAAAGCCAGATTAGTTGCCAAGGGTTATACTCAGCAAGTCGGAATAGATTTCCAGGAAACCTACTCTCCAGTGGCTAAGTTTGCATCTATTCGGATGATCTTAGCCATAGTCGCATACATGGATTTGGAATTATTCTAAATGGATGTGAAGACAGCCTTCCTTAATGGAGAATTAAAGGAGGAGATTTATATGCGACAACCTGATGGCTCTCAGGTTGAAGGTCAGGAGAAAAGGGTTTACAAGTTGAGAAAGTCATTATATGGCTTGAAGCACGGCAATGGTATCTCAAATTTAATGAGAAAGTTATCCAATTTAGATTTGTTTCAAATAAATTGTATAACTGTGTGTATGTCATGGAGAGTAGGAGCAGGTTTGCAATCATGTCATTGTATGCGGATGACATTCTGCTTGTAGGTAATGACATACAAATGCTCAATGAAATCAAATAGAAATTGAGCAATGAATTTGAGATGAAGGACATGGGCGAAGCATCCTATGTTCTTGGAATTCAAATAACAAGAGACATGGACTCAAGGACATTAAGCCTTAGTCAAGAAAGATATTTACATACTATATTAAGGAGATTTGGAATGCAGAATAGCACTCCAGCTCTATTACCACTTGTGATGGGAAAAAGACTCAGTAAGAATCAGTGTCTCGGAAAGGGGCAGAAACCTTTAGATGTACCATATGCACAAGCGGTGGGGAGTCTAATGTATGCAATGATGTGTACTCGACCTGACTTAGCCTATCCAGTAAGCTTAGTCAGTAGATATCAAAGCAATCCCGGTCCAGCACATTGGGAAGCTGTAAAGAGGATTCTTCGATATCTGAAAGGGACAGTACATCTGAAACTTGTGTATCAAGCAGAATCGCTTGAAATGGTAGGATACTCCGATGCCGATTTCAGAGGGGATGTGGATGATAGAAAATCCACATCGGGTTACCTGTTCATGTTTGGTGGTGCAGCCATTTCTTGGGGCAACAAGAAACAAGGATGTGTATCTCGACATACAAAAGAGGCTGAGTACATTGCATGTAGCATGGCCACCACTCATGCTGTGTGGATCAGGCATTTTCTAGAGAATCTAAGCCTTGAAATGGTCAAAGGGCCAATTGAAATGTATTGTGACAATCAAGCTGCGATAAGCTTGATTAATAGTGGGGCTAATAATTCTAAAGGAAAACACATTGAGATCTAATATCACTATATACAAGATAAAGTGGCAAAACATGAAATTACGGTAACCTATATACCTACAAGTGATATGTCAGCCGATTCCCTAACCAAGGGAACTGTAGCTAGCACTTACATTAAACATGTTGGTTTAATGGAACTCAGGAATGCATGAGTCACGGAAGAGTTTTCCATGAATAATGAACCTCAATGTAGACATCTCTATATACTACACGAATAGTGGGAGTGTAAAGTCTTTGACCACTACGGTCAAGTGGGAGATGAAGAACGGGTCCAATGACCGCGTGGTCATGAACCGTCGTCAGCAATTGCGGAGCCGGCGGTTGTGGCAAGACCGAGTCTCACGGGGAAACTGTTTCCGATTAGCGTAGGGATGAGGGCGGACTGTGCGAGGGGTATACATGCCCTATAAATACCGACCTTCTCCGGGAGGGGAAGATATCGCTTGATCTCTCTCCCGCACTAAGGACCCCTCTCCCAAACCTACACCTCCTTGCCATCTCTCCCCCCCTCTCTCTCTCTCGTCCAAGCAAACAAGATTAACAGAGGCATACCTCGACTATTCTTCAGGTGCTACACACCCGATGACATTCTTAAGACCGCGAAGGGATGCATTATCAGTCACCAACCTTTATGGCAGATATGTCCAATCAAAGAGTAAAGGAGTTCTTGTGCTCAAGGGGTCGATGGTCCAGAGTGTACGACTCTCAGGTGGGGTGTGACTTCGGGTGCTAGCGAGATGGTTTATTCACTATGAAGGAGTATGTGCCTCTATCGACCACGTCAGAGGTGGTGACTGAAGAGACTTCCCTCGATTGTGCAAGAATCTGGAATTGGAAGGTGTTATGACAGGATATTTTTGGGGTTGCTCAGTTGACGTCACATTATGAGGAGTGTTAGGAGAGTCAAAGTTGTGAGGAGATTTGTCAGTTGGTAGTGATTGGAGGGGTTCTTTGTGAAGGTAGACTCAAGGTGGTTGCACATGCTTAGGTGATTTGGCTTGCGAGAAACAATTTGATCTTCAAAGTTTTACTGTGAGAATATTATGGACCAAGGCTCTTTTTAACTTAGATTTTGTAATTTTGTTTATACTTCTTTTTAGTATACAAAGTTTGGACAGACTTATGGAGGTTTGTCCTTCTTTCCTAGAAAAACCGGAAGGAGTTTTCATTTCAAGATGAGGATTTATTAAGATTGCATGAGCATCAGATCAAACGTAAATTATATGGATCTTTTACAATGCAAGTACTTGATAATCAGGTAGTTTGTTATCCGGTGATCATACCTATGTTAGACCAGGATTGATGGTCCTTAATCCCAGATTGGGTCTTTATAGTACTTGTAACTCCATTTTGCTCGCCATATTTTCTTCAACAAATAGAAGTATTGCCCTAACCGTGGTTGTGGTTTTTCCCCTCCACGAGACTTTCCTTGTAAATAGGTCTTGTTGCATGATTCTTCTTGTTCTTCTCGTTTTGTGTGCATGGTTGATAAATGGACCTGTCTTCCTCAGAGTCCTTGAAATCTTGAAATTTGGAACCTTCAAAAATACACTCCCATTGTGGAAGAAACATGTGATAATTCTCATTCAGAGAATTATTTAACGGGTTCTTTATGCTGGAAATGCCATTCCACTATTTGAGTGTTTCAGTATCATCCAGTTTATCTAGACACGTATGTATATTGACTTTTCCTGTATGCATATATGTTTGTTGGCGTATATGGATGAGTCTTTTTAAAAATTTAGCCAGGTAATCATCCGATCACGGGGAAATGCTTTTTTTGTACAGAAATTCATACGGTAACATCTACATTGTTCCCTGTAATACTGCAGGTCTGCTTGGCCTGTTCAGCAAACTGCAATGCAAAACTGAAACTTGTAATCATCCGACCCAAGCATCTTTCGTTTGCTCTAGACGATGAATTCGATCCTGCCATTTTAAAGAACGTTTATATTGCTATAACTTTCTACTGATTCAACTGTAGTTATGTTTTATGGTGTTCTGAGCTCTCTTGTAGCAATTCACTTTCCTCCTGTACAATGAACCGTGTTCTTAAACATGAATGTGCAAAGGCAACCTTTATAACATTTTTAGCGACAGTCTCGCACCTTCTAGTAAAGAAATCCATCTGACTGTCACAATCAAGGGCATACATAGTGGTGAACTACCCTTCTGCTTTACTTGTCAGTTTATATTCCAAGAAAACAAATTATTGAGATGACTAAAAAGCGTTCATCGACATCTGTTCCATTTATAATATGCGTGCCTGTAGTGCTGATTTCAACCTGTGGTTTTTACATGAGGATGGAGGCAGATGATGATCAGCTTTGCAGCACGGAAGAGACCTCCGCTAACCAGACGCTGTTCAATCTGACAGATCATGTTCTCCTTGTGCAGGTTTAAAGCTCATCCTCTGAGGGTGGCACTCTTCATCATCATATATAGCTTTGGTGTTTGCAAGTGGTGGAGCTATATTTCCAACTAGCTTCGACGACAATTCTTCACTCACTCCTCTAATATTAGTAGTCTCAGAATGATAAGCAAGGTTTTATATTATACTTAATCTCGTGTCTTTGCCAACTGTTTTTGCTGTTGTAATTACAAGTACGAACGCATAAGTCCTAGCTCAAATTATACAGAACTTCAAGATCACAGTTTTCTTCGAGGTAATGGAAAGGCGGTTTATGTGAGCCCTCATTGCACCTGAGTAATTCTCGTGGTTCAGGAGTTTACCGACTGAATGTTTGTGCACAACAATGATGATAGTTTAACATTACACTCGAGCAATTGGATTTGGTTATGAGAAACCCTGATTCAATCAAGTCGCATTTGATGCTTGATTTGCTCAAACTTACGTGCATATTTGCTCGACATGAGACATGGCAATCATCACGCTGGCAGTTGGAGATCAACAATTGTGACCTTGTGCAACAGTAGGATTTCTTGAGCCTAATCCATTCTTTTTGTTCCAAATCCAATTCTGACTCCATCACATTGTCCTATAAATTGGATTGTTTACGTAATACCTTTGTAGACATGCATTGCTGCACAAATAACTTTGACTTGTTTCTTTTTACTTCGACGGCATTCCATACGATACCTAGGAGTGCAATAAGATTTAGATATTAGTTCTATATAAATTATAACTAAACTTCTGTACATGTACTATTATGTAACCAATGCAACCATAATTTATGGTTTTGATATCAACGAATATGCATTTTTTTATTTTGTTGTAAATATTCATAAAAACAGTTATGTATAATAGAACCAGTTTGGTATAATCATTTAATAAGGCATCTATATTTATGCCAATCTTTAATTTCTTGGAACAATCATTCATTTTTTATCCATATCTCCTTAATACTTCTATGTTTTTGTGGATTCGATAGAGGATTTTTCACCTCATAATATCAATGTCTAAAAGAGAATCAAATTTAATCCTCTATCCTATGTCAATTGGATGTGCTTCTTATCATAGGATTTTTCAATGTAAATAATATGTAAATAAGCTCGATCTTGAAGGGAGGGTAGAAATCCTTTCGCAACATCCAATTAGGGGGACAACTAAAGATGTCTATCGAGTTGAACAGGTCGAGTCAACCCGCAATTGGACAAAAACATGATAACGAAGCTTGGACTCAAACTTGGACTAGGTAAGCTTCGTGTTCAGGTTGGCCGATTCAAACTTGAACTTATTAGGGTGAAGTTGTCTCACGAGACCCTTAATAAGATTTTTATATTGACGTATATATTTTTTGTTTGTGAACTTTCTACAATAACTTAATATCTCGTTAGCAAGTTCGATATCCATATAAGTTGAGAATTTTTGCTCCTTACACAAAATTCTTGTGTTATTTTATTATGGTTATCTTAGATGTATTCTTGCATCATACACCATATGAAACTCATAAATGCAATGAGATGCTTTGGAGGCTCCCATTTGCTTCTCTGGGAAAATGGGATCTCTTTTAGCTCCCATATATGAGAGACTAAAGGTCCCCATTGAGGCAATTTTTTTTGCAATTTTAAAGTTCTTTAGATGGACTTAAGTCACTAAAATACTATTAAATGCAATAAGAACATGTTATGAGACTCGAGCATGCACCCTCTTGCTTTGCAAGTTGTCAAACCAACACTCTATGCTACAAAGAATATGTAATATTGATAATATCAAATCTACTTATTTGGTTGAACAATGCTTAACGAACTTGACCCATTATGGCCATCAAGTTGAAGTTATAGCTCGAACTCAAGCACAACTCATGAAATATTAACTAATTGACTTGTTGCATGGATCTATCCTCCATCTATGAGATAGACGACCAGAAATCCTAGAGCTCATTTAGGGCTCCCATTGGATCCTTGCCTGATATGAGAGATTGCTCTTAGCCAATCTGCCTCACGAAGCCAAAGGGAATGACTCTAATGTCGCTCTAAATTAGAATATATTTGCCTCCTCCACACTAGATAGTACAAGTAATTTCACAAAGCGCCTGGTTCCTATGTTGCCAATCATCATTCTCCATATCCACCAATGGAGTTGATTTGTTGCAATTCCAACTGGAGCTTAGATAGAAGGCATGACATGTTCGAGTCCACTTTTTCCCACCCCAACTAGTGATAACGTTATTTTTTACATCTTCCATTTTGTTAACGCAAATGAAAGGCATGTTGCCTACAACATCCTCCGCCCAAGACTCCTCGACAAGCTGCTTCAAGCTATTCCCCCTTTCTTGACACTCCTAGATACAACAATGCACATGTTCGCATACTCTTTTATTTTTATAGCATCATTTAAAAAACACAACTTCCACCTCAAATATATGGTGTTGCTATGCTTTGAATCCTAACCAATTATTCTATTATATCTAATTAAAGAACTGTTCATATTCACCTTTCACAAGAAGGCAGGCAAAGCCTACCTCCATACCATACACTACCATCACAGGAATCTCGTTGGGAGTGTTATATACTGCATAGGTTTAAGGTTCTTTGTATCCTTTGTATTTTCCTCTTTTCCATACATAGTGAAATCGATCGTTGTTGCCTAAGGATGTAGGCCAGTTACAGGTAAACCTTGTAATTTCATGTGCACGTGGTTTGCTTGTTTATTCATGTTTGCTTTTGCTACTCGCAACAAATTGGTATCGGAGCATCGAGTTCATATGGATCATCAAGTAGACAATGCTATACAATCTGAAGATCGAGAAGTTCATAGGAATGAATAGGTTCAGTCAGCTCAAGATGCATGCCCTTCTCAAGAAGCATCGCATCTAAGCATCGCTAGATCAGGAGAGATGAAGGCACTCAAGCCCTCTGAGTTAATGGTGCACGAAGAGAAAGCACGCTTGATAATCATGCTATATTTGGCAGACGAGATTATCGTAGAGATCACCGATGAGAAGATCGCCACAAGTTTGTGGTTTAGACTGGAAAGTTTATACATGAGGATGTCTCTGTCCAGTTGTTCAAGCAACGTATGTTCTCTTTCCGCATGCAAGAATTGCTTCAATATATTATTGGTGGATTTAAGAAAAGTAGATGTTAAGATAAAAGGTAAAGCTATTGCCTTTATTATTTCTCTTCCACTATCATATGAAAATTTTGTTCAATTATTTATTGGTGGAAGTAAAAAGAAAAAACCCTACAGGAAGTCCACACGAGTTTGCTTACTTATAAACATAGGCTCGTGAATACTGGTAAGCAGAATCCTCAGACTGCAGGATTGCTTATGACTCATGAGAAGAGTCGTGGTGGTCCCGGGAATGCAAAGAAAGAAAAGCAAAAGTAGAAGAATCTTCGCAATTATAAGGACATTTGCAATGATAGTAAAGAACTCGGACACTGAAAGAACGACTATCGGAAAAAATGAAGATCATAATTGTTGCAGTGGCTCATGGACGTGTAGATTTTGAAGATAATTTGATCCTCACTGCCAGCACATGGATACTTGATTTAGGTTGTTCTTACCATATGATTCCTAATGATGATTAATGTTATAACTACGAGAAGATAGATGATAGAAATGTTATCATGGAGAATGATGCACCACGCAAAATTTTAGGGATTGGCTCTGTGGAAATCAAGATGCATGATGGAGTTGTGACCACAATAACAGAAGTTTGTCATGTTCTTGATCTGAGAAAGAACCTAATATTCCTTGGACTTTTTGACTCTGAAGGGCATAAGTATAGCGTCGAGGGTAGGGCTACTGATCGAACTGAACATGTTCATATTCGATCAAAGTTCGTTCGATATTAGTTCGAAAAATGTTCGTTCATTTCTAAACGAACTGAACATGAACTTCAAATTTTAGTTCGATAACTTAACAAACCGAACATGAACATAACATATGTTCGTTTGTTAAAAGTTCGAGTTCGAAGTATGTATATGTCTGTGTATTTATGTGTGTAACTTCGTATTTATACACATGATAAAACTTGAGGTTAAATAAATTGTGGTATTTATTGGACTTTGCACCACTTTAATTTGAATAATTTTTTAAATTTTACTACTTATCGAACCTTATTATCGAACTCAAGTTTCGAACTTGTTCATATAAACAAGTTTTACTTAAGTTAAATCGCTAACGTACTATTATCGAACCGAACTCGAACGTTCATTTTCGAAACAAACTAGAACTTGAACATATCCTATCGAACATTTATCGAACCAAACTCGAACTCGAACTTTCATACTTCCTTATCTAATCAAACTCGAACATAGGTCTATTTGTTATAGTTCGGTTCGATTAGCAGCCCTAGTTGAGGGTGGAGTTTTGAAAGTTGTCTGAACAGGGGCAGTTGTTATCAAGTGTAACAAGCAGAAGACCCTATATGTCATGCAAGGATCTACATCTATCAGTTCAGTTACAGCAGCATCCTAAGTCGTGAAATCAAAAACATAGTTGTAGCATATAGGAATGGGGCACATGAGCCGGATGGAGATGAATATTCTCAGTCAGAAAGATCTCATCGTAGATTTGAAAGGATCCACGTTGAAGTTTTGTGAGCATTATGTCTTTGGGATCAACACAGAAAGCAGTTCTGTAAAGCAATACACAAGATGAAGGAAATGCTAGACTATATTCATGATGATTGTTGGGGCCCTTCCCATGTTCCATATTTAGGAGGTGCCAGGTACTTCCTGTCTATAATCGATGGTTACTCCAAGATGGTACATGTGTTTTTAATGAAGTACAAGCGTGATGCGTTTCAAATTTCAGACAATAGAAGACTTTGGTGAAGAAACATACTTCTAATAAAGTCAAGTGTATGTGAGTGCATGCATGGGTGGGGACATTGTTAGTACATGAGCATGCACATTTTGATGATAACATGTTGTTAGTTAAAACTTGTGCAATTAGCGTGTAGCTAGGTCAAGAGCAGGAAAGTTACTAGATCAGGAACAAGCTTAAGCATGAGGAGCTCAATTTTAAGTGAAGAAGCTAAGAAGCTCAAAGGAGTTCGAAACTAAGGAACTCCAGCTCAAGCTCAAGGAAGAAACTCAAACTCAAGAAGACAAAGTCTTTTCTTTTTGAGTCTTGCATTTTGTAATTGTATTAGAATGTAAAAGACCTCAAATCATGCATATTGCATTCCAGCCCTCTGACATTGACTTTCAGGTCAAAGAGTCAACTTCATCGATCGACCACTTTACACTTATCGATCACACGTGATCGATCAACCTTGTTTCATGATCGGTCATTATTTGAATTACAACATCTATATCTATGATCGATCATCTTTTGATTTTGATTGATCGCCTAAATCCACGTGATCGATCATTTGATTCTGATCGAGCACCTTTTTTATCACGATCGATCATATTCTATTTCAGGAAGATTTTTGAAGCAGATTTCGTTTCCTATTTGCTCACAACGGCTACAAAAGTCGTCTATAGGAACTCTTGCCATATAAATTGGACCACATATCTCATTCTACAACACACAACAAAGGGAAACAAGCTCGCATCTCTCTGCTTTCCACTCTATACTCTGAGAGAAAGATTCAAGAGCTATTTTCTATTGCGTTCTTCATTCCAACAGCTCTGGTTCCCTGCGTTCGATTCTTACAAGCATGTTCCTCGCTCTGTAAATTGTTTTAGTTTTTTCCTCATATTCTTTATCACATATTTACTTTGATATTGGAGTTATTGATCATTTGCTTGTATACAGTTGAGTTGATCACATTATCAACTCAGGTTGTAATACGGTTGGGTTGCTCGCGTAAGCAACTCATGTTAGCGGAAGATCCATGAGGGTCAGGCTAAAAGCTCGAGTCTCTTGACTCAAGTCGTGATTTTTACCTAGGAGGATTTCCACGTTAAATACACGTGCACTTGTATTGATTGTTTATCTTGTGATTGAAAGTGTGACGTAACAATGTGCTTGTTTTAAAATATTGCGATTGCAGTGATCAATGTTATTTAGTCTGATCCACTTGCACCATAATCCGGTGTTCGCTGGATTTATAAACTAATAATGTATGCATACTTATCATGGATAGGTGTTTTGTTCGTTAGAGTTCAATGAATTCTACAAGGGGGAGGTGTTGCTTGATACCATACTGTTAGAGACACATCACAATAGAATCGAGTTACAAAATGAATGAACAACACGGTTCTAAAGAGCAAGGTGCATGCTCTCAAATGCTAGTCTTGGCATAGCATTTTAGGTTGAAACTGTGAGTATAACTTACTACTTGGTGAATTGGAGTCTTGCATCTGCTATCGACTGCAAGACACACATTGAGGTATGATGGTCTGATGATTATACTGATTATTCTATTTACGTGTCTTTGGTTGTGCTACATATTACCATGTTAGTGAAGGAAAGTTAGAATGACAAAGAAAGGGGTGTTTACATGCCAAGGTACACGAGTAAAGAGATATAGAATCTGATCCCCTTTTGAGTATAGAGTAATTATCAACATGAATGTCGCCTTTGATGAGAATTCTATGCTCCACTCAAGTGTCAAGTCTATTTTTCAGGGATAGGTGATGATATCCACGAACAGGCAGAGTTCAAATTTGCACAAAGTAGCGATCAAGCTACCGATCACACAACTTCTGATCAGGCTAATGTTGTAAACCAAAGGAGAAGCAATCCAATGTTGCTTCCGATCAACCTCATAAAGAGATACATCCGCCTTTGAGATATGATTTTGAAGATATGATTGCATTGCGCAACAGGTTGCTGAGGAGGCAGAATCTCCATAGTCGTCCATTAACAAGGAGGCTATAGCAAGGGCAAAATCCGAATAGTGAATTGCTACTATGGTTGAGGAGATAAAGTCTCTTCACAAGAATTAAATATGGGAGTCTGTCAAGTTGCTAAAGGGGATGTTAGTCGTTGGCTGCAAATGGGTCTTCAAGAAAAAGACGGGAATCTCAGGCAAATTAAAGACATCAGATACATGGCACGTCTAGTTTGCGAAGGGATGGAATCAAAAGGAAGGTATTGACTAGAATGAGATATCCTCTCATGTTGTAACACATACATCCATCAGGGCCCTACTAGCTCTTGTAGCATATCGAGACTTGGAGATAGAGCAGTTAGATGTGACAACAACTTTCTTACATGGTGAAGTCAAAGAGGACATTCCAATGAGTCAACTAGAGGGATTAGCATCTCCGAACAAGGAAGATCATGTGTACAGATTGAATAGATCCTTGCTTGGCAGCTTCATGACTGGTCTTGGGGGTTCAATAAGAGTCATATGATTCTTGTGTGACCACAACATTGTGGAGGATGGGTCTTTTATCTATATGTTGCTTTATTGCTGCCAAGAAGAAAAGTATCATATACGATACGAAGAAACTCCTTAATTCATAGTTTGACATGGAAGACCTCGATGCAACGAAGAAGATTTTGGGGATGGCAATCATCACAGATCGTGTAAAAGGGAAAGTTTTATTGTCTCGGAAGAATTGCACTGAGATAATTTCGACGAGATTCGAGATGTCTACATCAAAGTCCTTGAGTACTCCAACTGCTGCAAATATTCAATTTTGATTTCTTTGAACCTAAGTGAATGCATAGGAGGAGCACATTCCATGAATTCCCTATACCAGTGCAGTTTGAAGTCTTATGTATGCGATGATATGCACAAAATCAGATATACTCAGGTTGTGAGCATGGTCAGAAGATCCATTGGGAAGCTAAGGAAGTAGCAGTAGTAAGCAATCAAGCAAATTTTTTAGTATTTGAAATGAACATCTGACATTTGACTCATTTATAAAAGTGATTCAGATTACATGGTTGTTGGAGATTCAGATTCAATTTATGATGTAGTTGATGAAGGGAGAATATCAGACATGTTATGTCTTTACTTAAGGGAGTTCTGTAATTAATTGAAAGACTACCTTACAACCATCAATTACTTTGTCTACCGAAGAGGCATAATAAGCTTGGTCTTGGTCAATATGATTCAATGTGATTCTTTACTTAGGGGATTATGTAATTAGTTGAAAGGATTTGTTCACAACAGCAAAATAAGCTCATGTGACAGTTAATACATGAGCATGCACATTTTGATGATAACATGTTAGTCAAAACTTGTGCAATTAGCTTGTAGCTAGGTCAAAAGCAGGAAAGCTACTAGATCAAGAACAAGCTTAAGCATGAGCAGCTTAATTTTAAGTGAAGAAGAAGCTAAGAAGCTCAAAGGAGTTCGAAACTAAGGAACTCCAGCTCAAGCTCAAGGAAGGAACTCAAACTCAAGAAGACGAAGTCTTTTCTTTTATTGAGTCTTGCATTTCGTAATTGTATTAGAATGTAAAAGACCTCAAATCATGCATATTGCATTCCAGCTCTCTGACTTTGACTTTCAGGTCAAAGAGTCAAGTTCATCGATCGACCACTTTACACTGATCGATCACACGTGATCAATCAACCTTGTTTCATGATCGATCATAATTTCAATTACAACATCTATATCTCGGACAGATCAATTTTGATCCTTGATCGATCATCTTTTAATTATGATCGATCACCTAAATCCATGTGATCGATCATTTGATTCTGATCGAGCACCTTTTTTATCATGATCGATCATATTCCATTTCATAAAGATTTTGAAGCAAATTTTGTTTCCAATTTGTTCACAACAGCTACGAATGAACATATGACATTGGACTCATTTATAGAAGTGATTCAAATTACTTGGTTGCTGAAGATTCAGATTCAATTTATGATGCAGTTAATGAAGGGAGAATATCAGACATGTTATGTCTTTACTTAAGGGAGTTCAGTAATTAGTTGAAAGGTTACCTTACAACCGTCAATTACTTTGTCTATCAAAGAGGCATAGTATATATTTTTGATAAGAGCTGCAAAGGAAGGCATCTAGTTGAAAGGCTTAGTTGGAGATCTTGATCCATAACAGGATCATGCTTATCGTATATTATGACAATTTCAGTGCAAATGCCTAGCCAAGGATCGTGCGAACCATGAGAGGACCATGTGTAATGATGTCAAGTCACACCATTCGTTCTAATAAGGGGATCAAAGTGAGGAAGGTTGGCACAACCGATAATCTAGCAGATATGTTCACAAAGGTAGTTTTTGAGAGTAAGTTCAAACATTGTTTGCAATTGCTCAATGTCGATAGTTGACAATAGCCCCAAAGAAGAGCTAGCGTCAACAAATCATGTTATACTTCTTTAACGATTCAAGTCAAGGGGGAGATTGTTGATATACCTTCAATCCTAACCATCTGCTTTGCTAAACCCAGTTGAAGAACCATTTCTCTGCACCCTCCACAAGATGGGCGAGTGAAGCTCGTTGCTGTACTATACCCCACCGACACAAAGGTCTCGCTGGGAGTGTTATATAAACTCCCCGTGGGGTGGGAAAGGATGGGAGATGGGGAGCAGGTGTCCCCCTTTCCCTTGCAGAGCTAGCAGGCGACATCCCTGTCTCTAAACTGATTTTTATTTGGGTATTTGGATCTGTTTATCTATGAGATTTGTTTGTATGAGTACTAAACTCCAAAGGGTTAGATTTTGGTGTATCATCTTTATTTTTTTCCTTTCTCCACACACAGTGAAACAATCATCGCTGCCCAAATACATAGCCTAGTTATGAGTGAACCTAGCCTAGTTATGAGTGAACCTTGTAAATTCATGTATACATGGTTTGCTTGTCTGTATTCATGTTTATTTCTACCATTACTCGCAGCACACCACAACAAGCTCTAGAATTCTTTAAGACCGTGTCATTCTTTTCGACAGTCATATCCTTGTAACAATGTACTTCTCTTAGGATCCCACTGGCCTTTTGACAGTCATGCTCAGATGAATTTCAAACTCCAACCCAATCTACTTAATTTGTTGAATCCCATCAGGCACAAAAAATACCCCCCCCCCCCCCAATAAAAAAAAGAAGATAGTAAATCTCATCCTCCTTCCCATGACTGTAAAGAGCATATTCAGACATTCATATATCCTCATAAGTTCACCACTACTTAGCAAGCAGCCTTGGATTGATTTGCCGGCCAAACAAACATCACGTTCTTGCTGATATCCCATTTTTCTTTTTAAAAGGTGACCACGAGTAATAAAGAAATAACAAGTGAAGTAAAAGCTCATACAACATTTCCGATATACAATTTCCCTTCCCCTAAAAACAACAGAAAAAATTTGGCACCGATACCAAAGAAAAGTCAGACTTGTTTCCCCCTTTCGGATCTAAACAGCCTATTCAAAACGGATATGTCCATCTGCCTTCCACAATAGCTCTTCTGGAGGACAGGATCCAGAAAAGTATCCCAACCTATCCATGTCATCAACCATCTACCTCCTTGAATCTATCATGGTTAGCCTCATGCTTTCTTACGTAACAGAAAAAATTCACAATCAATCCAAGAAGTAACATTTTTACCGGAGAGGTATGGGTGAATCGTTTGGCTAAAAAGTCAAACATGAGAATTCCACACCCCATCCTGGTTTTCGGCACGCCAATGCTTATACTGGATGTTATCATTAGCATTCCTACTCTCTGGAGACAAAAACTGGCCGCATGTCCTTTTTTTCTGCCTTGAAATGCCAACGATGACAACTTAAGATTAATAGTTGTAAAAAACGATAACACGGAGGTGTATCGGATATCGGAGACAACTAATAAAGAGCAGTGGAAAGAACACGGAGATTTACGTGGAACCCTACTCCATAAGGAGCAGGATGAAACTACGAGATAAGGCCTCTCAACAGGCCAGATACTCTGTATTTCTCACTCGACTAATACAATGAGTGTGGGATTTCTTATATAGCCCCACAGACAGGTCAGAGTCTCACTAACAATAGATGTGGGACTAAACATGCGAATGTAAAAATTGAACCCTGGAGGAATCCAATTAATCCGGAGGAACTGCTTAATATGATCTCTTGTAGACACCCCTCTCTCAAAATTTGCATCATTAAGCTCCAATAACGACTGTCAACTTTAAATAGGTGAAGAAGCCTCTTCAGGTCTCACACAACCACGCATACATCCTAAAACCAAGATTTTCAGAACATGCAGAGATAGGATCAGTCTAGTCACAACATCTTAGCTCCCCAAGAAACCCTATGTATGAAAGGTTGTAGGAGGAACAAGATAACATGATCCTGTGTCCTGACTTCCAGAGTGGCCATGTTATGCCCAGGACAACCAGCCACTCAGACAAAGCAAACTTTTGTCATGAGCCTTATCCTCAGCATGATATAAAAAGCCTTAGAATTCAACAGCGCCACAGCTTTCTAGATTTTGTTTAAATCGTTAAGGGGAAAAAATAACTGCCACCATGTTGGTACTACGTAGTAAGCTCTACACAATAGCACAAAAAGACCCATGAGTGCTCAAGGAGCTGCATCAACTTAGCGAATCTCTGACCAAAGAGAGATATAAGATAGGGATCCATCAATAGTTAGATATTGTACCCATGGATCCTCGACCAACGCCATCAATGGCATGAGCATGTCCATCACCATAAGTCTTCTTGCCAATCAGTAAACTACACATACTCAGTTTGTGTTGAAACATGTGCATCACCTCCAAAATGAGTACCAGAGCAAAATCCAGCATAAAAGGGATCAATGGAACAGACCCGTGCCTTCTGCACCATCCATTATTAGGATTGTGAATCCTGTCTCCCTCGCACGCAGAGCCTACATATGAAGCCAGCAGAAGGCACGTCACACCCATTTTCCATAGCCTTAGAATGCCACAAATTCTCCTCCACAAACCGCACTTGCTCTCTATATTCATTTTCATCATATATACATGCATGTGGAAAACATGTAGGCTGAAAGGACTGGCCTTAGCAATATTAAACATCCTCCCAGATACAGCACTTCGGTGGAACATCCTCAAGCCTCTCTCAACTCTTTCCAAATTGAGTATCCATCGATTTTCAAGGATACCCTCAAGGAGGGTCTGGTGAGTTTAAAAAAAGGTACTGCCGGGCAAGGGTCTCCTTGCATCACATATCTTCCTCCAATTTGGGTTGAAAGGAACAAAATTGATTTCTGGTTGCTAGCTAACAATTGAGAAGCCTCACAAAAAAAACTGCAAGCAATGCCCTTACCATAGCCTCAACTATCACAATATAACAGTGATCTATCACCCGATATATCATGCCGCCGGTCTTGGCTGCATCGAAGAGTAATCATTTTCCAAGAAAAGGAGAGAACATTTCAAAAGGGAGGCTACATGGAGTTCAACTGCATAGGATTAACTGAACGATTAAGATTTTTTTTGAGAAACGAAGGATTAAGATTTAATTTGAGAAACGGTGGGATGGGCCACCTTTAGAGGGCCATCAAAAAATATTAATAATAAAATAATTAATTACAACCGCCGGTGACCCGAGAGGGCTCCAGCATGCCCAAGTACATTTTCGGAATAGAATCTCGACCCCTCAAAGATCACACTATTTCTACCCAACCATATGCACCATATTGTCGCACAAATCTTCAATCTATCAATCTCGGAACCTCCCCACCTCCTGCAAGAGTCCCAGTAGCAGTCCTTGTTACTTCAGTCGAGACCCGTGATTGCCGCTCTCCGTCAAACATCAACCGAACCAGGGCACTCAAAAAATAAGTGGTTCACATCCTCGGTCACATCGCCACATCTACAGCATGCCTCCACAGCTCCGGGGAAAAGCCTCGCTCTCCTTGCCGCCGTCAAAATCTGCTCCCTCCTCAGAAGCCAGAGAAAGACCCTTATCCTGGAAGGGATCCGCCAGGACCAGAGAATACCACAATCCCTCGAAACCACAGAATCCATATTGGAGCGTTGGGCACCCAAAGATCTATATGCCTTTCGAACCGAGAAGGACCCGTCTCGCCAACCCCAAGCATCCCGCCCCAACGTCGGACCTGCTCGATTTGACAGCCACCCACACAGACACAGAAAATCCGCCAATCTCTGATCCGAGAACTCTACCACAAAGGTAGGAGACCAGGACCCGTTTGCCACACCTCGGCCACACTTGCATCCTTGTTCGAAGCCATTGCAAACAACCTCGGATACTGATCGCAGAGAGCTCCTCCATCCGTCCAGTTGTCCGTCCCGAACCGAAACATGCGACCATCTCCAAGCATAGGCCGCAAGTAACCCGATAAGTCCGGTAAGACTGAGGTAACCCTCTCCAGAAAGTGTTCCTGCACCCCTCCCCCCTCCCCCGACCGCTTGGACCGTCAGGCTGGAAGAAACACCGTATATCGCCATGATAAGAGTGGAGCACAGATCCGTTCCAGGACCCCAAACCTTTACCACCCACTTTGCAAGCAACGCTTTATTCATACTCCCAGATTCAGAACTCCTAAGCCCCCCTCTCTGGTAGGCGTAGAAACCGACGACCAATCAACTAAACCAAGCCCATGTCTCTCTGTGACGATGACCAGAAAAATCTACGCATCAATGACTCCAGCTTGGATTGGACCCCCACCGGCAAGGCCCTCGTGGACATGAAAAATCGGAATGGCCGAGAGAAGAGCCCTAGTCAGAACAGGCAACCGCCCTTTGATAAGAGCGTCGCCTTCCATCCCGAAAGCTTCTTCTCCAGCTTCTCCACCAGCGGCGACCAGTCGATCTGACGCAACCTCCCCGTTAGAAGAGGTAGTCCCAGGTAGGAAATCGGGAATGACTTCACCAGAGTATCAAGAACCGCACTGCACGCCACCGATTCCACGACCGTCATGTTAAAAGGCACGAATGCCGACTTGGCGCCATTCACCTCAGACCCGAGAGATCGCAAAAGATATCAAGCACCGCCTTTACCGCTTTGCATTCCTCCCCCCCCCCCCCACACAAAGAACAAGGTATCATCCGCATACTGCAGAAGAGGAACAGAAAGACCATCTCTGGAAAACCCTCTGAAGAGACTGCTTTCCTCCGCCACCTTGGTCATAACCGCCAAGGCATCGACCGTCAGAACGAACAATAGAGGGGCCAGAGGACACCCCTGTCGCACACCCCTATGCGGCTGGAAGAAGCCACCCTCCTGCTTCCCATTCACCAAAATTGACAACGAAGCGGTAGTGATGCATCTCTTCATCCAGTCAATTCAGATATCCGGGAAGCCTCTCCACACCAAAGACGCCCAAATGAACTTCCAGCACACACTATCATACGTCTTTGAGAAATCAACTTTCCATATAAAGCCCGAGGTCCCTCTCCTCTTCCAATCAACAGCCATCTCTGATGCCATAACCACTCCATCTAGAAGCTAGTGCCCAGGAATAAAAGTGGATTGTAGTGGAAGGACAAGGTCATCCAGCACACCGCGAAGCCGGTTGGCCAACACCTTGGCCAAGATGAGATAAACCGCATTCGATAAGGCGATGGGACGAAAGTCCCCAACCCTGACAACCCCTTCTCTCTTCGGCAGCAAGAACAACAATGCTTTGTTAAATTTCTCCAGCCCCTTGTTCTCCCCCCTAAACTCATTCATCATGGCCATGACATCGCCCTCCACCACACTCCAAAACTCCCTAAAAAACAGACCGGGAAGCCATCTGGCCCCGGTCAACCATCAGTGTTGAGATCAAGGACCTTCACTCTCGAAACTCCGCCACGAGTGCCTGTCGCTGCACATCCGACAGACAGAGCCCCTCCCCAGGTAGCTCGTACAGATGGCAGACATCTGCTGAAACACTGAAAATGCTCCACCAACGCCCTCCCGATCTCCCCATCGCCAAGAACAGTACCATCATCCGTCCTGAGCTCATGAATCATATTTTTCCTTCTTCCACTCGCCACCGCGTGGAAGAAACGAGTATTCACATCCCCCTCTTTTACCCATTTCTGTCTGGAACGCTGCCTCCATTCCACCTCTGTGCGTCTGTCTTCCTCAATCACCACTCTGTGCGAAGCCGCAAGCGCAATCCTTTCCCCATTGCTCAATACGCGAGAGTCCTCCAGCCCATCCAATCTCACAATTTCAGCCACCGCCCCCTCTCGTCTCTCTGCTCTGCTCCGCCTTAACTCCTTGTGGGCCATCAATCTTTCGCGCAGCAGCTTTGATTTCCCAGCCAGTCTCTGAGTTGCCGAGCCCTCCACCCTCAAGGAGCCCCAAAACTGAGAAACCAAGTCCCTGAAGCCGTCATCCAAGAGCCAGGACTTCTCGAACCTGAATAACGAACGAGGGATCACCCCCCCTTCCACCAGAATCCCAACAAATGGGTGTGTGATCTGATCGCAACCTAGGGAGAGCCCTAGCCACGGCAAGAGGGAATCTCCCCACCACCTCAGCAGATATCAAGAACATGTCCAGCCTCGATCTCGTTGAGGAGCTACGCCAGGTGAACATCCTGTTACCAACATCCCCTACCTGCAGTCCCAAACAACTCACGCATTCCGTAAAACCACCCGATCCGAGGTCCCTCCCTCCCCTTTGACCCAGGCGATCCTGAGCAAACAAAGTCACATTGAAATCCTCGCCGACCACCCACGGTGCATTCGGGAATCTCCCTCTAGTCGTGCGCAACTCCTCCCACAGGGCCTCGTTGCAGACACCCCCAGGCTCCCCATACACCGACGTAACCAGAAATCTTCCTTCCCCTGATTTGCAATCAAGCAGCACTGAGATAGATCTGGAATTTACGAGCACATCAATAGCTGAAAACAGCTCACCATCCCACGCAAGGACCAGACCGCCAACCCTACCCTCTGAAGCTACCGCTCTGAACTCCGACAGCTTTAAGCCTCCAACCGCTCTCTAAGAGGTTGGCTCCCACTGCGCCAATTTCATCTCTTGCAAGAAAGCCACATCAGCACCCCATGACCGTAAGAGCTCTCCCACTGCCATCCTCTTCTCCATGTCCCCAACTCCCGCACATTCCAAGAGATGATCTTCATTTGGATCCACTTGGAGGGTTTTCGCTGGGCGAAGATACCCCGAGACATTCCGCAACCCGCACGTAAATGTCAACTTCCACAGTAGTCAGATCTGAAACACCCCCCTCACTACCAGGAATCTCCCCATGAGGAGGGCCTGACACGTCGCCAACGGCCGCACCGCGGGAGATGTGACCGTCCCCCTTGTCCTCCAACTCCCGCTCAAGCCACAGCCTGGCCTCAGGCTTACGACCCTTACGAGAGAAAAGCACGAGCGGGTCAGCCCGCACTCTCCTGTCACTCACACCCAACGCCAGCCTTCGTTCTCTGCTTCCTCTCCGCGACGAGAATACGCTCCTGCATCTTACAGCTTCGGGCCAGCGTGGCCGCGCCCGAAACAGTAGCGTCAACCCGCAAGCCGTCACAGCGGGGAGACCCAGCCACTGCGGGCAGCCCCACCAGACAAGAAAAGATAGAAGGTTGTGGTTCTTCTCCCCTCACCAAAGGGTCCGAAGGAGGGGCAGCCGAAGCGAGCCCATGAATCAACTCCCGATCTCCCACCTCCGCCTCCAGGGGAGCACAAAGACCAATCGACGTCCGCACCGGTGAGGAAGCCGACCTCGGTACCTTCAGGTCAATGCCACAACGCGCTCCTGCATCAACCCCTACCTCCAGCCCAGAACAAACCGCAACCCTCAAGGGGATCCGCATCCCATCTCCCTCTTGGAGATCCGAAAGGTCCCAATCGGACCCCCGAACAATCCCAGAGCCTGCCACAAAGCCAAAAACCGAGCCCGGGCCGCGACTAGCAAAATCGCCTGCAACCGGATCCAAAATCGGAGCAACCCAACCCGGATCCTCCCCCAATTCAACAATAGGCCTACAAGAACCAGCCGCCAAATCCGGAGAGAGCATCACCGTGTCACCAATCAAAGCGGCAGACGAAACGTCCTCCGAAACTGTTGCACCGCCTTCCTAGGGAATCGTGGGCTGGCTCACCTGCAATCCCCGCGCGTTCTGAGGAAGCCCAACCATCGCCTGAGTTCTCTCCAGGTCCGATGAGAACAACTTGTCCGACCGCCGCCCCACCATCGAAGAAGACGGCTCCTCCACCAAGGCGAGACGGAGATGAAATATCGCTCTGCCGACCCTGAAAACGTTCAACGGAGGGATCTGACAACCCTCGTGCACGATCGAGGCCACCAAACCTCCGCCCTCACCAGGACGCAAGCCCGATTGGACGAAGGTCTCCACCTTTGCCGAACTCCCAAAGCACCTCCCTCACAGTATCAAGAATCGGAAGACCACCAATCTCCACGTACCACATCGGAGGAGAATCCAATGCCTCGTTACGCAGGCGGGACGACGCCACCGAACCGACTGAGGGAACACCGCGCTGCCATTGGAGAGGAATTCGTGCATCTCTACCCTCTCCACCTCTTGGACACACAGCGCCGACTCAGACAACCAGACTCCATCCTCAACACATCCAACCGATCGACCGAGCTCCAATACCTCTAGCACATTTTGCATATCTTCTTTGGGTCCCTCGACAATGAGAACCCCATCAACTGGGTCCGAAAGGACCTCTTCGACCTCCATATCTTTCGGCCCCGCTCCTCTACCCCCAGACCGATCGGAAGACATCCCAGGGCATTCCATGTAGATGTGCCCCTCGCCGCGACAACCGTAGCACACCGCCTTCTTCAACAAACACCATCTCGCAAGATGGCCCAACCTCCCGCACTTGAAGCACCTACGACGCTCAAGGAGGCCCTCCTTCCCATCAGCCTCCTTTCTCTTGACGATCGCAGTCCCCCGCACCCCAGCCGCAGAGGTCCTACCATGGGGCGACCTCTGTCGCAGAGGAGCCTTTCCCCAATCACCATGGTATCGCCACGCCACCCCAGAAGGGCCCTCCGGAGGGGGGCCCCCAACACGATCGCCCGCCCCCGCCCCGGAGACCCCAAGCGATGAGTCCTCCATCCGTATGAAGAGATCAACTGAAGGATTAAGATGCAAGGCATCTAAACAATAATGATTCCAGATGACCAGCTACTAATTTTATTATCAACTCCCCTACAGCAATGATCTATCATAAATATCGGTAGTACATGGTAAGTTATAACCCATATGACATGAGAGAAATGTGAATGACCATTGAGGACACAGAAAAAACCCCGAGAACTCAATTCTTATGGGGTAATGGAATATAAATTTTCTATCTAATATTTGTCTATGTCTATTATTTAATATTTTTTATGAATTCATTTGTCATTAAATTTGTAATGCATTAGAATTTTGTTTCTAGGTTGGCTATTATACACTCTAAGAACCAGTGTTTCACCATGCAGCTTTCTTCTATGGCTAGTAAGTATTTATTACTATCCTATTTATTGATTTAACAACTATTACAAAATTGAAAACATAATGTCGGTTAAAAATGTCTTTTTAAACCATTTCTTTGATTTTTAATAATACAGTGATATATTAGCGACATGACGAACCCAGTTAAATGGTTTAGTGGTAGAAGCAGTGGGCTCCCTTTCCAATGACCATGGTTCCAATCCCACAATCCCAGCCCACCCACCCCCCCCCCCCCCCAAACTCCCCAACTAGTAAAATAAACATTAGCGGCATGACCTTGCGACAAGACCACTATTGATATTTGGGACCAACCTTACACAACCCATGCAGTCCATAATCTGCCTTTAGCATACAGAAAAACAAAAACCAACAAAAGCACCAACCATCAACACGAACAACAGGGCTAGGGACTAAATTACTTGTACCATTAACCAATCTTAAGAAAAATAGAATATATACTGACCATGGAGGACCCGTTCCAAAGCTCGGATAAAGGAGGTTTGTCTTAAGATTCATACAATCAAAGGATAGCTTGGTAGAATCTTTACTAATTATGAAATAAAAAATGAAGAAGCAAAAAAATCAGGAGTGAAGCAGCACAGGCATCTGAATGTGAAGCTTGAATATAAGGAGAGATATTCTTAACAATTTAAGACAAGAAAACAAAGACAAAAAGGTTCTTACCCAAGTGATATACATCAAGAACGAGAATGAAAACTGATACTGTACAAAAATTATGTTATAGATTCCTTAATAGGACGAAGCTACAATCTATTTTAAGAGCAATATGACTCTCTAAACTACATGAACTATGAGTATCAACTAAGAATAAAAAAGTGCAGAAAATATATGTTTTAAAAGTAATTAAATTGAGAAGACAGTTCCCCCGTATCATTCTCGAAGATGTTTACAAGATATTAAAAGAGCGCAATATATCACTCATCTAACAAAACTATTCAAAAATATTTAGGGTTTTTTACACTTGTACCACTCTTAGTATATGCAATATCAATTATGTCTCTCTCATTTTTGTAACATCAGTTGCACCTACATTTTTGTATTGTTATCAATTGTGCCACTCAGGTTAATTGTCACCCATACACCTCCCAAACGGGCATTAACTTATGGGCAAAAACATAATTGAAAAAAAAAGAGAAGTCAAGCATAAAAAAATCTAATTTATACCCTTTTCCATTTTCCTTTACCACTAAGCCCCTCCGCCCAGCCCCTCCGTGTCGTCCTCCTTTGTCACCCTTTCCCATCTGTCCCAAGATCCCTCCGTACAACCCCTCCGCCATGAACTCCTCCACCGAGCCCCTCTAATGCATCCTCCTCCTCCACCCGTCCCTCCGCCATGACCCCATCCTCCGCCCAGACCCCTTTCTGCCCACTTCCTTTACTTCTTGATGGCTCAGATGACAGAGGTTCAAGGGGATCCAACATAGGCTCTAAACTTTAAGCCCCTTCACTCCTCCGATGAAGAAGAGGACGTAATGGTTGTGCTTGGTATCTCCAATGAGTGGTGTACTCGATGCAAGTTCTTGGAGTCTTGAAGCGTTGGCAGAAGTTGCCGGCCTCAAGAATATGTAGATGGTGTTCCCAAGAGTGCATATGCTAACAAGGGGAAAATTACATATGTGAACCCAGAGAGTTACATGATGCAAATAAAATAGATAATATGATAACTCTAACACCCCCCTCAAGTTGGAGCATATCTGTCGATTAGGCCCAACTTGGAAATCAAATAAGAGAGGCACTTATTCAGAAGTGCTTTCATGAAGATATCTGCAAGCTGAAGTTCAATGGAGATGTGCGGAGTAGTAATCTTTCCTCCTCGTATTGCATCATGAATGAAGTGACAGTCAACCTTATTATGTTTGTTTCTCTCACAAAAAACAAGATTAGTGGCAATGTACGTGGCAGACTTGTTATCACAGTATAAGGGTACCGGAATAACAACTGAAAGTCCGAGCTCCTGCAGGAAAGAGACAAACCATGTAATCTCACATGTGGCTTGGGTCATTTCCCTGTATTCCGCTTCTGCACTTGATATGGAGACTACTATTTGTTTCTTGCTTCGTCAAGTGACCAGATTTCCCCCTAACGAACATGACGTGGCCTGTAGTGGATCGACAGTCTTCGGATGAGTTGGCCAAGATCCTTCGTGACGACCTTATGGAGGAAGGTCTTGATCTCTGAAATGTCAGTTTCATCATCTCAAGTGATGGCCATATCATCAACAAACACAGCAAGAATGACGATGCTAGTGGACCGTCGTTTGACGAAGACAGAGTGGTCAGATGCCATCCTCTAAAACCCGAGAGTGTTGATCTCAAGGTTGTAGAAATCAGTAGTCGCTACTTCGATCGACCAAGTTACTGACTAAAGATTAATCGACAATCAGACGACTAATCGGATTTAATCAGCCTTTAGTCGATTTTGATTTTTTTTAATTCTTTTAAATATATTCAGGTAAAGATAAGGGCAGAAACGGTGTTGGAGTAGTTGTTCATAAAGATTTGAAGGATTGTGTGGTTGAGGTGCAAAGATTTGGGGATCTGATTATTTTGCTAAAGTTGGTGCTTGAAGAAGAAATTCTGAATATCATCTCAGTTTATGCATCGCAAATTGGTTTAGATGAAAGGACTAAACAAGTTTTTTGGGAGGATTTAGATAAGATTTTACAAGGAATCCCACAAAGAGAGATGGTTTGCATAGGTGGAGATCTTAATGGACATGTGGGAAAAGATGTTTCAGGGTATGCAAGTGTGCATGGAGGACATGGTTTTGGGGATAGAAACGAAGAGGGAAAAGTCATTCTGGATTTTGTAACAGCATATGATCTTTTCATAGCAAACACTCTTTTCAAGAAAAGGGATGAGCATTTAATTACTTATAAGAGTGGCTCAACTAGAACACAGATAGATTACTTTACGTTGAGGAGAAGAGATCGATTATGTTGCAAAGATTGCAAAGTAATCCCTGGAGAGAGTTTGACAACCCAACATCGCTTGTTAGTCTTGGATTTACAAATAAAAGGGCTGGTAAAGAAAAGGAAGGTTCCTAAGATTACTAGAACTAGGTGGTGGAATCTTCCGCTGAAGCAATCAAGCTTCAGGGAGAAGGTTTTAGAAGACTTATCTTGGGATTGTAGCGGTAGTGCAAACGAGATGTGGGAAGCAGTAGCATCTTGTATCCGAAAGGTAGCCAAAGAGATGCTAGGCGAGTCAAAAGGAGGAGCTCCGGGTCAAAAGGAGGCTTGGTGGTGGAGTGAAGGGGTGCAAGAGAAGCTAAAAATTAAAAGAGCTTGCTTTAAAGCTATGTCTAAGGATAAAACAGAGGAAACTGTCACAGACTATAAAATAGCGAAGAAGGAAGCAAAGAAGGTTGTAAGCGAAGCTAAGTCAAAAGCTTATGAGGTTTTGTATAAAAATCTCAACTCTAAGGAGGGCCAGAAGGATATATTCAGGTTGGCCAAAGCAAGAGAAAGAAAGACCAAAGACCTTTCTCAAGTGAGATGTATTAAGGACGAGGAAGGTCACGTGCTTGTTACTCAGAAGGATATAGAGACTAGATGGGAGCAGTACTTCCATAAACTTTTCATTGGAGAAGGAATTAGAGAGATCACTTTGGGTGATCTAGCTAGTAGTGAAACTTACTTGAATCGTGCATGCTATAGACGAATACAAAGAAAAGAAGTAGAGGAGGCTTTGAAGGTTATGAGACCTGGGAAAGGTGTTGGACCGGATGACATCCCTGTAGAAGTATGGAAAGTTTTAGGTGAGCGTGGTTTGACTTGGCTTACGAACCTATTCAATGTTATTTGGCGAAGCAAGAAAATGCCTGAAGATTGGAGGAGGAGTATCGTGGTGCCTCTTTATAAGAACAAAGGAGACATTCAAAATTGTTCAAATTATAGAGGTATCAAGCTGATGAGTCACACTATGAAAATTTGGGAACGTGTGATCGAAAGAAGGTTGAGGCAAGTTTCCCAAGTAAAAGAAAATCAATTCGGATTCATGCCAGGTCGCTCAACTATTGAAGCCATCCATTTGCTGAGGAGAACAATGGAGATTTATAGAGCTAAAAGGAAGAATCTCCATATGATCTTTATTGATTTGGAGAAGGCTTATGATTCCGTCCCACGAGAGATACTGTGGAGAGTTTTAGAGAAAAGACAAGTACCTGTCCTATACATTAATCTCATAAAGGATATGTATGATAGGGCTTTATCTTGTGTAAGGACCCCGACGGGGAAGACTGACTATTTTGATATCAACATTGGTTTACATCAAGGTTCAGCTTTGAGTCCATTTCTTTTTACTTTGATTATGGACGAGTTGACAAGTCACATTCAAGATGAGTTACCTTGGTGTATGTTATTTGCTGATGATATTGTGTTGATTGACGAGACTAGAGATGGAGTAAATGAGAAGCTTGAGGTTTGGAGACATGCATTGGAGACTAAAGGTTTTCGTATAAGTAGGGCTAAGACGGAATATATGGAATGCACCTTTGATGGAAGCAATGGTGAAGGAATCGAGGTGAAGATTGGTGACGATAACATTCAGAAGAGAGATTCTTTTAGATATCTGGGATCCATTTTGCAACATGATGGGGAAATTGATGGAGATGTTACTAATAGAATAAATGCAGGCTGGCTAAAATGGAGAGGAGCCTCCGCTGTTCTCTGTGATAAAAAAATTCCTTTAAAAATTAAAGGAAAGTTTTACAAAGCAGCCGTGAGACCTGCTATGTTTTATGGTTCTGAATGTTGGCCTGTGAACCATAGACATGTGCAGAGAATGGCTGTAGCAGAAATGAAAATGCTAAGATGGATGTGTGGACATACACGTAAAGATCGGATTCGGAATGATGCAATCAGAAAGAAAGTTGGTGTAGCTCCGATCGAGGATAAGATGCGAGAAAACCGCTTAAGATGGTTTGGTCATTTGCAAAGAAGGTCAACTGATGCACCGGTTAGGAGATGCGAGTGTTGGGATGTTGAGCCGGCTAAGAGAGGGCGAGGACGACCCAAGAAGTGTTGGAAAGAGACTATACGAAGGGATCTTAGTTTTTTGGATATAAGTCCGAGAATGACCCAAGATAGATCTGAATGGAGGCGAAGAATCCATGTAGCCGACCCTACTTAATTGTGGGAAAAGGCTTTGTTGTTGTTGTTGTTGTAAATATATAAATCATTTTAATACATATTGTATTATATATTTACATAGATTTGTACACTTTCTATATTATCATAATGAACTAAAGGAAGTAATTATATTTAAATAATATATTAAGCATATTAGAATAAGTTTGCTTTTTTAAAAAGTAAAAAAAACAATCCATGCAAAAATTGATCGACTAGTCGGCCTAGTCATCCGACTAATCGGGTCGAGGAGTCAGTTGAGCGACTATTGAGCGATTAGTCAATAGTCAATCGGCCACCCCACCAACTAGACTAGTCGGACCGACTAATCGGGCTAATCAACTGACTTTTACAATACTGGTTGATCACAGTAGTAAGTCAGTCAAACCATGCACTGAGGCTTTACTTCATGCCATAGATGGCCTTGCGTAGTCGGCATACACACTCCCCCTCGACTATATAAACTGGCGGCTACATCATATAAACCTCCCCGAGGTCACCATAAAGGAAGGCATTCTTCACAGTTCACATTAAGTTGAAAAGTGGACGATGCCTTATTAGCAGCAACAGAAAGAATGGTGCATATCGACCCCATTCTAGCAATTGGAGAGAAGGTCTCAAAGTTATCAACCTCATAGGTTTGTGTGAAGCCTTTGTCTACTAATCTGGCTTTCAACCTGTCAACCATCAGTTAAAGTAAAAGATGGCATATAGTGAAAAGTATATTGCCTCTTTTGCTTGCGAAGAGCTATCAGAAGCTCCTCAGGTACATCCAAGGCAGCAGTGGCAGGAGCACTTGAAGGGGTCATACTATTTTTCATAAAAAGGACATGCAAAGGAACAGACAAGGGAACAGAGGTAGGTGTAGTGGTGTGTCTACGAATATAAACGATTGGTGCATGAGGAAGGTCCAAAGGGGTGTCACCCATATCCTTTGTAAAGACATTTGTTTGCTCAAAGAAAGTGACATCGGCAAACACAGTATCGATGCCCAACGGGATCATAACATCAATAACCTTTCTGAGTATGGGAGTACCCAAGAAAGACACTTGATAGTCATAGGTGACAGTTTGTCAGCTGCGTGTTGGAGTTTCCTTTCTGCGATCCCATTGCGAGGTATAAGGACATGAGGTTTGGTGAAACAGTCTCCTAAGATGCAAAGAAAAATGTCAAGCCCTGTTGGATGAAATCAAGGGCATTGTCAGTTCGAATAATTTGAACACATGTAGAAAAAGAGGTTTTAACATATTGAAAAAAATATATGACAATTTTATTATTCTCCAAATGCTCCTTTATTAGATATACCCAAGAAGATCTGATATAATCATCCACAAAGATAATAAAATAGCGATGACCACTTAATGTTTGGACTGGACAGGGTTCTCATACATCACAATGAACAAGACTAAAAAGACTAGTATTACGAGATTCAATACGAACAAAAGAAGCTCGATGATGTTTCCCGAACTCGCACGCCTCGCACTGAAAGGGTTTTATAGTAGAGAGTTCAAGGAACATCATGGAGAGAGCCTTAGCAGAAGGACGTCCAAGGTGCAAATGCCATAAGAGCGGGTCTTCGGAGATGGACGCAACACAGACAAACTTGAAATCAGACAGTATGCCAAGATAATACGTGACGTTCTTCTCATGACCCCCACAAAAAATCTTCCTTGTCCGGATGTCATGAAAATGGCATCAGAATTAGTCAAATATCGCATGGTAGTTAAGATCAACACAAAGCTTATGGACAGACAGTAAGCTAAGAGGGAAATCAAGACCATAGTGAACCCCAGACAGTCGGAGACTCGGAGGTTGGAGGAGAACTCCATTGTTCTGACAAAACTAACAGGTAAGTGAGTCCCATCGACGACTCGAACCAACTTCATTGAGGAAGAGGGTATGGAGAAGGTTAGTAGACTACCCTTTCCAATCAGAAAAGTAGAGGCTCCAGAGTCAATGATCCAAGCCGAAGCAGGACTAATAACAGAGTTGGCTACTGTACTTGAAGAAGTAGCTAGAGCAGTAGTGGTGGTCTCACTGAAGGTAGTAGACCCATCAGTCTGGAGAATCTTATCAGACGTGAATAATCTGCATCATTAAGATGCACTGTCTTGCCATTGGGGTTTGTAGTCAGAGATGCCTCTTCTACACCATAGCCATCCTCATAGGCACTATTAGCATGATAGGGATGTACGCCAAACTTCTGCCAACATCGTCCATACGGGTGGTTCCTGCGACCATAGTGGGTGCATTGTGGAAACTGAGCCGTAGAATCTCGCCAACAGCCGCGACCAAAGTCGCGTCCACAACCATAGCCAGAATCACGACCGCGTCCTCCTCGAAAGATGTATCATCATCTCTCCCAGATGATGCGATGTGTGCAGAACTCTCTGATAGAGGTAAGGTAGGAGGTCGGGATGCATGTCTCCAGTTCCTCAAGACGCCCAAATATGACCTTTACCATTGGCAGTGCATCGGATATCAGAAAACGTTCATTCATTGTTCGATATAGGGAATGCATGCCATAAAGAACACGATACACATGTCAGTCCGAATGCTCTTGTATATATTCGGTACAACATGAAGACTAAAAGATCACAAGCTCCTCATACATGCTAGTGAGATGCTTGTAGTACTCAGCTTGGGTAGAATCACCCTGAGATGCAGACCAGATCTGCTTATAGAAGTCAGCAAGACATGACTTTGTCGTCTTATGGGAGTATATCTGCTCAAGATCCTCCCACATCGCGTTAGTCGTGTCCTTGTAAAGAAGATTCGAGGCAATATGTGCCTCAACATCGTTGGTCATCTAGTTAATAACCTGATAGTTGTATGTCTGCCAGTTGTCATAGTTTATCCTTCTCGTTTGGAGGAACTTTAGTCAGGATGTAAAGTTTCCATTGACCACCAATGAACACCTTGAAAGAATAAGAACAGAGCACGTAATTTTATGTGCCCTTAAATTTGATAATAGTGCCTTGTGCCATCACATTTGTGGCCAAGGGCTTTCTCTCAGTAGTAGATGTCATGGTGGTCAGATATAGAGATCAAGACGGCTCTGTGATTAATCAAGTATGCATATAAGGGATGAGAAGTGCCCTAGAACTCATGTTTGACTGTGCAGAAGGGTTAAAAACGCGTTGCACATCAGATCGGGAGGTCCTCAGGGACCTTGGCGGCACCAGGAGGTCTGAGCAAAGTCTGGAGTGCTAGGCGGAACCTTGGAAGGTGGGTTTGAGGTCCAGGATGCCTTTCTGGAGGTCCAAGATGGCTGGACGGAGTGATAGGAGAGGCCCTGGAGTGATGGGTGGAGACCTAACAGGCCTCAGATGGCTGGGTGGATCACCAGGCGAGTTGCAGCAGCCGCTTTGTGGTGGCTGGCAGCACACCTACAAGGGTGCAACAACCTCCTGGAGGGGTTGCGGTGACTGGTTGTTTGTGACACACGTATAGGGGTGCAACAGCCGCTAGATACGGATGGGAGGGCCTCACGCATAACCCTATGTAAGGAAGGAGGGCTTGCACAGGTGCTCGAAGATCGGGGAGAGGCTCAGAGGTGGTGGCATAATGATTTTAGGTCGGAACCCCGATCTAGGACCATTGCTCTGATACCATGTGGAGAAAAGAATTAATCGTTATTTTTTATTCCATCACTCTAGGTCTCTTATATATAGAGAAAAAACTCTAGAGAGCTAACTAAGGGAAAGTATATATATGACCCCAAAGGGTTACAAGAAGCAAATACAACAACAACAAAGCCTTTTCCCACAATTAAGTAAGGTCGGCTACATGGATTCTTCGCCTCCATTCAGATCTATCTTGGGTCAATCCTAGGGCTTATATCCACAAAACAAAGATCCCTTCGTATGGTCTCTTTCCAACACTTCTTGGGTCGTTCTCGCCCTCTCTTAGCCGGCTCAACATCCCAACACTCGCATCTCCTAACTGGTGCATTAGCTGATCTTCTTTGCAAATGACCAAACCATTTTAAGCGATTTTCTCTCATCTTATCCTCGATCGGAGCAACACCAACTTTCTTTCTGATTGCATCATTCCGAAACCGATCTTTACGTGTGTGTCCACACATCTACGTTAGCATTTTCATTTCCGCTACATCCATTCTCTGCACATGTCTATGGTTCACAGGCCAACATTCATATCCATAGAGCATAGCAGGTCTCACGGCTGCTTCGTAAAACTTTCCTTTTATTTTTAAAGGAATTTTCTTATCACAGAGAACAACATAGGCTCCTCTCCACTTTAGCCAGCCTGCATTTAACCGAGAGAGGAAGTTCGGGCCGTGCTATTCTATTAGTAACATCTCCATCAATTTCCCCATCATGTTGCAAAATAGATCCCAGATATCTAAAAGAATCTCTCTTCTGAATGTTATCATCACCAATCTTCACCTCAATTCCTTCACCATTGCTTCCATCAAAGGTGCACTCCATATATTCTGTCTTAGCCCTACTTATACGAAATCCTTTACTCTCCAACTCATGTCTCCATACCTCGAGCTTCTCATTTACTCCATCTCTAGTCTCGTCAATCAACACAATATCATCAGTAAATAATATACATCAAGGTAACTCATCCTGAATGTGACTTGTCAACTCGTCCCTAATCAAAGTAAAAAGAAATGGACTCAAAACTGAACCTTGATGTAAACCAATGTTGATGTCAAAATAGCCAGTCTTCCCAGACGACGTCCTTACACAAGATAAAGCCCTATCATACATGTCCTTTATGAGGTTAATGTATCTGACGGCACTTGTCTCTTTTCCAAAACTCTCAACAATATCTCTCGTGGGACAGAATCATAAGCCTTCTCCAAATCAATAAAGATTATGTGGAGATGCTTCCTTTTAGCTCTATAAATCTCCATTGTTCTCCTCAGCAAATGGATGGCTTCAATAGTTGAGCGACCTGGCATGAATCCGAATTGGTTTTCTTTGACGTTGGAAACTTGCCTCAACCTTCTCTCGATCACATGTTCCCAATTTTTCATAGTGTGACTCATCAGCTTGATACCTATATAATTTGAACAATTTTGAATGTCTCCTTTATTTTTATAAAGAGGCACCACGATACTCCACCTCCAATCCTCAGGCATTTTCTTGCTTCGCGAAATAACATTGAATAGATTTGTAAGCCAAGTCAAGCTGCGCTCACCTAAAACTTTATATACTTCTACAGGGATGTCATCCGGTCCTACACCTTTCCCAGGTCTCATAACCTTCAAAGCCTCCTCTACTTCCTTTCTTTGTATCCGTCTATAGCTTGCACGATTCAAGTAACTTTCACTACTAGCTAGATCACCCAAAGTGATCTCTTTATTTCCTTCCCCAATGAAAAGTTTATGGAAGTACTGCTCCCATCTAATCTATATATCCTTCTGAGTAACAAACACGTGACCTTCCTCGTCCTTAATGCATCTCACTTGAGAATGGTCTTTGGTCCTTTCTCTTGCTTTGTCCAACCTGAATATATCCTTCTGGCCCTCCTTAGAGTCGAGATTTTTATAAAAAACTTCAGAAGCTTTCGACTTAGCTTCGCTTACAGCCTTCTTTGCTTCCTTCTTTGCTATTTTGTAGTTTGTGTCAGTTTCCTCTGTTCTATCCTTAGACATAGCTTTAAAGCATGCTCTTTTAATTTTTAGCTTCTCTTGCATCCCTTCACTCCACCACCAAGCCTCCTTTCGATCTGGGGCTCCTCCCTTTGACTCGTCTAGCATCTCTTTGGCTACCTTTCAGATACAAGATGCTACTGCCTCCCACATCTCGTTTGCACTTCCACTACAATCCCAAGATAAATCTTCTAAAACCTTCTCCCTGAAGCTTGATTGCTTCAGTGGAAGATTCCACCATCTAGTTCTAGTGATCTTAGGAACCCTCCTTTTCTTTACCAGCCCTTTTATTTGTACATCCAAGACTAACAAGCGATGTTAGGTTCTTAAACTCTCTCCTGGGATTACTTTGCAGTCTTTACAACATAACCGATCTCTTCTCCTCAACACAAAGTAATCTATATGTGTTCTTGTTGGCCCACTCTTATAAGTAATTAAATGTTCCTCCCTCTTCTTGAAGAGAGTGTTTGCTATGAAAAGATCATATGTTGTTACAAAATCCAGGATGACTTTTCCCTCTTCATTTCTATCCCCAAAACCATGTCCCCCATGAACACTAGCATACCCTGAAGCATCTTTTCCCACATGTCCGTTAAGAACTCCACCTATGCAAATCATCTCTCTTTGTGGGATTCCTTATAAAATCTTATCCAGATCCTCCCAAAAAGCTTGTTTAGTCCTTTCATCTAAACCGATTTGCGGTGCATAAACTGAGATTATATTCAGAATTTCTTCTTCAAACACCAATTTTAGCAAAATAATCCGATCCCCGAATCTTTGCACCTCAACCACACAATCCTTCAAATCCTTATGAACAACCACTGCAGCACCGTTTCTACCCTTATCTTTACCTAAACACCAAAGTTTAAAGCATGTCTTCTCGATCTCACTTGCTTTCTCTCCAACCCATTTAGTCTCTTGAAGACATAGTATATGAATCTTCCTTCTTTCCATCGTATCCATTATCTCCATCAATTTTCCAGTCAAAGTGTCAGTATTCCAACTACCAATCCGCAACTTCCGTTGCAATCTCTTTTGGACTAACTTCTTTACTCGCATGCGTCCATTATGCGAGAATCCTTGTAAATTTTGGACTGCACGCGTGCGGTGATGCAGCGGAACTAGCTTAATTACTCGCATGCGTTCCTCATGCGAGAACCCTTGCAAATTTTGAACTACATACATGTTGCGATGTAGTGGTCCTTGCCAATTTTTCATTGCATTCGGGCGATGCAATGCGTCGCAAGTAGGGAACTCCCCAACGAAATCTGTATGTTTGCTTAAATCCATGTTGAAAAGATCCGACTATCATGAGGCAACATCCTAAATAATATTTTAAAAAAAATATTATTTAGGAAGTTGTCTCCAACTGATTTACGCTGACTGTCGGCTACCTAACGCAACCCTCCTCATTTACCCGGGCTTAGGACCGGTCACGGCTGAGTTGGTTACAAGAAGCAAATAAAATAGATAATATGATAATCTAACAAGAAGTTTGAAACAGTCTTACAAAAAGGATAAGAAAAACAAAGTGCTCAACATAAAGCATCATAAACGTTCAATGTTATTTAGACATAAGTTTGTATTTCATTATATCTAGTTGGAGGCAAGTAATCCAAACTGATGATTGATATTGGTTATGCAGTTCTACAAAAAGATATGGGCTACGGTGCTAGCACAATCGATCTAAACAATGATTTTAATGCAAGTAAAAGGACATGTGCGTATCTATCAAAGTACAAGACAAATGGCAAAAACTAACACACACACCCCTCCAAAGAAACAAGGTATCATAATGTTCATAAAGTTCAAAATCACCTTATTTGAAGTTTATTGCGATGTGAGTTGGGAAAATGAAAGAGCCTGTTTATTCCATCAGCCCTAGGCTCTCTTATATAGGATAGTAACCTATGGGTAAATTACATAAAGAGTACGGCAAGAACGGAAAATAACAAAAGAGTACATAAGTAAATATTATATGTTTACACTCCCCCTCAAGATGGAGCATAGATATCAATCATGCTCAGCTTGGATGCACACTTCTGGAACGGGCCTCGCAGTAATGCCTTAAGAAAAATATCTGCAGTTTGATTCTCTGAACCAACATGGGATGTAGCAATGAATCCCTTCTGGATCATGTCACGTATAAAGTGACAGTCAACTTCAATGTGCTTGGTTCGTTCATGGAATGCTGGATTGTTTGCAATGAACAAGGCCACCTGATTGTCACATTCTAAAGCCATAGGAAGTGGGACTTCTATATATAAATCTATAAGCACGGCCTTTACCCACATCATTTCTGTGTTAACCTGGGACATAGCCCTATATTCAGATTCAGCACTAGACCTTGCTACCACAGTTTGCTTCTTGCTCCTCCATGAGATTAGGGAATCTCCAACATATACAGCAAACCCAGAGGTAGACTTCCCGTCCTTGGGACACACTGCATAATCTGCATCTGCACATGCTGAGATAGAGATCACCTTGCCTTTCTTGAACAGCAAACCCGCACCTGGAGATGACTTGAGGTACCTGAGTATCATATGTATGGCATCCATATGAACCTGACGTGGTTGCTCCATGAACTAGCTAACTCGACTCACTGCAAAGGATATATCGGGCCTAGTGATAGTGACATACAGAAGTTTGCCCACCAGTTCTCAGTATCTTCTCCTATCCACCTCCTCTGTATCATCATCATATAGCTTCATACTAGGGTCCATTGGTGTGGTAGCAGGTCGGCAACCAAGCATTCATGTTTCACTCAACAGGTCAGTGACATATTTTCTCTGAGACATTACTAACCCATACGGATTTCTGGCGAACTCCAGCCCCAGAAAATATCTAAGTACTCCGAGGTCCTTGGTAACAAATTCACGACCCAGCATTTCTTTCGCCTCCTTTATTCCTTGTACATCATTACCTGTAATTAAGATGTCATCTACATAAACCATGATTGCAATAATACCTTTGGAAGTTTTTTATATAAACAAGGAATGATCAGCATTAGAACGTTTGTATCCCTATTTTTCAAAGAGGTCTGAAAGCTTCTGAAACCACGCTCTGGGGCTCTGCTTAAGGCCATAGATAGCCTTATGAAGTCTGCACACCTTGGAACACTCCCCCTCAACAACAAAACCAGGTGGATGTTGCATGTAGACTTCCTCCTGGAGGTTACCATATAAGAATGCATTCTTCACATCCAACTGATATAGCGGCCACTCACGAGTAACCGCAACTGACAGCAAGATCCGTAGAGTAGAATGGCGGGCCACTGGCGAGAATGTATCAAGATAGTCCACCCCGTATGTCTGTGTAAAGCCATGAGCAACAAGGCGAGCCTTGTATCTGTCAATACTGCCATCTGCATTCTGCTTGACTGTAAATACCTACTTGCAGCTTACTGGTGACACATCAGCAGGTATAGGAACCAGACTCCAAGTTCCTCTAGACTGGAGTGCTGGCATTTCTTCCTCCATTGCTCGACGCCATCTACTATCCTTCATAGCGTCTTGGTAATTCCGGGGAATAGCTACAGCTGACAATGCGACTGCAAAGTTCCTGAAATCTCCAGTTAGTCGTTCAAACGACACAGAAGCTGCTAAAGGATATGACACGCAACTCCTCTTCGATTTTCGTATAGCAATAGGAACATCTAAATCAGTTGTATCCTCGTCCGTCCTATGTAACACATCCTGCTCAGAAACATCATCAGATCCATCAATAATAATATCTTCATAACATACCTTAGGCGAGCTCGGTGATGAGCAATGACCATGAGCTGAAGCAGGATTGCGGGTATAATGATATGGTAGTGGTGAAACATGTATAGTAATGGGAGGTGCAGAAGATGGTAACGGTTCTGGTGGTAGTGGTGGTGGTGATTGTGGTAATGGTGGTGGTGGTGACATGTAAATGGCATCAGTATTAGCTGGAGGTATCAACTGATCACCTGATGCTGAAAAATACATAACGGATTCAAAAAATGTGACATTTGCACTAACAAGATACCGTCTGCGCAATGGATCATAGCACTTGTACCCCTTCTAAGTTCTGGAGTACCCAACGAACACACACTTGACAGCCCTAGGAGAGAGCTTGTCAGTACCAGGAGACAACTGGTGGACAAAGGCAACCGAGCCAAACACACAAGGAGTGAGAGAAAATAGCTCTTTTCCAGGGAAGATAAGGGAGAACGTAATCTCTTCACCTAGAACAGATGACGGCATACGATTGATCAGGTAACATGCTGTAAGAACAGCGTCACCCCAGTAAGAATGAGGAGCATGACTCTGTATAGGGAGTGACCTAGTGACATCTAGTAAGTGACGATGTTTCCTTTCAACAATCCCGTTCTGTTGGGAGGTATAGGCACAAGATGTCTGGTGGATAATCCCCTTTGATGAGAAATAACTGGCTAGAGCATGAGTACACAATTCCAGGGCATTATCACTTCTCACAATTTTAACAGATGCTGAAAAACATTACGAATCTCATTAAGAAAATTAATAATAATATTCCCTGCTTCAGATTTATTCTTTAACAAAAACACCCATGACACACGAGAGAAGTCATCCACAATAACTATATAAAACATGTGTCCCTGATGATCAAGAACACGACTCGGACCCCAGATATCAATGTGAAATAACTCAAACTTGGAGGTACTACTCCGACACTGACGACCGGGAAAGGTAGACCGAGGATGCTTTCCCAACTGACATACCTCACATTGGATAGATGTGTGAGGCAAAACCTGGGGTAACACACGACGCAACTTCTGAAGCGGTAGATGCCCAAAGCGCAGATGCCATAGCAAAGGGGAGACGGGTCCAGTAGGTAAAGATGAGGTTCCAGCAAAAGAAGTCTGACTGAGGCGATAGAGGCCTCCTTGCTCATAGCCACGCCCAATCATGTTGCCCGTAAGGATGTCCTGAAAAACAAGAGAAGATGGATCAAAAATCGCCCGACATTGTAAATCCTTTGTAATTTGGCTGATAAATTCATTGAAAAATCAGGTACGTGTAACACATTCTTGAACTGCATAGATGGTGTCAGTCTAATCTCCCCCTGACCAGTAACCGGGGAATGTGTGCCATTGGCAATGACCACTGTTCGACCTGGAGGGATCTGTCTGTACCCTGTAAGTAGACTTCGATCGCCACATAGATGATGTGTGGCGCCAGAGTCCATAATCCATGCTAAAGTATCTGATCCACTACTATTAAATGCATGTGTGCTACCTGATGCACCGGTAGAAGCAGAGGCGGATGCAACAACGTCAGACTGGCTCTCAGTAGTGTGTGCTGGGCCGAATGGAGGAATAATGCCCCTTAGACGGGCAACAAGATCATCAAAGCGATGATCCAAAGAGGCAGCAGATGGAGGCTATATCTACTCAGCGACTCGAGCAAATGCAGGAAATCCATGCTTAGAGTAACATATGTCTTCGGTATATCCGGTGCGATGGCAGTAGGTACATGTTGGCCGAATACGGCCTCCTCTACCATGAGGGCCATGGCTACGGGTATGATGGTGACCTCCACGACCTTTGTTGGCAGTCATGGCAGAAGCAGTCTGATTCGTAGTCGTAGAGGGAATAGTGATCCGACTCAACTTGTGAAAGGCTTCCTCCATAGGAGGAATAGTAGAGTCTGCCAAGATCTGAGACCGTGCTACCTCATACTCAGGATCAAGGGCAGCTAGAAAAACTCCTACCATAGTAGCATTCCGGTAGGTCTTCTGTTGCTCTGGTGTGGCTGTCAGGGGCATGAAGCTATACAGCTTCTCAAACATCCCTCGTAGAGATGTGTACAGTGAGTGTAGAGGACGTCAATTCTGCTTGATAGTGAATATGTCATGCTGGAGTTGCAGAATCTTTGTCTCATTCTTCGCTTGAGAATATGTGGCGGCTAGAATATCCCAAATATCTTTGGTTGTGGGCTGATGAAGAATATCATTGGTAATCTCGATTGCCAGAGTTACAGAAAGCCATACTTTAGCATATGCATCATCTGCCTCCCACGAGGCATTAACTCCAGTCTTCTCAGCAGGCTCTTCTTCAGTAAGAATGTGCTTCTTACCGGCTGACTTCATCATACTCATGAACTGCATTGCCCACAGTTCATAGTTCGAACCATCCATCTTCACAATCGGCGCTGGACCTTGAAAGGCGCCTATGGATGGGATATCTGCCTTGCTTTCAGACATACTTATAACCAAAGACTGGAGTATTAGACTGAGAATAAGATCGTCTACACGGACATAGACGGGTTTAATTACAGTTGTAGACTTCAAGCAACCAAACCCATTCCTTTGGAGTTGTGTACGCTAGGAATACGTGCAGGGCTGATTCACGGCTTAAGGGCGCACAGCAAGGAGCGCGCGATAGTGCGCGTAGGGAGCGCGCGAGAGGTCGCGCGAGAGGGCGCAGGGAGTGCGCGAGAGGGCGCAGGGAGTGCGCGAGAGGGCGCGCAAGAGGGCGCGTAGGCGAGCGCACTGGAGATGCGCTAGATGCGCAAGGAGCGCACTGGAGATGCGTGTGGGGTGCAGGAGATGCACGCTGGGCTCAGGAGATGCGTGCGAAGCGTGCTGGAGAGGCGTGCGGGGCGTAGGCGAGGCGCGCGGGGCACAGGCGAGGCGCAGGGCGCAGCGCAGGCGAGGCGTGCGGAGCGTGGGGCGCAGGAGGCGCACGGCCGGCAGCGCGCGGAGAGAGAGGGAGGCTCAACGGTGGGGCTAGGGTTAGGGTTTCAAGAACTCCGGTCTAGGACCGTCGCTCTGATACCATGGTGGGAAAATGAAAGAGCCTATTTATTCTATCATCCCTAGGCTCTCTTATATAGGAGAGTAGCCTATGGGTAAATTACATAAAGAGTACGGCAGGAACGGAAAATAACAAAAGAGTACATAAGTAAATAATATATGTTTACAGACACGGGCTTGTATCTTTCGTTCTACATAATTAGGAAAATTCACAAAGTCTGCCCCGGTGTTATTTAGCTAATTGCAACTTGCCACTAAAATCCATACAAGAGATCTTCTAACAAGCTCTGACAGATAAAAGTTATCTTTCAACAAGCTCTAACAGATAAAAGTTGCCCATCAACCACACGAGATGAGAAAGAATGTGCAAAAATGAACCAAATAAACAAACCAAACATAACAAGAAAAAACGATGTGCAAAGGCTTACTTCAAGTTTTTCTTATGAATAAGCACTACAATTTTATATTTCCATAGTTAACACATCATTGATAAGACCAATCTCATTTGATTACTGGCTTTTCCTTTAAGAAAAATGAATAGATGCATCAAGAAATGCAGATTAAGAAACATTGCGGTATCAGGGTGATGGCAGGACAATATAGAACAAGTTCAACTTCAACTTAAGATTACGTTGGAAGTTTTAACAGAAAGCCAAACTTTAATCAAATAAAAAATTAGGCACCTACCAACTACCAAAAAAGTGGCAGGTCTTGTGTCCATTTTACCATAGCACAGATCGAAAAAAAAAAGTAAACATTAGATTTACTAAAATTGGCTCTTTTCAGGCAAATGATGAATTTTGATGTTCACCCGCAAAAGAAGAAAAAGTATATGAGTGGCAAGTAAAGTTCAAGGGTGAAAAACCTCAAGAAAGATCAATACACCCACCTCTGATAAAAGAGTGCAACCCCTTCATTTAATTTCGACCTATGCATTCAAGTGTACATATTTTTCAAGGTAACAGTCGTCAAACTTTCATATTACCATTCAACTCTCCGACCACAATTTCCCCTATTTCAGAAAAAAAATGAAAAGAAAAAGATCTACCAAAAACAGAAAATATGGCGATAAATCCTATACGTGTGCGGAACCTGAAGAAGCAGGTGGGAACCAATACATTCTCCACAGAGTGATGTGCACCCTGGAAAACCACATCATTCCTAGCCAACTACAAAACCCGTGCAAGTGCAAAAGGTGACCGTTTCTTTTATGGAACTAGAAAAGGTACCAAGAAAACATGTCCAAAAGGACTTGATCCTAGACGTGTCAATCCAACCCATCTCAGCCACCCTCCAAACTTATTGGCAGTGCAAACTGAAACAAAAATAAAAGATGAGTAACATCATATGGCTCCTCCTGACAACAGAAGCAGGCGCATCAGTCGCACGAAACAAACAAGCTCTATCATCTTTATAGTCATTTTAGCCACTCATAGTAACCACATAAAGATCTCTCTCAAAGGTGCTTTTGTGTCCCGAATCAAACTGCAATCCCTGGAGAGATTCCCTCACCCAATGGGCATGTTATCTGCCTTTCTTGTTGTGAAACAATCCCCCTTCAATGATCCAAAAGACAGAAGGAACCCTCCACCTCGTTCAGCTTGTCCAGCAGACATAAGTAATCTCCTGGATCCCTTGCTCCGAGGAATCAGAAGAGAAAGAAGGTTAGAGCCCATCCACTAGAGCTCAACCAACAATCAACCAGTGTCGCATCCTTGTTCTCAGACAGTGCGAACAAATGCGGGAAACGATCAGGTAAAGCATCCCCATCCATCCAGTCATTTCCAAACCTAAAGGAATTGCCACCGCCCGAAATCATTAGCAAACGAGTAACCACATCCAAAAGTACAAAGCAGATACACCTCCAGAATGTGGAAGGAGCCGCACACTACTTAGACAGACACCAAGCCTAGCAAAGAAACAGAAAGGCCTTTTTATCGATCTGCACACCACATCCTCTCCTAGGCCCCACAACCTCACCATACATTTTAGTAGCAATGGCAATGCCTTGTTCATCTCTCCAAAATTCTTTATATCCCAAACCTCCTTCCTTTAGTGGCCTTTCGATCATAACAGTGAAACACCCTTATTAACATGTCAAAAACTGGATCAAAAGAATGCATGCATCAACGATTCCAATCTTTGATGAACAGTAATCAACAGCATATGCACTAAGAAATAAAAGATAGGTATAGTCAATGGCAAGGACTTCAGAAGAACCAGTTTCATTCCCCTTCTAAAGACATTTGACCTTCCACCAAATTAATTTGTGTTCCAACTTTTCCAGAAAAGGCCACATTCGCATGCTCCACAACAGCCCCCCCCCCCAACCCCACAAAGGAAGCCTCAGGCCCTCAACTATCGCAAAAGGAGGCAGAGTATACGCTCCAGTCTCTGCATCTGATAATCCAAAGAGGACTCATGGTTGATCTGAAACCCAGAGAAACCACAAAAAATCTCGACAAAAGCAGAAACAAACCTTAGTTTCCCTAACTAAAACGTCCACAAAGGATAGGGTTATCTGCATTCTGTAAACTGGAATGGAAAAATCATGTGTAGAGTAGCCACTAAAACAATCGTCTGTAATACCAGTTCCATTGTGGCCGTTAGGCATCGACAACCAGAACAACAGACAAGGAGCAAGCGGACGACATATCTAACCTTGTTCTTGAGGCAAGAAGAAACATCCCTCTGGGGTATCCACGAATCAACACCAAGTAAGAAGCCTAGTCAGGAATCCATCAGTCCAAGAAACCCCCTTTATGCAGCGAACTCCAAAGGAAGACAGTCCATTGTATCATAAGCTTTGGAGAAAACCGCCTTCTAAAGCAATTTAAACATTTGACACATCTCCCAATCTGCCATTGCTTCTGAGGCAAACACATAGTTTTCCACCATAAGCTTATCGAGTATAAATGCCATCTATTGAAGGTTAATCAGCTCGTTTAATACCAAGCACAACTTGTTTGCAAGAAGTTTCGCTACGATGAGATATATAGCAGTATAGCACTAGATAGGGCTTTGGGTATAAAGACATCAATCATTTGGGTTTTCTCTTTCTTCAACATTGTATTACTCCATCAACTCCTAAAATCTCCACATCTGAGTTAACTACGTCCCAAAACTCCTCCAAGAAAACAATCGGGACCCATCAGGACCATACGACCTTTAACCTTCAGTTCCATCACTGTCAATCATATTTCCTGCTCAGCAAATGTCCAACTAAACCAGCTGCCTGATCTTTATGTAACATATTGAAGCCATCCTTGACCACCTATATTGAGCATCCCTTCTATGTCAACTAAATACCTAAAGTATTCTATAACAGCTTTTGTTAATCCCCACATGCCTCTATCTTTGGTATTGAGAATCTAAGATTTCAACCAAATGGTTGAACTTTCTACTCCTTTCTTGCAAAAGAATGGAAAAGGGTGCGTTCACATCTCCCTTCCATAGCCATGATTGCATGGAGCATTGTCTCAATCTGACCATCTGCTTCTTATCCTCCTCCAAAACCACTTTCTAATTGTTCAACCTCTCCTCACATTCAGTCTATCAGAGGGGTCTCCGGTCCTTCAGCTTTTCCTCAGTCAACATCATCATGGGCAAAAGTCTTCCTCTACATTTGCTATTGCTGAACCAAAGATGTCTCAATGCCAAAAGTTTTAAAACCAACTGGACACCAACCAAAGCATCTACAACTTTGCTCATCCAGGATTCATCCACCATCTCCTTGAAGCCAGTCATGCACACTTAAACTTTAAATGTTGTATATTATTATATTACTTTAATACAAAAGTATGAAATCATTGAAGTGGTTTGTTTAAGATATAAGCAATAAAAAAGTCAACGAACTTTTCAAACAAAAAAATAACGTATATGACTGAAAATGGCAGAGTTGAAGTATCCACAACATTCATGATGATCTCAATTTTATGGCCTTGAGAAAACATCTACAGGATAAAGGGAGACTTGTCAAACATCAAGACGTGGTTGCACAAGAGGCGATTGATAAGCTGGATAGGGTAGAGAGCATTCATGTTTTCTCTGTTGAGGAGCTGAGCAAGACTGGCCCAACAAAGACTTGTGTGGAGAAGGATAAAAAGGAGCAGAGATAGTGTTCCAGAAGATCTAGTTAACAAAACGGCTGCCAATACAGCTTTTTCCCCACATTTTCAAGAGGAAAAGGAGGAACCTCATCCACTCATTTGAGGTGACTAGTTTACATAATCAATGGAGCAACCAATCTGGTAGAGCAATTGTTGAATACCCATCACTTCAATATGCATAGCAAAACGGTTACTTAGAGGTGGTCTCGTAAAGGTGCTAACAAGCTTCTCCCTCTATCCTTGGTATCAAGAACCCAATCAAATGGCCGAAGTTCCTCCTCCTATCTTGCAGAAGAATAGAAAAGGACATGTTAACATCTCCCTTCCATAGCCGCGGCTGCATGGAACATTGTCTCAACCTAACCTTCCGCCTCCTAAACCACTTTCTAATGGATCAGCCTATTCTCACGTTCAATCTATCAAAGGGGTCTCGAGTCCATCTTTTCCAATCAGTCAACGGCATCATGGGCCAAAGTCTTCCTCCACTACCGCAGAACCACCCTTTTAAGGTCTGAAGATATCATCTCAATGCCGAAAGATTTGAAACCAACCAAACAACAATCAAACTATCTACAACTTTGCTCCTCCAGAACTCCACAACCACCTCTCTGAAGCCATCCTCATGTAGTCATGCACCCTTAAACTTTAATGTTGTACGTTACTCTTTTTTTATCCATGTAGCCAACCCTACTTAAAGCGGGAGAAGTCGAAGCCATATTGATGAAGATATGAGCAATTTAAAAATTAAGAGAACTTTTCAAGAAAAAAAGTAATTTATGTGCTAAAAGAGTACAGGACTGAAAACTGAAGACAGCTGAACGATTTGCAACGGTCAGGATGCTCTCAATTTTACAGCCTTGAGAAAACATCTATGATATAATAAGAGACTCGTCAGACATCAAAAAGACACCATTGCACAAGAGGCAATCAATAGGTTTGACAGCGTTGATAGTGCTTGAGGTTTATCTGTTGAGGAGCTGAGCGAAAGATTGGCCTATCAAAAAGTTGTGGTGGAAAAGAATAAAAAGGAATGGAGATAGTATTCAACAAAAATCTAGTTAATGAAAGAAAGCTGATACAACTTTCTTACACTCTTTTTCCAGGGGGAGGAGGAGGAACCTCATCGACTTGGTTGAGTAGCCAGTTTACAGACTCAGAGGAATAACCAAGCTGGTAGAGCAATGGCTGAATACCCAACACTTCAGCAGGCTCAGCAAGGAGGTTACTTAAAGGTGTTCTACTAAAGGTGCTAACAAGTTTCTTCCACTGTTGCTATGGAGAACCTAATATTTCAATCAAAAGGTTGAAGTTCCTCCTATCTTGCAAAAGAACGGGAAAAGGGTGTGTGAAGCTCTCCCTCACATAGTAACAATTGCATGGAGCACTGTCTCAACCAGACCTCTTGTTTACTATCCTCCTCCCAAACCACTTTTTACTTTGGTTATGGACGAGTTGGCAAGTCACATTCAGGAGATATCTTGGTATATGTTACACGTTGATGATATTGTGTTGATTGATGAGACTAGAGATGGAGTAAATGAGAAGCTTGAGGTCCGGAGACATGCATTGGAGACTTAAGGACTTCGTATAAGTAGGGCTAAGACTGAATATACATAGTGCACTTTTAATGGAAGCAATGATGAAGGAATCGAGGTGAAGTTTGGTGACGATAACATTCAGAAGAGAGATTCTTTTAAATACTTGAGATCTATTTTGTAACATGATGGGGAAGAAATTAATGGAGATGTTACTAATAGAATAAATACAGGCTGGCTAAAGTGGAGACGAGCCTCTACTATTCTCGGTGATAAGAAAATTCATTTGAAAATCAAAGGAAAGTTTTACAAAGCATCTGTGATACCTGCTATGCTCTATGGATATGAATGTTGGCCTATGAACCATAGACATGTGTAGAGAATAGCAATAGCAAAAATGAAAATGCTAACGTAGATGTGTGGATATACATGTAAAGATCAATTCGTAATGATGCAATCAAAAGGAAAGTTGGTGTAGCTCCGATCGATGATAAGATGCGAGAAAACCGCTTAAGGTGATTCGACCATGTGCAAAGGAGGTCAGTTGATGCACCAGTTAGGAGATGTGAGTTTTGGGATGTTGAGCTGGCTAAAAGAATGCGACGAAGGCCCAAGAAGTGTTGGAATGAGACTATACGAAGGGATCTTAGCTTTTTTTAGATCTAATCCTGAGATTGACCCAAGATAGATTTGAATGGAGACAAAGAATCCATGTAGCTGACCCTACTTAATGTGGGAAAAGGTTTTGTTGTTGTTGTTGATACTCGCTGACCCTGGAAGAGCTCTCTGGCTGGATGTGAGAGGGATGGTGAAAGGCGGTCGGAGGTTCTGCGTGGACCGCCAAAGACCATGTGGCTTCTGTGGTGCTTTCTTCTTTCCATGCATACTCTCGGGTTTAGCAAGTATTCTTCCTTCAGTTAAGAAGAAGACGGGGAAGTACAAAAGGGCGGTCTGATGGCAGAGGCCCCACCCTTGGCTTAGAAAAGGCGTGATAACGAAGACTTTCTCTCCGAAGGTTAGGAAAGTCTCGATTTTTCGTGAGGTACAATGTTCCCCTCCTCTTGCTGTGATTTCCACAGGATCTTTAATCCATGCACCAGACCATCTAGAGCCATTCCCTATCCTTTTTCTTCATGAGGTAAAGGGGATATATGTGTGGTGTTTGACCTCCTTGCTGTTCGGATTCGTGCACACACCACATGCATATTTGTTGGGGTCGAGTATCACGATGGGAGTGGGGGTTGTGGAGTTGAGATTGGATATATTTCTTGTTCTAGGAGACGTATAGAAACTTTTTAGCGTCCTTCAAATATATCACAAGTTTAGCATCACCGTTGGCAATACAATTCAATTTAGAAATATACACGGCATTCACCTTATTGTTGTCAGAAAATCTTGGAAAATTGCGAGGGGGCTCATGGTCTGTCATGTAGCAATGCCTCTAATTCCAAATATTCAACTACTACAAAATGCATTTGACTTCTTTGCATTTGGTAATCAGAACTAAAAATCTTCTTTTAACCATATGCAAAATTAATGCCTAAATCATTTTACACATCATCACTGTAGATATCCAATTTAGGGACATATCCTTCCATATTTGACAAAAAAATAAAGTCCAACATGTAGTAGATGTCATTACTTATTGGGTGTTTTTCATCTCTGGAAACAAATGTTGACATTTACTCTCCAATTGCAATCCATGAAGATCCAGGCTCCTTTAGCAGCATAAAGATTTGAAAGAGAAATAAGTATAGTTGCACAATTGGATCGTAGCCCAAGAAGCCTCTCGGCTACACGCATCCCACAATCTACATTCCCATGGACCCTACATGCCTGTAGAAGTATAGATCACACCACATCATCTACTTTGAATTCTACTGGCATGTTTTCTACCATTTGTTCTGCTTCAACAAGATGCCCTGCTCTACAGAGAAGATGCACCATGCAACCAAAGTGTTCCTTCTCAGTATCTAACCCATACAAGCCTCTCATTGAATAAAAATAACTAAGGTCAAGTTCAACTATTCCAGCATGGCTACAAGCATTCAGGACCCCAATGAATGACACATTGTTGGGACATAACCCAGATTCTTGAATCCTCTCAAATAGCTCGATAGACCTGTCACTCTCTCCATGATCTGCGCATCCATTGATCATAGCCGTCCAAGAAACAATGTTATTTATTGACTCTCCTCAAACACCTTTAACTGCTTTGGAGGGAAGTTGTTGTCTATGCACTTCCTTATAAATGAATGGACTAAATGAGCAACTACTGAAGTGTTTGTTATGGAATGTAGTTAGATGCTTTCCTTAAAAAGGTTTGAAGAGTATGCACCTCTATCGTCTGAGCCCTGAGCTGCACTACTTTGAACTCAGCATAGGTTCAGTACATAAGCACTTAGGAGGCCAGTGGAACACTGAAATGGGATGGCTTGTGGTGAAAACCACCCTCATGGATCCCAAACGTACTCAAGAGTATATGATCATAGTTGAGTATTTTTGCCAGTAGCTGATACCCCTAGAGCATCCACTTCGTGTAACTGCTGGATGGGTGTTTCCCATCTCTATCATCCTTTTTGTGTCCAAATTACTGACAAACGTAAATTGCAAATGAATATCTCTAGTCGTCAAATGACATTGACAGTGAAAAATGCAGAAGCAACAGATTGAATTTGAGATGAACAAGGCAGAGACAAATGATCAATTATTATAGTTATTGCAATATCATGGTGAATGGGGTAGATGGAGTAGACACCTCAAGGGAGGGGCATGCACCCTTGGGGCCCCAGGTAGAAGCCTAGATAACCGCGATCCCAACTGATATTGTAGATGCGATGGTTAGGGGACATGTTACTTGGCACACCGAGATGCTAATCTGACGGTGTTGGCCTCGGCACTTGCGTGTTTTAGCCCGGTGCTCGAGCGCAGGCCAAGTAGTCGTGGTTGGTTTACTAGTGCTTCGCTTGTCACTTACCAATGTAAGCCACATTGGTCGGTATTCCGAGTGGGAGCACTAAGAGGGGAGTTCCGGGAAATGTGATTAATGGAGTTGGGAATGATACATGAATCTCCTGTGCATAAGGAGGATTGGGCTAGTCCTGAAGATTCGCGGGTTGGAATCTAATTTGTGAATCGGAAGTACAATTGTGAAGTGGAGCTAAGTGGACGTGTTGGGAACTTAGTTAGGATGCATTGTACCCCACCACATGCCTACAGAGGCACCACAACCTTAAGGTATTCTTTTTGCCTTAGAGTCATAGTGTGAGGTCTCATCCAGACCAAGATCACAGACTATCCACAAAGCTCGGTTACTCATATCCATATCTAATAATCATAATAAAAATGTAATTCTTGTGAGATCAGGTTACCTAGTTTCTTTCTCTTTTGCACACATTTAAATTATACCCTGCATTTCTTTTGTCTAGCTTTGTTTAAATCGTATTGAGCAACTTTGCTCATAACGTACCTAATGGATCCGCAGGTTCGCAGCAGTGATTTGTTGGAGGCACCATCCTTTTTCTGTGCAGATTCACCCTTTTTGTGGCATACTATTTGTAGTAGTTTTTAGTGTCTTCTTTACTTGTAGTTTCTTTTGAGAGACATGGTATGTATAATGTATGTGTTGGCACAACTTTTTATATGCATACATGCACTATTATGGACATGGACGGAAAAGGGAATGTGATGATGGACATTGCAAATGTAAAATGTTATGGACAATGAAATGCGATTGTGAACAGGTTGAATGCAAAGCAAAGAAAAATTTTAAATTTCCAATGTTTTGTGCTATTTTCTCCTGCTTTTGTGCATGTCAAATATTCGAATGTGGAATATATGTGTGTGGATTGGTTTGCCGAGTACCCGGATCCTAGAGGGGAATGGGCGCGACAGCTTGGAACCCTTATAGAGATTGCAATACGTATCAAACCTAATATTCCCATGTTATAAGAGGAGTTATCCATGTGATGTGTAGTCCTGGGGGTGTTGACGACGTGTAAGGCTATGCTCTAAAGTCTGCAAGTGCATGTTCTCTGACATCAAGCTAGGATTGGCACTTAATATGAAAGTCATTGAGCTCTAGGGACAACCTTAACTGTCATCCCGATGTAGAGAATCTATAGAGCACCTTTATAAGGAGTAATATGTGAAGATTATTATCTAAAGGGCCTGGATTAAGGGCATATCTTTATGAAGGCACTCATTGTGCTCCAAAATGCCAATCATGAGTTCCCCCAAGTCGTAAAATCCTCAAATATCAACATCATCATAGGTATTAACAATCAAAGTTTAAGCTTTCCCTCATGGTGGCATTAATAGTCCAAGCTACCTCGAAAAAGGCCTCTACTCTCCCCTCAAGTTTAAACCTATTCACACGTATAACATTGGTTTTCCTAACAAAAAGAAGGTCAACAAACCAGCCTTCAATAACCATGGATGAAGGAAGCATAGTAGATGCGTTGTTGTTGAGTAGTTACACAACCTTTGGCTTTACTTAAGAGTAATGTAGATTCTAGTCCACTTACAACCCGATAGTGGACTTTGGGAATCAGGATAGCAAGGTTGAGCTCGAATTCAATGCTTATAGAGTTCAAAATTTAGTTCGAAATCAAAATGTTATCTCACTAAACTAAGTATCAAATAACAAGTTAAGACCAGGTATGCTTATAGATCCCGAGCCTTTTTTAACACCCTTTGCAATAATAGTGACAAGGAAGTCCCACGTCTCAAAGAACAAATCAAACTAACACACCTATAATGACAAACAAAAGACAAGCCTCCCGCCACATTCATCATAATCCTATACCAACATTCTCTACCAAAGCTAGGCCATATCCAAACAAGAAGGGCATCCACTAAACAAGTCCTCAAAACAATCCTCTCAACCAATCATCAAAGCAGATGTTAGATGTTAGATGTGTTCCCAGAATAATGAAATGAGCATCTCCTCGACACCTTTTTTTCTTTTCCAAAAAAAAAAAAGAAATGGACAACTTTTAGAAAATAAAGCTGCAACTATGAGGTGCGTGCATCCTATCATCCAACTCAATATCCTACCAAATTTTTGCCAACAAGGCATCATTCATTGCTCTAATCTCCTAAGGGAAGCTTCAATGAAGTCCCTGCATACCTCATTAAAATTCATAAACCAAAACTCACAACCCTTCACATTCAACACGTGCCAAAATAATCTAAAGGCAAGTGACAAGTGGAGCTTTGGTGCATATTGTTCTCAAATGAGATTATACTTGTAAATCAGATGAGATTGAGGAGATGGCCTTAGCTATGCCTAAAAAAAGATGGTGTAAAATAGTAGAATACCTTACAATATAACGAAGATAATATATATGGATTGCAAGTCAATTAACATGAAATATAAAGGTGAATATGGAAATACAGTTTAAAACATGTTGAATTATGAAGAATGCGAAGTGAAGCTAAGTCGATTAGGGTAGAGAAACACGGGATGGAGCGACGGAGGAGAGATAGTGTTCGGAGAGCGATTCTGTCGGGTGCTCGTGTTTGGACTAGAGGTCTCGGAGCAACATCGGACTGTTCATGAAAGGGCGAGGAAGCATATTGGGTGTTTGTCTCCTATCGTAAGCGGGGTCGACGTTGTTTTAGGTGTGGTGAGGTGGGACATCTCGCATCTTCCTGTCCTTCTCCCTTACGAAACTTATCTTGCGGTAGGGTGGGGCATCGCCGAAATAGTTGCTCCCTCTAGAAGCGAGCCCTGTTGCGGGTGGTGTCGCGGGGGTTCCTCCCGCGCCATCCAGGTCAAGAGACGATTTTTGGGGCGGAGACGCGTGGTTCTATGTTCCGCGATGTGGCCACGATGTGGTCTTATGCTGATGTTGTTTCAGGCTTCTCGTCGGAGGCACTAGAGAGGAGAGATGGTCTCTTGATTGGCTCCTGGACTAAGGCACCCTTTCCTTAGCTTCAGTATGGGCGGGCATCTCGCTGCTGCTTGGAAGAGAGTTCACTGGCGATGTGGTGGGTATTGGCCCCCGAAGGTGCTGTGCTCGTGGCCTCTCTCGACATCAAATGAGGCGTCTTCTACAATCATCTGAGACTGAGGATGACGTCGAGTGGAGGGTTCTGCGATTTGCTGATGGCTACGATGACGCTTCAATCAAGCACGTGGCCCGGTAACAAGGGTCCCTTTCCTCTTCCGATAGGTTCGTCACTTGGGCCTGGCGCTTTCTAACTTGGGTACGGTGATCCGTATCCTATCCGATGGTCGATCGTCGAGGGAAGACCCTTCGGCAACCCTGTTGATGATGGAGTGCCCGCGCTGATGTGGCGTCGGAGTCGGTCATAACTCTGGGGGTGCGTTTGGTTCGTGGGTTATCCAGGTGTAGATAACCCGGTTTTGTGTTTGTGTGTTTGGTTGGTGGGTTAAGGGTTGGGAGGGTTTGTGTGATGTGATTGTATTGGAATTTGAAAAAGTTGGTAGTTATTATGGTATGATTGTATTGAAATTTGAAAAAGTGAGTGGTTGTTGTGATACGATTGTATTGAAGTTTAGAATAGTGAGTAGAAGTTGAGTATTTTATGATTTTTAGATGATATGATGGTATAATATATATTTTTTTGGTTGGAAAGAGAGTGGGCCCCACTAGTGGGTTGAGAATATGGGGTTTTGAGAGGTAACCTACCCAAAGTGGGGATAACCCCCCAACCAAACGCATCCTGGAACTAGGGCGGTTCTCCTTCCCCTTCGCGTCTCCTTCCTCTCGCTGCCGACGCCACCGTCGGGGTTCCCGGATTTTGTCTCGAACGCTTTGCCTCCCACCGGGATGACACGTCACCCTTCTCCCCTTTCTGCTTGCACGTCTTCCGAGACGTCTCAGGAGGTGATATCCGCTTTGCCTCCCTTTTCAGAAGGATCACTCGGTCCCGCTGCAGTTGCGCCTCGATTCAGCTCCCAACCGTTTAAGGGTTTTCGCGCATCCTTTGAGGGGCACCCGATTTCGACCTGCCTCCCCTTCTCGGTCGGATCTATCTGAGCCCACTCTTGGTGGATATCCATCCCTGACCCAGTTTTCTCTCTCGAGTTGCCTTATCACTGTCTCCTCGGACTCCATCTGTCTAGATCCGAGGCATCTCTGGAAAGGTCCCTTGGGGGAGTTCTCTTCACCTCCTGGAGGCGCAAGCTCGTCTGTGCGGCAGTGGCTGGGCCACCCCCTTGTGGAAGGGACATCCTCTGTTCTGTTTTGGAATGGGTCGCGTTCTACGCTGGAGGTTGGTCCCCGATTGCTGCTACCGTGCCTGACTACTTTCCCTTTAACTCCGCGACTTGCGAAGTCGCTCCTGGGGAGGCACAGGTTGTCCCTGCCTCTGATAGCATCACCAAGGCCTTATTCTTTGGCTTCGTGGACTCCGAGACCGGTGCTAAGCTTTGCATAGACAAAATATCCGGTAAAAGATATCGAAGAAGGCAACGAGGCAAGCAGCACCTCGTTGTATTCGGTCCCATCTCTGAGCGCAAGGCGTAGGTGGCCATACTGACGGGTGCTTTTCCTGTGAAGGGGCTAGCTTTTGGTTCTAAATGAAGATTCTCTCTTGGAACGTGAGGGGTCTGGGTGACCCAGAAAAAAGGACTTCGGGTTCTAGATTCTCAGAGTGGTACTGTGATGTTGTCTTCCTACAGGAAACAAAGCTGGACGCATGTCCATCGGAAGTCTGGAATTCTTTTGGTGCGGGTTCGATCACTGGTTTCTGCTTCCTTGACGCCTCTGGCAGTGCGGGGGGCTTGCTACTGGCCTGGAGGGAGTCTGTCTTCGCCTTCCATGCGAAGCTGAGGGGCACCCACGTGCTCACGGTACTCTTGGAGCACGTCCAGTTGAATACCTTGTTCGCCTTCTCTTGCATCTATGGGCCCTGCCATTCTGCTTCTCGCCAAGTGCTCTGGTCTGAGCTACGGAGTGTGAGGTCCGCTTTCCCAAGCATGTGCTGGTTAGTGGGTGGTGATTTCAATGTCTCCTTATTTTACTCTGACTGATCGGGGTAGTGTGGCGGCCAGGACCCAGGTTCTGCGGACTTCATAGACCTAATTGATGACTTGGGGCTGGAGGTGATGGATGTTATTGGCAATAAGTACACTTGGAGGAATTCCGGTTCATGTTCCTGTATCGATCAGTTCCTTGCATCTGGTGAATTGCTCGAGTTGTTCCCTCTCTCTTTCTCCTCTTGTAGGCCCAGAACGAGGTTGGATCACACGCCGATTATCTAGGACTCGGGCACTGCTTCCCCGCTGAGGGGTTTCTTCAAGTTTGAGAAGGCTTGGCTCCTGGAGGAGTCGTTTAGAGAACCGATCTCCTGCTATTGGTCATCCACGATTGTAACCGGTTCTGCTGCTGGGAGATTTGTCCAAAAGCTGAACTCGCTCCGTCAACGTCTTTGTGCTTTCAAGGAGACTAAAGTGGCTCGACGTGTGGGGAGGGTTGAGGTTGAGGGCGAGATTCAGAGGCTTGATGGTTTGGAGGATGACAGGCCTCTGACGGATGCGGAGCTGACACAGAGAGCGGATGCTCAGAGAAGGATCATTGCCGATGATCGGAAGCGGGTTACGAAATGGAAACAGAGGTCAAGGCATAACTGGCTCAAGGAGGGGGATGCGAACACGGTCTTCTTCCACAGAATGGATTGTAGGAGACATCGTGCTAACACCATCCGCTCGATTACCATTGATGGCATTTCTGTTGAGGGTGACAATGCAATGGGACGGGCGATTGCGGATCACTTCTTTACAGCTTCGAGGCGTTTGGAGGCGAGACCCTGGAGATGGACAGGTCTTGGTGCCTCCCAGCTTTCGGATGTCCATGCTACTAGCCTTATCCAGAGGGACACAATGGAGGAGGTGAAGGCTACGATCTGAAACCTTAATGTTGATGGCGCACCTGGCCCGGATGGTTTTCTTGTTGCTTTTATAAAGAGTTCTGGGATCTTGTGAATGTTGAGGTACTGCAGGTTGTGGAGGAATGTTGTCAGTGCAATGCAGGTTTTGATAAGCTGAATAAGGCGCTTATTTTTCTTCTTTCGAAATGTGAGGCGGCGGAGAGAATCGAGGACTTCAGGCCCATCGTCCTTTCAAACACTATTTATATGATTACTGCCAAGGTGTTTGCGATTAGGAGTACATTATCTCTCCCTTGCAGTCGGTCTTCATCCCGGGTCGTTAGATCTCGGACAGTTTGGTTCTTGCTTCGGAGATGATTGGTGACTGGAAGAGACACAAGACGAAGGCTTTGCTTTGGAAGGTGGACTTTGCGAAAGCTTATGACACCCTGGACTGGCATTTTTTTTGGTTTGCCATGCACAGAAGAGGCTTTCCGGAGATTTGGGTGAATTGGATGAAACATTGCATCACCACTACCTCTTTCGTCGTTTTGGTGAATGGCCGTCTGGAGGGAGGTTTCTTTCAGCCTTAGAGGGGGATTAGGCAGGGTTGCCCCCTTACTCCTTTGTTGTTTGTGGTTGCTTCGGACATCCTCACGTGCATGGTTGACCGGGTCCACGACTCCAGGATCATTAAGGGTTTTTCTTCTGGTGATATTTGTATCCCGCTTCTACAATATGCTGATGACACGGTTTTCTTCATTGAGGGGGGAGGGGGCAAGGAGGAGGCCTCCGGTATGGCGATTACTTTGGAGATTTTCGATGAATTATCCGGGTTGGCTTTGAATTTTGGAAAGTACACGATCATTCCCTTTACGCTTTTAGATGATGAGGTGCGGGAATGTAGCGGCGAGCTCAACACGAATCGTGGTTCCCTCCCTATCGTTATCTGGGCATCCCTCTGACTTCTGGCAGAATCAAGATAGCGGACTGGTTACCGATGGTGGAGAAACTGGGAGAGGAGACTCTCAGGGTAGAAGGCTTCCATCCTCTCTAAGGGAGGTCGTCTTGTTTTGGTGAAGGCCGGTGCTTTCTGCGATCCCGGTTTACTTCATGTCATCCCGCCTCCTGCCTGTTGGGATTAGGAAGCACCTTGAGAGGCTTATGAGAAGGTTCCTGTAGAACAAGAATGGTGCGAAGGGGAATGGGATGCATCTGGTGGACTGGGAGTCGATCACTCTTCCGAAGGTCGACGGTGGTCTTGGAGTGAAGCGTCTGGACTCAATGAACGAGGCTTTGCTGCTGAAGTGGGTTAGCAGGTTGTTGGGGAGAGACGAGGACCTTTGTCGCACCCTCATCAGACGTATTTAAGGCATTTCCAGGACATGGGTGCAGGCTACCTATATGATTATGCGGCCTTCGGCATTCTGGAGGGGGATACTAAAGGTTTTACCGCGCGTTGGTGAGCTCTTTCGCCCCCTTATTGAGAAATAGCAAGTCTTTTGCGTTCTGGACCGACGACTGGACGGGCAACGGCCCGATTTGCGATCGGTTTCCACGGTTGTTTGCCCTGGCTTCCGATCGCGAGGTACGGGTTGCTAGTTGCCGGATTGATGGAAATCGGATGCCTTTGTTCTCGGTGAATTTCTCTGATCAGCGCTTGGAGGAGTTCATGCTATTGTTGGATTCTCTGCATCATGTTGGGGGGACGTCGATTGGGGAAGACTGTTGGGGTAGGAGAGGCAGCTCCTTCTCGATCAAAAGGCATATGGGGCAATATGCAAACCTCCTCCATCGAGGACTAACGACCTGATTAGAGACTGCAATTTTATTTGGAGGGTTGGGTTACTAGAATGAATCGGGTTTTCCTTTGGCTTCTCAGGAGAAAGTGAATAATGACGAGAGACTGATGTGCCAGATTTTTCGGGGAGATTTCTGACAGTTGCACCCTATGTGGGGGTGCAATCGAAACCATTGACCACCTCTTCTTCCTATGTCTGTGTTCTGCCCCTGTCTGGGGAGACCCCGAGTTGAGCTGGGTTTGCATTCGAAGCATCGAGTCGTTCTGGGTATCTTTAGTCCTTGCTAGCCGACACACGAGGAAGGATCTGCTCAGGCCCTTAGCTACTGTCTGGTCTATCTGGCTTACTAGAAACGCTTTACTCTTTTCGGGTCAAAGATTCTATTGTGAGAATGTCAGTAGCCAATCAAGAGGGACTCTTGAAACTTGCCTTATGTAACTGTTAATGTTTGTATCTCCTTTTTAAAAAAAATAATTTTCATAGGGCATACACCATCGAGTGTTTCCCCCATTTTTGGTTTCAAAAAAGAATTATGAATAATGCTATCTGAAGTACTTGGGCTCAATCTATTAGCATGGTAAAGATGTTGATTGAGACATCACCCGTTTAATCAACATGACATAAATGTAACAAAAAGGAGCTTCAGTCAAGCTCTATGACAATAAGATACATCTGAAGATGAAAGGTAGACACTATCGAATCACAATGAGGCAAACTACATCCTTTGGTAGTGAATGTTGAGTTGTCGTCTGTCAACCACAAAAATTTGTGTAGAGATTGCTCAAGAATTGTTTACTTGATTAAGTTTCTTAGTAAAAGAAATTGGATTCAAATCGCTTTTCAAAATCTCCTTGATAAAGTGTTTTGTCATCCATTTAAAACAGGGAGAATGTTTGAAAACTACAACTCTAAAACCTTATTTTAATAGTAACACATACAACTTGATAAGCACTCGCATATTGTATCGTTGCAGCTTGCAGGATATCTAAATATCAATTTCAAGCATCTCGAACCAAGACAAAAGATTAGCTTCTCTTTATTCAATCTTTGTTGTATTTTGTACTTGTAATCAAGCCTGTAAATGAACATGAATGCACATATATCGTCTTACAGGTACCAGCACCACCAGTTTAAGTATGTGCGATGCTAGTAGACATAAATTTAGAACAAAATTTTAAGATCGTAAGAGCATGTCTAGAGATAGTGAGAAAGTGAGACCCAAATGCCCCAATTTAAACCATGAGGAAGTAAAAGAAGAACTTGACCGGATGGGATCGAGGAAGACCAAATAAGTGTTCAAACAAAACCATCTTAAATTGCAGGAAATCACTATGCAACAAAAAATGATAACGGCCATCCCATAAACATAACGTATGGGATGACAATGGTTTTCATTAAAATAATAATAATAATAATAAGATATGAAACTGAAAGCTGTGCACAACAAATTAATTTGCATGGAATAACAACTCTGTAATAAAAAAAGTCAGTGATAATTGGGTTAACAATACAAGAATTGATGACAGAAGGTTAAATAAAAGATGTATTCAAAATCGTGTTGTGAAAGATTGCTAGTTGGAAAAACATAATATAAATTAAAAAATATAACACATGTTATTAAGCAAAATATATAAAATGAAGCATGACATTGATGATGATAATCATACAAAATGTGTTCCAGTAAATATAAAACATCCCAATTTATCTTCAAAATACTGGTCCTGTAAGAGTTTATCAGCATGTAAACTCAGGGTGAAAATTACACAAAGAATTGGCTAAATTATGTTATGCTGACTTTCATTACACCAAGTAGCGGGTGAGTTACAAAGCTCATGAGATCAAAAACAAAATTCCATTCAACAACATTGTAAAAAGTGGACACATATAACCCTACATGGATTGAATATAAAAGGAGAACCGGATGACGGCCACATGAATAACCCTATTCTACACACAATTCCTAAACTAGCAAGTGAAGGGCCAGAGATCACCCCCAGTATCAATGTCATTTACTTCACTTGGACTCTCCTTTTTTTGTGATGATCGTCTCCCCGACCATCTTCACCTTCAGCTGCTGCCTCCTCTGCATGTTTTCGCTTCTTCTTCTTCCTCCTCATCCTTTCACCTTCCTCATTATCCAAAATTTTCTTCTCATGGTTCCTCAGACTAAACTCCCCATTCTCCTTCTCCTCTCCTCCACCTTCCTCGGCACCATCTGCCTTCTCTCTCCTCTTTTCCCTGTGGCTCCTCTGGTCATGCTCCTCTATACCATCTTGCCCCAAAGCACGCTCGTGCACTATTCTCTTCTTATTATGACTATGCTCCCCATTCTCCCTTCCCTTTCCACCACCATCTTCAAAAGCATCCACCTTCTCTCTATTCTTCTTCTTGTAGATCTTCTGAATATACCCCTCCCTATCCCTCTGCTCTTCCTCTGCCTTTCCTTTCCTCCTCTCCTTATGACTCTTCATACCGTGCTCCCCGTTCTCCATCTCAACCCCACATCCCTCCTCCACCTTACCTTCCCTCTTCTTCTTCGTATCAAAACCACCGTATCCCTCCGAAGCTCCCACCTTCTCCCTGTTTTTCTTCTTCCTCTTCTCCCCTCCAAACCCATCAAGATCACGCCTTTCCCGTTCCCCGCCCACCAAACCAGAACCTCCGCCGTTACAAACCTCCTGCTTCAGGGCTCTGTGGTACTCCGCGAGCTCGTCGAAGGCCGCCGACGCGTGGGCGATGTACGCCGCGATCTCGGCGGTGGCGCATGTGTCGGAGGAGGCGAATTTGGAGAGGACGGCGGCGGCCTTGGACAGCTTGATGGGCTTGGAGGAGAGCACCGTTCCTATGACGGGCTTCATAGCCGCAACCGCCGGGCACAGCCTGCCGAGGGGCGTAGGGTTTTAACCAAGATGGATTATGGATGTCGGGATTCTGGATGGATGAAAACACCAATTTCTCTCTCTCTCTCTCTCTCTCTCCCTAGGCATTAAGGGCCCATTCGGTAGGAGAATAAGCAAGAATAAGAATGGGGAATAAGGGGAATAAGGGTCTATTCTCCGTTCGGTTGAAGGATAAGAATAAGGAGAATAAGGTGAAATAAAGGTAGGTAAGGTGAGATAAAGATAGGAATAAGAGTGAAATAAGATGAAATAATGGGGAATAGTCGTACCACGGGGAAGCGTGTTGGGGGCTTATTCCCCTTATTCCATTCCCTCTTATCCTCCAAACGAACACCCCCTAAGACTGTTCCCACTTCTTCTCCTTTGCGTAAATGCCATTTTATTAATCCGAACAAAACTTTGTAGTCAAGCATTGAAAAAATGTAAAAATAGTTTTAATTTTTAAATTAATATTTTAATATTCGTTAATCAATAACAAAGATAGAAATATATGTGTGTGTACTTTTAAAAATATATGTCTAAATGCAAGTTTTGTATAGTATCTAACATCATGATTACTATACATGTTAATAATGACATGCAGTACTATGTAAGACATGTAATTCAATGTTTACATCTCCCTTCTCATCTTATATGTCCAAGGTTTAGTCTATGCTTGCCATGGATACAACTAGATAGCAATCGTAGTCCAAATGCTACCAAGTTTAAGCCATTCGATCAAAAACATCCCATCGACCGGACTTCCATCGACCATGTGTCGCTACGCCACTCGATCGATCCGTCAAGAACGAAATCCAGTCGTCCACTCCGCAAGAGGAAGCACGTGATTTTGGTCATGCGTTTTGGACAATTGCATCCCCTTTTTCATCCCCATTATTAAGCATTTTATAGAATCCATTACATGTTGTTCGTCCCCATCTGGAAATGACTTATTGACAGTCCAAGCAAGACCAAATTAGATGAAATGTGGTAGCCACCAAGTTTTTCTTGAAGCGTTGAGGTAAGTCATCGTTGACCTTGATCTTAGACGAGAGAGAGAAGGATGGTGGAGAATGGAGAGCAGGATAGAAACGGAAGGGGGCTCCCGTAGTCGAGGTTCTGATCGATGCATTTCCCCTCCTTGTGGGGAGGTTTATATAGGACGTATGCCCTCGCCACGTCCGCCCCCTTCGACCATACCCTTACGATTAGAGTCTTCGTGAGACCCAGCCTCGTCACAACCGTAGGAGGCCATTGCTTGACCGCATCGGTCGCGGAGGTCGTTCTACATCTCCCACTTGACTGAAGTAGTCAAAACATATATGCTCCCACTGTTCGTGTAGTATATACATGGAGATTTATCATATAAGGATCATTATATATGAAAACTCTTCCTTGACTCATACATTCCTGAGTCTCATTAAACCAACATGTTAATTGTATGTTCCAGTTGTCATTCTTTTGGTTAGAGAACCAGCCAACATGTCACTGGTAGGTATGTAGGTTACCGTGATTTTTTGCTTCGTCGTTATATCTTGTATATATTTGTTAAGGAATGTAAGACCATGTTTATTCTGTGAGGTCTAGGGGTCCTTATATAGGACTAAACCCTAGGGTGCTCTGAGGAGAACTTACATAAATACCCCTATGGGGTTACATCGGGAAACAGTTGATAAGGAAACAGTGATACATAAGGAAATAGAGGTAAATAAAGGAACAATAATATATGGTATTCTCTAACACTCCCCCTCAAGTTGGAGCATATCCATCAATCATGCCCAACTTGGAAGATATCCATAAAAGACGCTTCTTTGGTAATGCTTTATTAAATACGTCTGCAAGTTGAAGATCTGTAGAGATATGTGGTGTGACGATCTGTCCTCCTCGTATTGCATCTCGGATGAAGTGACAGTCAACTTCGATGTGCTTCGTCCGTTCATGAAATACAGGATTGGTGGCAATATAGGTAGCAGACTTGTTATCACAGTATAGCGGTATAGGAGTAGTAGCAGGGAACCCAAGGTCTCGTAGAAAAGATACAAGCCACGTAATCTCACAAACAGCATGGGCCATTGCCCTATATTCTGCCTCTGCACTTGATCTGGAGACCACGGTTTGCTTCTTGCTTCGCCATGAAACAAGGTTACCACCAACAAACATAGCATAGTCTGTAATGGATCGTCTATCCTCAGGAGAACTGGCGTAGTCAGCATCTGCATAAGCAGTAATATCAGTATGACCGTTGACCTTATAGATGAGTCCTTGCCCTGGTGATTCCTTCAAGTATCGAAGGATCAGAAGGACATCCTGCCAATCACTGTAAAGAGGTCTCTCCATAAGGCGGCTGGCTCTGCTTACAGCATAAGATATATCAGGCCTGGTAACGGTGAGGTAGATCAGTTTACCCACAAGGCTTCTGTATCGTGTAGTGTCTTCAAACTCAGGATCAGTGGATGTATCGTGTTTTCGTACTTCTGCAGGGATGCCAGATGGTTTGCATCCTTGTAAACCGACTTCTGTAAGAATGTCCAAGCAGTATTTTCGTTGTGATAGATGTAATCCTTCTGCAGTACGTATGACCTCAATACCAAGAAAGTACCGGAGTTGTCCAAGGTCCTTGGTGACAAACACCTTCTGAAGGAAGGCCTTGGTCTCGAGAATTCCATTATCGTCGTCCCCAGTGACCACCATATCATCAACATAGACAGCAAGTATCACAGTACCAGTGGATCGTCGTCTAATAAACACAGAGTAATCAGATGTTGTCTTATGAAAACCAAGAGAGCTGATTTCACTGGTAAGTCTGTCAAACCAGGCTCGAGGACTCTGTTTTAGGCCATAGATGGCCTTACGAAGTCGGCATACATACTCCCCCTTGACGGAGTAACCCGACGGTTGCATCATATAGACCTCTTCTTCGAGATCACCGTATAGGAAGGCATTCTTTACATCCAGCTGATAAATTGGCCAATTCTTGTTAGCGGCAACAGAGAGAATTGTGCGAATGGACCCCATCCTAGCCACAGGAGAGAAGGTCTCAAAGTAATCGACTCCATATGTCTGGGTGAATCCTTTTGCCACAAGTCTGGCTTTAAGTCTGTCAATAGAACCATCTGGAGATTGTTTGGTCGTGAAGACCTATCTGCAAGCAACAAGCTTAATACCTGTAGGACATGGCACAAGATCCCATGTGCCTCTGGATATGAGTGCATCTATTTCTTCATCCATGGCCTGTCTCCAACCTGCATCTTGGAAAGCACTGTGATGATCTTTAGGAATGGAGATAGTCATTAGTGCATCTGCATATTGTTTGTCAGTGCATGAAAGGCCAGCAGCAGTAGTAAAGTTAGACATAGGATAAGTGGTACACTTTCTCTTTTGCCTCCGTAATGCAATCGGCAGGTTGTCGGGATCATCCGGGACAGTAGTGGAGGGGACAGTTGAAGCTGGCATATCATCCTGAGGCAGAGGTATGGGTAGAGGGACATCTGGTGATGAGGTCTGAGATCGATGGATGCTTGGTGATGGAGGAAGATGTAAAGGAACATTGGTGACAGGTTGTGTGAAGAAGCTGGTTTTCTCAAAGAAGGTTACGTCTGCAGAGATGTAGTATCGTCTGTCAACAGGATCATAACATCTGTAACCTTTTTGAGTGTAGGAGTAACCAAGGAAAATGCATTTGATCGCACGAGGGGATATTTTGTCTTTGGTGTGGAAATTGTGTACGAAGGAGACACACCCAAATATCCGTAGAGGTAGAGGAAAGGGAACATCATTAGGGTGAAGCAAAGAAAATGGTGTAGAGCCTTTGAGAGTAAGAGAGGGAATTCTGTTGATAAGATGGACTGCAGTGAGAACAACATCACCCCAGTATGTTTTGGGAACTTTCATCTGGGTGAGAAGTGAGCGGGCAATGTTTAAAAGATGACGGAGTTTGCGTTCTGCCGCCCCATTCTGCTGAGAGGTATAAGGACAAGATGTTTGATGTACTGTCCCATGGGAAGCAAAGAAATGAGAAAGATCTCGTTGAGTAAATTCCAAGGCATTGTCTGAGCGGAAGACCTGAATATTCGATGAGAAATGATTTTTGACATACGCAAAAAAGTTTTTGACAATTTTATTGATTTCTGAGCGTTCTTTAAGAAGATAGACCCAGGATGATCTACTGTAATCATCCACAAAGACAATAAAGTAGCGGTGTCCACCAATGGTTCGGACAGGACAAGGTCCCCAAACATCACAATGAATTAAAGAGAAAGATAAAGTTCGACGTGGTTCAGTTCTAGCAGGAAAAGATGCACGGTGATGTTTTCCGAACTGACATGCCTCACACTCGAATGGTTTAAGTATGGACAGTTCAGGGAACATTAAGGAAAGAGCTTTAGCAGAGGGATGACCCAGACGAAGATGCCACAGAAGAGGATCAGCAGAGATGGAGGTTGCGCCAGCGAAACCAGAGTTGGAAGGGATATCAAGGTAATATAAGCCATTCTTCTCATGTCCCCCACCAAAGATCTGTCTCGTCCGGATGTCCTGATAATAACAGCATAAATCATCAAAAATCACACGGCAGTTGAGTTCTGTACACAATTTGTGAACAGACAGCAGACTGAGAGGAAAATCAGGAGCACAGTAAACATCCGTTAGCCTAAGTTTAGGGCTAAATTCCATGGTCCCCACACCAGTGATAGGTGAGTAGGCTCCATTGGCCACACGAACGTGCTTCACCGTAGAGGGCTCCCTGGGAGAGGTGAGAAGACTACATTCTCCTGTGAGGTGGGTTGAGGCACCCGAGTTGATGATCCAGGTAGAAGTAGAGGTGGAGGCAGAACTTGCAATTATACCTGTGGTGGTTGCTAGAGTTGCAGTAGGGCCTGAATGCGTAGTGTCAGTAACTGGGTTCTGAAGGAGCTGGCGAAGACGAGCGCATTCTGCAGCGGTAAAAGATCCTGAAGCCTCTGTGAGAGACTGATCTTGTGAAGTTTCCATAGTATCATAATTCGTGTCATAAGATGGTGCCTCATATGCGTTATTAGCTTTGGGCATGCCAAAGGTAGCCCAACATTTGTCAGATGGATGGTTCCAGCGGCCACAATGAGTACATGCTGGATAACGAGCATTAGAAAAATCACGACCACGGCCGCGTCCCGAGTCACGTCCACGTCCCTGTTCTCGTCCTCGACCGCGACCAAACATACGCCCTCGTCCTCCTTGGAAAGGTGGGCGTCCTCCAGCAAAGTGAGCAGCAGTGTCTGTAGGCGGTGATTGGTTGGGTGTCTCCAGCTCCTGTAATCTGCCAAAAATAGTTTCAAGAGACGGTAGGGCAGCCGCCGTCAAGAATTGCTCTTTAACATATTTGTATCGAGGGTGTAAGCCTGAGAGAAAACGGTACACCTGCCATTCTGCTCTTTCACCTATTTGCTTGTCACAGCATGCAGGTTGAAAAATAAGCAATTCTTCAAATAATCCTGTTAGGAGCCGGTAGTATTCTATCAAGGAGGTTTCACCTTGACTTGCAGACCAAATCCTTGTGTAAATGTCAGAAAGCCTGGATTTGGTTGTTTTCTGGGAGTATGTATTATCAAGACTCTCCCACATTTCTTTTGCAGTTGTTTTGTAGAGCAAATTTGATGCAATATTAGGATCAACACTATTTGTCATCCAAGTGATGACCTGATAATTATCGGCGTACCAGGTGTCGTAGTTGGCGTCTGTCTCGGCAGGCGGAATGGTAGTTAGAATATAAATCTTGCGTTGGCCACCAATGAATATTTTAAAGGATCGAGACCATAGTACGTAGTTCTCCGAGCCCTTTAATTTGATAGAGGTGCCCTGTACCATCATAGATGAAGTAGGGTACAAGGGCTTGGAGTCCGAAGACGCAGGAGCAGATGTCATGGTGACCGCAGTAATCAAAAAGGACAATGACCTAGTATGCAGAGGAAATAGAGATCATATGCAACTAGCAAACCATTCCGATGTATCCGTGCAAGACTATCAATCTACGGTTGGGGGTCTGGATCGCATAGATCCAAAGCCTTTGCGAGGAGGATGCCGAAGAGGTCGCTGGGGCCGTGGGGCCGTGTAGCAGGAGTAGCCTGGGGCTGTTGGGCAGGGGCTGTTGCAGAGGCTGGATGCCGATGACCGAGGGCCTGCAGCAGGGGCTGGATGCCGATGGCCGTGGGGCCGAGGGGCAGGGGCTGGATGCCGAGGGGCAGGGGCAGACGTGGAGCCCAGGCAGGAGCCTGCAGCAGGTCGTTGGGCAGGGGGCCGTGGGGTGAGGCAGGGGCCTGGAGGGCAGGTTGGGCGAGGGGCCTTGGGGCCGTGGGCGAGGGGCCCTTGGGCGGAGAGGCGCCTGGAGTAGCGCCTGGAGTAGCGCCTGGGGTCGTGGGCGAGGAGCGCCTGGAGTAGCGCCTGGGGCCTGGAGGTGAGGTGTGCCTGGCGGAGGGGCGGGAGGGCGAGGGGCGGGAGGGCGGGGACGCCTGGAGGGACGCCTGGCGGAGGGGCGAGGGGCGAGGGTGAGGGGCCTGGAGGTGCGCCTGGCGGGAGGGCGAGGGGAGGGAGGGCGATGACGCCTGGAGGGACGAGGGGCGAGGGGGGGGGGGTTGCGCGAGGGGCGGGAGGGCGATGTTGCGCGGAGGTGCGCCTGGGGGTTGCGCGGAGGTGCGCCTGGAGGTGCGCCTGGGGGTTGCGCGGAGGTGGGGCGCGTCAGGCGGGCGGCGAGCGTGGAGGCGGGAGGCGTGATGGCCTAGGGCGGCGGATGCCCTAGGTTACGATCGGGATCATTGGCGAGGCTGGTAGGTGGGGAAGGGTTAGGGATCGAACATGCTCTGATACCATGTTAAGGAATGTAAGACCATGTTTATTCTGTGAGGTCTAGGGGTCCTTATATAGGACTAAACCCTAGGGTGCTCTGAGGAGAACTTACATAAATACCCCTATGGGGTTACATAGGGAAACAGTTGATAAGGAAACAGTGATACATAAGGAAATAGAGGTAAATAAAGGAACAATAATATATGGTATTCTCTAACAATATTGATATTGGAACTCATTGTGTTTTCCTTTAGAACTATTAGCCCCGCTATTAATCAAGCTTATCACAGCTTGATTATCACAATATATTTTAATTGGCCCTTTGCCATAATTGGAAAAAAAAGAATGGAAATGAGGAAGTTTCTAGGAAACTTCCCCCTCCCCTTTTTCCTATGAAACCCAAGTTCAACGTGGAGCCTCCCACTCCCTCTCTTTCTATCTTATAAATCCCAATGTTAGATTTCTTTTTCTTTCCCCTCTATTTCCCAAATACTCACAATCCTTCTCCAACGAAATCCCAATTCTCCCCCAAAGAAAAATCTCAGTTTTTCTCCCTTCCCATTTCTCCATCGAGAGGAGCCTTGGCACTCCTGATGTCCTGCTCATTTGAAGATGGTGTACGATTGCTGTCCATAGTTATTCTGTTACTTTCCAGCAGCCAAAAGACTCTCTAAGGAGCTCTAAATCTGCTGCCAAGAAGTTCAACTTGGGGGTTGCCTTCAAGCTTTTGTTATCTACTTTGTTGCATGCAAGAGCAGCCCTCCTTCTTCAGAATTTGATTCAATTATGTACATTCCTAGTCACTATCCTTTGCTGCCATGCATGCAAAATCTGATTCTACCTCTTGATATCATCTATGTTTTTGCTTATTCTGTCTACTGCTAAAATCTGTGTGTTTTATGCTATTAATCTTCAAAAATTAGATTGGAAAAAAATTAAGCTACCATTTACTGTTAAAAATTTCAATCCAGAAAATTGGTGTATTATTATTATTGTGTTTACTGTAGATATATATATATATGGAAGAGCTGTCTCATGATATTAATGTTTTAGATTTGTAATTTAAGCAGGAATCATTTTCCTTCTAAAAAGACTAGAGAAGTTAGGATACTCTTACTTGTTTAAACAGGGGAATATATGCTCTTATTACTTGTATAGGTTAGATTAAGTTGGCATGTTCTAATGCCAGAATTAACGGTTAAAAAATTGTTATTATATTTTTCATAAGGAAAATGTATTGAGATGTTCGATCTATCCAATTTGATTCATGTGTAAGCCTACATTTGCCATTTAATTCAACAACTATCTTCCCTTAACACGCTACTTTGATCACAAATGATACCATACAATTCTAATATCCTAAACATCTTTCCATTACCTCTACAATTAGCATAATAACCACGTATACATAAGAGAATAACTCATATATTGGATTTACATCTATGAATACCGAAGGGTTAAGTAGAAGGCTAATGTAATTGTAAGTATTAAAACTATATCAAGAGAAAACAGAGCCAATCCAACAATATTTCTTTTAAATACAATAGAGTCAATAAATTGGTCCATGAATACAGATTGGCTTCTTCCATCACCTCAGTTCATTTTGAGAGATTTCTCTTACCTCAGTTAGCATCGCTTCACTATTACTTCACGTACATATTCCAGCAGGAAGTTTCAGTAGGGAAGTTCGTACTAACATTTAGATAACAGTCATCATCAGGCAAGCATTTAGATAACAAGTTATCAAGCATGTTATTCAATATTCAAGATCCTCTAATAATTTGCTGCTCCAGGGACATTCTTAGAGATAAGACTATAAGATATTGTCCAGGCATACTTCCGCATTTAAATTATTTTTTAAAACGAGATGCATCAATAACCATAGGTTTGTTTCCTATGATGATGCTGGAGTCACATTTAAAAAATCCTTTTCTGTTTATCTAAGTAAAGTTGATAGCTTAAATAGCGACTTAACCCGTCTATAACTTTATCTCGTTCTCTAACTTTAGTAATAATATCCTTACATGAAAGTGATTATTATAATTAATAATGTCGGTCGTGATGAACTTTACACCTGACTGTGCGAGGGTGCGGTGACCCTCAACTAGGCGGGACATATGAAGCCCAGTTTGGACAGCGACCGCCAAAGTGCGCGGGTTTAGGATCCCAGTCCCTTCTACGATTTTTACGCAAGCTCGCAGTGTTTTATGCCTCGTTGGGGTCCTGACTTTTGACCAATCCGTTGACCCCTCTGTTTTAGGATACCCATGCGAGGATCCTCGATTTTTAGTTTTTCGTACGAGCTCGTTTGCCCGTTACTGGTCGGGCTGGTTTCTAGAGTGACTTTTCTGAAGAGTCTCTCTCACCCATCTATAGGGCGTAGTTCTGGAGTAGACATTTCCCTCTATTGGATTGCACTTCCAATTAGAGGGCGAGACGGAAGAACTTTTTAGGTGGCTACTTCACCGCTTGAGTTTTAGTTACTTTTCCATTAATAGGTTTGGCGATGTTACATATGAAATCATCTGGAGTTACATTTAGGGGAGTTTCAGTTGAACTCAGATAGAAGTATTATAGATCGTGTCTAAGAGAGGAAGTTGAGTATAAGTTGTTTTGACTAGAGTTGACTATAATTAAGTTAAGTGGACGTGTTGGGAACTTATTTACGATGCATTATACAACACCGCATGCCTACGTAGGCACCCCAACCCTAAGGCACTTTTTCATGCCTTAGAGTCATAGTGTGAGGTCACACATCAACCAAGACCACAGATTATCTATTTAACTTAAAAATTTAAATAAAATTAAGAATCATTCAAAATCTAAATCTTCTTCATTATAAATATCCATATTTAAGAATTCTAAATAGTAAGATATTAATAGTTATATATATACATATGAGTCATCACTTATTACATGAATATATAATTTTATAAGGCAATTGGGAAAATTATGACATGTATCATTAACTACTATATAATAATGTGACATATGTGAGGTAGTGGGAAAACTTGAAGCATCCATCACTGTAGCATGAAAACTTCTTTTTCAAAATAATTAGTTATAACTTTTGGTTGTTATGCCTTTCTACTTGTTTCTTTTGTATCCATATTAAATGTCTGTTTATTTTATAATATGAAATATGGGTGTACCAACGCTCGCTGATACCTCTTCTTCCTATCATGTTTTGGCAGGCAAAGAGCCTGCAGCACAATAGCAGGTTGATGACTTCTGGATATCGTGTTTATACTAGACCGTATGGTCTAATTAATTTGGCTCAACTTCTTTTATTGTAGCTTTTGTTCTATTATAATGTAAAATACTTTTTCTTTCTCTTCTGAATATGTTGGGATATATGAATGTACTGTCAGCTCTCATGTACATGTTGTAAATATTTATGAGAATTAATGAAAAGATTTATTGATGGCACTTGTTGGTGTTTTGTTCATTGGTTGATATAATATTTATTGAATGTGAAATCGCAAGAGCAATAGCAGCGTGAAAATTTTTCCCTGATTTCCATTGACTCAATGCGATCACATGTGAATGCTATATTACGAATGCGGCGTAAACGGTTGCTCGGATCCGAGTGTGTCACACCCTTTGACCAATTCGAGGCTTAGATTCTCTAGAAAGTGCCTGATCCACACATCATGAGTGGTGGTCATACTACATACAATGTATTCTGCTTCTTGTGTATGTCGAGATACACATCCTTATTTCTTGTTACCCCAAGAAACGGTTGCACCACCAAACATGAATAGATAATCCGATGTGGTTTTTCTATCATCCCCATTCCCTCCAAAATTAGCATCGGTGTATCCTACCACTTCAAGCGATTCTGCTTGATACATAAGTTTCAGATGTACGGTCCCTTTCAGATATCGAAGAATCCTCTTTACAGCTTCCCAATGTGCTGAACTAGGATCGCTTTGATATTTACTGACTATCCAAACATGGTTTATTTACACCAAACAAAAAAACCATTGTAAGTATTTATTTTTAGGAAATATTTTTATTTACAACTTTTGTAATTATTTTATTTTACAATTATTTTTATTATTTAGGGAACATTTTTATTTACAACCTGAGAATTAAGCACGTGATTTTATTTTGCAATTATTTTTATTATTTAGGGAATAATTTTATTTACAACTTTTGTTTTGAAAATTATTTAATTTGAGATCAATTTATGTACAAAATAAAATAGTGTATGTATAGAAATATACATAGAAAAATATTTCCAACACATTTTTTTGATTTTCTAATTAAGGACCCTATCTCCCCCTACTTCATTCCTGGTCGATCAGGTTAAGTCTTGACCTTCTCTCAGGATTCGGGTCAGTCTGTATTTATTAATATATACAATATCTTTTTATTTTCTTTATTTTTCATTATTTATTTATTTATTTAATTTATGTTAAAATAATAATTGATATACAATATTTACACACAGATGCAAGTTAGTAATAATATGAAGCTAGTATTATATACATGTGTTTTATAAGGGATTTTAAGCTAAAATAAATGAATAAAGATGATGAAATACATATTCATCACTAAGCTTACTGGATTGACTAAGTCAGGTCGAATACACATCATGCATACATTATACTTCCCACTGCTTGTGCATATGGTACATTTAAAGGTTTTTGCTCCTTTTTGAGACACTGACTCTTGCTAAGTCTCTTTCCCATCACATGTGGTGTTGGAGCTGGAGTGCTATTTTGCATTCCAAATCTCCTTAATATAGCATGCAAATATCTTTCCTGACTAAGGCTCAATGTCATTGAGTCTCCATCTCTTGTTATTTGAATTCCAAGAACATAGAATGCTTCGTCCATGTCCTTCATCTCAAATTTGTTGCTCAATTTCTATTTGATTTCATTGAGCATTTGTATGTCATTACCTGCAAGCAAAATGCCATCCACATACAATGACATGATTTCAAACCTGCTCCCACTTTTTATGACGTACACACAATTATCCAATTTATTTAAAACAAATCCAAACTAAATAACTTTCTCGTTAAATTTGAGATATCATTGCCGTGAAGACTGCTTTTCTTAACTTGTAAACCCTTTTCTCCTTACCTTCAACCTGAGATCCATCAGGTTGTCACATATAAATCTCCTCCTTTAATTCTCCATTAAGGAAGGTCGTCTTCACATCTATTTGGAACAATTCCAAATCCATATATGTGACTATGGCTAAGATCATCCGAGTAGATACAAACTTATCTACTGGAGAGTAGGTTTCTTGGAAATTTATTCCAGCTTGTTGAGTATAACCCTTGGCAACTAATATTGCTTTGTATTTATTAACAGTACCATTGACTTGGTACTTCTTCTTAAATACCCACTTACATCCTATGGATTGTCTACCTTATGGAAAATCACATAATTCTCAAACATCATTTCGCTCAATTGAGTCCAACTCATCCCTCATGGCGATCGTCCTTGATTCTGACATACGAAGCCATAACTTCATCAAAGGATATGAGATCTGTACAATCCGCACATCCTCATCCACGGTGTAACACGATGCCTAGAAATGGTAATCTTCCATCCATGATGGTCGTATTCTGGGTCTCTTGTTGCCGATTATACTCGTGGGTTGTGTGGGTCCACCCACTTCCTCTAAAGGATCATCATATTTCATAGGTTCATTCTCTGTAATTGGATGATTGATTATCATCCCCAAGTTCTTGTCTAATGCTCAAGTCATCTTCATTGTCTTGTAGGATAATTAAAGGATATGATTCCTCTGTTTCATGCTCCTTTTCTTGATGAATTTCATGAAAAGTTGCATCACGACTTTCAATCAGACCTTTAGTTTCACCAAAGAACCTATATCATTTAGAATTCTCACTATATCAAATAAACTTGTACTTTAATGTCCTGGAGTCTAGCTTGTCACTAAGCTGACTTAGTACTAGAACATGAGCAACACATCTCCATTTCCGAAGATGGCCGAACTCGAGTTTTTTGCCATTCCATATTTCATATGGCGTTTATTCTACGGACTTGGTGTGAATCTTGTTCTGTATGTAGTTCGCAATTAACACTGCCTCTCCCCAGAATTTCTCGAAGAGTTCTGAGTGTGACAGCATACATCTTATTGCATTCATTAAGGTTCGATTCTTTCTTTCTGCTACACCATTCTGTTGTGGTGTATTGGCCATTGTAGTTTGCTTATGAATGCCTGTATGAATACAGTAATCCTCAAACTCTTTTGAGATACATTCTCCACCTCTACCTGTCCTAAGGGTTTTGATTGGTTTTCCCAATCTTGTCTCCACTTCTGTCTTATGTCTCTTAAATGTTTCAAGTGCTTCCGACTTTCTTCATAAGAGATAGATACATGAGAACTTTGAGCATGGAAGGCCGTATCGATATCGATATCGTTTCGGTCCGCCCGGAAATGGATATATCGGGATATATCGACGATATATCGACGGTATCGGTGGAAATGTCGAAAATGGCTCAAAAAAGCCATTTTTTTACCATTTTTCAGAAATTAAGATCATCCAAGATATTAGAACAACAAATAACCTACAAATACACACTTATATCATACATATCGGTCATTTATAGACCATATATCGCACATATCGATCATCATATCGAACAGATCGTTGTTAATGTTTATTCATGTTCTTATAACATTAAACAACTTACATATATACACTTAGATGACACATATAGATCATTTGTGAAGACTATGATCCTTATATTGCACATATCGATCATATCGCTGGTACTGTTAGTTGTTGACCTATATATATTGAAAATGGAGCTCATCCAAGTTCTTAGATCACTAAATAGCTTACAAATATACTCTTAGATTACACATATCGATCAATCTATGAATCTTATATTGCATATATCGATCATTTTGAACATATCGATATTAATGTTAGATTCTTGACTTATAGATATCTTGTTTTTGAAGAATCGACTTATAGATATTGGGAATCGATTTCATTCAAGTCTTACAAGATGAAATAACTTGTAAACATACACCAAGTTGAAGAACCATTGTATGCATCCTCCTGTCGCACTATACCCTACCAGTACGGGTGTCTCAGCGATCTTGGGAGGGCTAGGGGGGCTCAGGTTGGCCCCCCCTTGCGGGGGCAGCGCCCCCCGACCCGAAACAAAATATATTAAACCATTATGTGTTTTAATACTAGGTATAGTAGATATATGTGTTTTAATGTTGAGTGTAGCTAGATAAGTAGTTGAATCAATCTTGCATGAATAATAGCATTGATATATAGAGATATCGGCGAAATATTGATGATATCGATCGATATCCTGTATTTTCTCTACTGAATCCAGCTATTTTTGACCGATATGAGCCGATATGGCGATATATCGTCGATATATCACCGATATCCCTGTAAAAGGAGATACTGGGTAATATCGAAACCCCTACCCTCTCGAAATCGATATATCGACGATATATCGCCGATATATCGCCGATACGGCCTTCCATGACTTTGAGTAATCATCAATGAATGTTATAAAGTATTATTTATTTCTATGTGTGCTGACGCTCAGTGGTCCACATATATCTGAATTGATCAAACCTAGTAACTCTATTGACCGAACTCCAGTTGAGAATGGTATTCTCGTCATTTTATCGGTAAGACAGTGTTCGCAGGGCAATGCCCTTGCTCCCGTGATCTTAAGCAATAGATTTGACTTCATCATTGATCCATCTTAGAATTTCCTGGATGACCTAGTCTCATGTGTCACAAGTCATAGTCAAGCAAACAACACAAAGAATACTCAGAAGAGACGTTCATTGATTCACTAGAGTTTATTACATGAAGGCATAATAGGTCATGCTCGCATAGATCTTCTTATTCTTGCCTATAGATATACGCTTATTATAAAACCAAACTTCTAAATCCTTCTTGAGAAGTACCGGGATAGAGATCAGGTTCCGACGTATCCCTAGGGCATATAGTACATCTTCAGTACCATAACGATATCCCTCAAGTCAAGTCTGTATGTCCCAACACCTTCCACATACATGTAGGTGTTGTTCCCCATGAAGATCCTCTATTCTCATTTGCCCAGTCCCTTGAAGTCCACCAGGCCATCCTCCGTCTTTGCGATGTGTCTGATTGCTCCAGAGTCGATCCACCATTCGTTATTGTCTGTGATGACAGAGTTCCATTCCACGACAGTCGTGAATTCCATTTTCTTCTTGCCTTTGTTTTCAGGATTTTTAGAATTTTCTGACTTCTTCTTATTGGGGCAATTGACCTTGAAATGACTATATTTGTCGCAACTGTAGCAATAGCCACGTGGGTTTTTCCACTCTTTCCCTTGAAATTTACCTTGGAGGGGCACAACCTTTTCTTCGCGTGCACGACATTTGCTTCTTCTTCTTCTTCTCCCTCGACCTCAAAAATCTCAGCTTTCGATCTTTGCTTAGGGAAGTCTTGCTCAATTGCCAGCTATGCAGGTAGGTCCTTCATAGATTTAATGTTGCCATTCATCCTCAGAGATGTGTCAACCATATCGAATGATGGTGGGAGACTTCCTAGTATGGTTGTGATCTGCATCCTCTTCGGAATCGCACAATCAACAACCGCTAGATACTTGATAATCGCGATCATCTTGTTCGCATGCTCGAGGATGCTTTCAGATTCCTTCATTCTACACGGATTGTATTTGTGTAGAAGAAGCAGTACACTCACTTCCGACTTGGAGTGATATTTCTCCTTAACTGCAATCCAAAGCTCGTAAGCGGATTCGCAGGTCTCAAAGACCCGAATCAGGTTCAAATCCATGTGGGTCAGAATGAAGCTCCTAGCCCTATTATATGTTTTCTCTCACTGTTCGCGGGACCTAATTTCCTCCATAGTTGAATTTTCAGATAAGGTCGGGCTGGGTTTGTCTATGATGGAGTGTATGATATCGTGCAACAAGCCATAGTAGATCTTTCTACTCCACAACTCATAATTAGTACCGTTAAGGTACTCTATTTTTCCCACCTCAGTGGCAATTGTCTTACTTGTTATTTTGAACTAATAAAATAATAATATAAAGTTTCTATGAGAATATGAAAAAAAGAGTAAGCAAACTGTAAAAGGTATGATACCAGTGTTCGATATCTTGGCTATAGTCGACAGATTAAGATGAAACTATATTTTTAATAGCTACGTTAATGGTTAATGATTGTTAATAAAAGACCCTTTCTAACTACAAGGAAACACAATCAATAACAAATAACAAAATTAAGATAATTTGGTATAAGATGAGATTTAAACACCAAATTAAGTTTTTTTAACAAAAACTTGATAGGGTTGTCTTAAATAAAGTATTGATTACATAAACTATCAGTTTTTCAAAGAACTCTCGAGATTAAAAAATGATCTTAATCAAAAAAAACTTTACAACTTACATTTAGACAAGATTTTTTTTATACTATAAGGGTTAAAAAAACTTAATGTAACCTATTTCAATGTTAAAACAATCTTGAATTTAATATACAACCAAAAAAATTAATACAGTTTTTTAAACGTAAATAAACTAGACCCTCTTTTTAAAAAAACGTGTAAGCTGATTGGAAGATCATATACTTATTCTAATCAGTATATCAATTGGAAGACTACGGATGGCAGGAAATTAAGAATTGAAAAAACTGGACCCTAACGTCAAGGCCGAATCCTGACAGCAAGGGTGAATAAAAAAAAGGAATCACTTGATCAATGAAAAAGAAAAACTCGTGATCTATAAAGGAACACAGAGCAACCGCTAAATAAAAAAAACTGTGCTGCAACCTGTTAGGGTTACGTGTTTCGTCAATGGGATGGAAGAGCGGCCACCACCTCGGAAGTAGAATGATGAACGATCAACGGCGTGCACGGCAGGGAGCAGACGTGCGCTGATGCCCAAACGTGGCAAATCAACCCGCGAGTGAGATCAAGGGTTCTACTCTGATGCCAGTGAAGCGTCGAGGTAAGTCGTCGTTGGCCTTGGTCTTGGACGAGAGAGAGAAGGATAGTGGAGAATGGAGAGAGGGATGGAACAGAAGGGAGCTCCCGAAGGGTCTCCATGAGACCCGGCCTCGCCGCAACCGCCGGAGGCGGTTGCTTGACCACATCAACGAGATTGCAGGGAATGGGAAATGTCCTCCACTAATCTCTACAAGTCGAGCCTGAGAGAACGGAGGATGATGCCATATCACAATGGAGCTTACCTCATTTCCGTCCATCTCCCTAGAAGATGCTAGTATAATGGTTGCAATGGTATTTCTCTACAACCTGGTCCGTTTTCTATTTTACCTATGGGGGGAGAATCTCCAAGGCCAGCACTCGACAACCCAAGCCTCTGATGGGAAGCTAGAGATGGCTCCGACGCCGCTGTCAGAGGAACCGGGTTCTCCTTCCGCGTGAGTTTCAAATCACAGGCCTCCTCTCGGAGGCTAATCTTGTATTCTGTATTTTTGTTTCATGGGAACATGTCTCATTCTGCTTTTATAGATGTATTATTTGTCAATAAAAAATCCAAATTTTCAGTTTCCTCCTCCATGTGAATCTTTTATCAATAAAAGAATCCATATTAAATTTCCTTATTTTTAATATTGAACTGCGAAAAACTCTGGATATTAGAATATGATATCAGTGGTGTGCCAACTTATAAAATGGATGTACGATGTCCAAAATATTAAAAGGAGGTAATTTTTTGCTTGTGCTTCCACGAGGCAACTGTACAGTTAGTATCATGATACTGAATCGATGCTGCTGAATCTTTAGTTAAGAGAGCCAACAGGAAAGACTTCCGATTGGTGGTCGAGTATGGGTTCGATGATTTCAGGATTTTAGTTTGTTGAAACCTCATTCGACTCTCCTCGATCGTCCTCAATGTACTACTTAATTTTATCCAGATTTGACCATCTAGGATAAAGATAAGATCTCTTGCTATCTATTACATAAGGCTCACCGGAGGGATAGGCATTAACAATAGGCTCGGACATGATTTTTTTGTAGAACGACAGACTCATATGGGATTTAGGAGCAGATGGAGATGATATCAATAAATTATTTTAGAATGGGATGGTTGGGAGAGTTAGAGGAAGACATGAATTAGTGCACAGGAGCATTCAATTCTTGCCCCAGTATTTAGGCAAAGATAATATGGACGCGAATCTAGCACGAGCTGCGACTGGTACTTGACGATTTGTAAAAACAATAACGAGAAGAAGATTAAAGGACTACAATCAATAACTACCTAAAATTTATAGGTAAGAAGAAATAATGTAAACACATAAATACCATAGTCCAATTAAATTGAAGGGATCCAACATAATGAAAAACACAATGAATGCACACTTTTAAGTTTATTGGTGATAATCTAAAGTTTAAGTCCATTGCGTACATGTTTAATATGAGTTTTGTGGAATATCCTTATAGATACGTCCTCACCTCTCATATATAATAATGTACATGTTAACAATATGGGGTTTGCTTTCCCAATGCAAGGTTTCTTTTTAATTTCATTTTAATTGAATCAACTTGCATTTAACAGTCTCAATTTTAGAGCATGGTTATCACTTGAAATTAATGTGTGAGCACGTAAAACATTGTCTACTGACCAATCTCGATTCTTTTAAAATTCCTAAGTTATAAATCAAGGAATGATTCGGAAAAAGCCGATGCAATGACAAAACATGATGCATGCTCATATTGAGAAGTACGTACAATGCATCCCAGCTCTCTCCATGTGGATGCTAGACTATATTTAAATCTAACTAAATGCATGCAGGTCGAGAAAAGTCGCATCCTAAACAAGAGTTCTATTAGTGGGGAAGAATTATTTGAATTTGAGCTAAGTTGAGCATAGTTTAAGTGAGTCTCATGAATCTTATGAGATGTGTGAGTCTCTTAAGATCAGGTTAGTATGTCCTAATTATGACTCAAGTACATAAAGTATAAACATAAATTAGCTCTAAGGGACATGTGCCTAAACCCTAATTTAGACACTCAAGTTGAGCCTCATTCAGGTTGGGATGAAAGAGGCTCATAACACAAAAATATAAAGTCCACAGTCTTTAATTGCATTCGTGAGTTCACGATCGAGAACTATTATAAAGACAAATATATACAAATACAACATTACACGCAATAAACATAACAACAATCTTGATAATCTTTAATTTCCTTAAGGAAGCTTTTGTGGATCCTCTCAGCTGTGACTTTGAGCTCCAAGCATTACGGCTTTCGTAATTTTTCGAGCATCCTCGGATCCACATGCCTTGCCACAAAAGAGAAATGATTAAATATTATATCAAAGAATTATCAAGTAGATGGCAATATACATCAAATTAAACAAATCAAAAGCAATGCAATAATTCATCACGGAACATTATGACCTAAATGACATATTAATTAGCTTAATAAAATAATAAACCTGATTAATTATATTAATGAAGCTGTTACATCATATAATTGACCACTAAACGACTATGTTATTATGTATTTGTTGTAATATGGCTGCTTAAACAATCTATCAGAACCGAGTAAAATCTCCGTGAAGATTGGCTTAGTTTAATTTACATGGATAAGTCCAGGGTCGAACACAAGGATACGAGTTATCGGCATAAATAACTATATTTGAATGTCTATGTTAAGCAATTAATAATGTTATCTAAGTCAAAAAAGAACAAGGCTAAGCGATACTTGATAATATGAAACAAAATGCATTTTTATTTGATTTAAATGCATGTTAATTAATGATAAAATGATACAAATGAATTAAATACACAACTGATACATAAATACATAAAAGATACTCCTGGATTACATGCATAACACAAGAAATATCTATACTCAATATCAAAGTCTAATTGATGAATTATACAATAGCTAGACTAAAGAAAATGCATTTAATATAACGAACATTATCAATAACATCTTTGATTAATCATTCGTTACCTAAATGTCAAAACAAATATTAGAGAATGTCATATTAAAAAGAATTGGAATAGCTTCATAATGAAATTGAATCACATCAAATGGATAACATATGCTCCAGTTATACAATAAAAGGTCGAGGGGCATAAATTATAAAGAAACATGAATTAAAATCAATTCAAATATCCAGAAGGAATTAAATGCAAATATAAAAAGTTGCCTGGTCTTATCTTTAATTAATTCTAATGTATGGGGGCATAAATGTAATAAGGGAGATCGAACGGGGCTGATATGCAATAACAGATGTGTAAGTCAGGCACGCACCATGGAAGGACTAAATTACAATTTTGAATCTTCAGCAGTGTTCGGTTGCAAATTTCCCACTCCTCATGCATGAGGCATGCACACGAATGCTCGGACCTTTGGTCGGGTGGTTGCATCAGGCCTGGTCCACGTGGGTGGCGTAGGGGCTTTGGAGCAGCTTCAGTTCCACCGAGGCTAGTAGGCTTAAGGTAGAGGCTAGGTATCAATCTAGGCTATCTGGTCCTCTTTATCGGACGGTACCTGCACTCATCTCCACCCAAGTTCCTCCGCATGCGACGGAGGAATTGGGGCTTTGGCGGGGGTGTATGGTGCTCTACCTTACTCTTCATGCTCCATAGAAGATCGAATGAGCTTCCTAAGAGGCTTGCGAAGATAAGGAAGCATAACGAACGACCAAGGAGGGTTGAAACCTTAGATCGATGGAAGTTCACTGGCGTAAATCCTCTAGAACGGAGATGCTCCAAAATCCCGACCATTGAAGAATCAATCACTTGCAAGTAGCCGAAGTGTGTGCGCATGAAGGAGTGAATTGGAATGAAGGCCTAAGGGTGTGCATAAATAGAGGCCCTAAATGGGTCCTCCTCCAACGATCGGAGAAGGGGATGAGGTGGTCTGAGTGATGGAGTAGGGGGAAGATCGAGGAAGACCTCCTGCAAAGATTAGTGATCTTCAGTAAAGGTTAAGGGCTGATTTTAACTAGGCGATGATGTATGTATACATGGAAATAAATCGAAGAAAAACAAAGGAAACAAAATCTACGGATACCTGGAGGTTGAAGATGAATGCTAATGGAGGGAACAATCTGGGCTTTAGGGCCGATACGACCCTCGGGTCTTCGCTTGACCTCCGCGATCATTGGAGGAAGATCACACGACCATGGCGATGGATGAAACATGGCATCGCCACCATAGGTCGACACCAGGGCAAGAAGTTGTCATGGCATCATTGACTCGCCCTTCTTCGGTCACAAGAGGGTGAAGAGATACTGGGTTAATGCCCTTGTAACGATGGTATACAAAAAATTGTGCCGGTGATTGGGTATTTGAGGAAGAAGGAAGGTGGTGGTTAGGTCCCAGGCAGTGGTTTAAACCACCGTCAGTTGCCATAGGAGTTAGGGTTTTAGGGTGTTAAGATGTTAGTGTGGAGAAGGGAGATTAGGGCTAGAGGTTAATGAGGCGATTGATGTAGAAGGCTGGCTGACGACATTAGGGAAAAAATGATTGAAGTCGGCGGTTGGTGGAGTTTGTATCTCTTGGAGGAGGTGGGCTGGAGGTTGGGGACGGAGTCCTAACCATTGGATGGCACAATCCAAGGGTCGAGATGATGTCATGAGTGGGTGGTCATGATGTGCCTGATCAGAGTTGATCATGCTGCTTGGAGTAAGGCAGGAAGGATGCAATCTTCATCGTTTGATCAAGAAGATCAAGCATTTAACAAATTAGGCATGAGGGATAAAATGGTTGGGCCACGTGGTTTAACTAGAGGGAGCCACGTGACCCAATCAGAATTACGAGAAGTAAATATAATAAAATTAAATCAAAATAAATTAGTTACAAGGTTTAATTAAAAAGTGTTCAACATGAAAGTTGTAGATATTTTTGAGATCTACAATATTCATGTATAACTTAAAGTAAAAATACATCATGTATAAATAATAATATTTTTGTAAGTATTTCTAAGGTATTAAAAATATTTCTTTTAACCCATTTTATTATTTTTTTGTATTTTTTATTTATGTTTTTATTAAATAAAATAAATACAATATTAAACTAAATTTTTATTTGATTTTTAATAATAAAGAAACACACAAAAGAATGGGCACAATATTGTATTTATTTATATATAATAATTGGGGTTAATTAATTATAGAAGGTTAATTTTTAAATTAAAGCAATTGCTCATTAATGTTAACGATCTGCTTAAGTAAGAGGGATACTAAATACAAATAAAAATGATAAATATGGGATTTATCATATCATACCCATGAAAAACTTGAGCTTGACTTACGCTGAGCTAATTTCTTTATCAAAGTCCACTGAGGATGTCTTGAAGAATTGAATCCCACTTGGAGTGCAACGGTTGCACATGTCAAAGGGAATCGTGGTCGGAAGCATGGGGCTCAGAAGGGTCCGGCCTAGAAGAAAAAGAAGAAGAGTCAAACTATTGGACATGCTTCTACACTGATAGGATCGAAGAAAATCGATGTTTGTCGTCACTACAAAAAGCCAAGGCACTATAAGCGTAGCTGTTCAGAATACCTGAAAACTATTGACAAAGGTAAAGCCCTAACATGTATAAAATCTACTTTCATCTTGAAACCAATTTTCTTGTAGGACGATAAGGTAGTTGGATCATTGATTATGGTGTTCTATTCATGTATGCAATTTGGTGCATCTGTTTCATGAAACTAGAAATCTTGATGAAGGGTGGGGGATAATCATCTAGATTGGACCTGATACAACTGTTGCAGCAGTCACTGATGGGACATGCAGACTGTCATTATCTAGTGGGGAGTCCTTGTACTTAAAGAATGTCTTTATGTTCCATATGTTAGAAGGAACTTATTATCTGTATCTAAGTTTGTTGAAATGGATGTTCGTTCTTATTCCGTGAGAAACTTTTCATAAGTTGTTATTATAAATACATCACATATGGTATTCTAACTTCTTGTAGACTCTATAAATTATTTATTGATGAATTTGTCATGAATACAACAATCACTAATAAAACCCTAAAAGATCTAGGGAGGACAGAAATCATTCAAACATGATTTGACATCAAAGGCTTGGTCATTTATTTGTTGATATGATCAATTGATTGATAAAGGATGGACCCTTAGATTTTCTATAGGTCCAAACTTTTCCTGCTTGTGAACATTGCATCTGAGGTAAAATGACTAGAGCACCCTTCCGAAATAGGGGTGCATAATGCGAGGGTATTCTTGACCTAATAGATACCGATGTATGCGGTCCCTTTAGTACCGCGATACAAAATGGACATAGATATTATTTGATATTTATTGATGACCATTCACGATACGAGTTTATCTCCTATTACGTCAAAAATCTGAAACCTTTGAAAAGTTCAAAGTACTCACAGTTTTTTTAGAACCAACCGATAGGAAGATTAAACGTATTCGATCTGACCGAGGTAGCGAGTACCTCTTAGATGAATTTAAGGAATACCTCAAGAGAAAGGAATTGTATCCAATCTCACTCCTCTTGGAACTCCCCAACTAAATGGTGTTGCCGAAAGATGCAACAGGATCATCATGGACATGGTCCGTTCAATGATGAGTAAAGCATATTTCCCCTTAGTTTACAGGGATATGCAGTAGAGACTGCAATATATATATATATATATATATATATATATATATATATATCTTAACAAGATTCCTAGCAAATCTATACCCAAAACTCCTCATGAGTTTTGATTTGGAACCAAGCCTAGTTTTAGAGACTTGAGGATTTGAGGTTGCTTGGTCCATGTGAAGAATATGGATGCCAGTAAGCTAGAATCTCGCACTAGAGAATGACATTTCATTAGGTATGTAAAAGACGGTATCAGATACCAACTTTACGATCCTGAGACTAAAAGGTTTTGGTCTCTAGAGATGTAAAATTCTTAGAGGATGACTTCCTTAAGAGTCAAGACAAGAATGAAGTAAAGGAACTCATTGGATCCCTGATGAATCTCAGATTCATCACTCTAAATCTCATTAATTAAGCTCAAATCCCTCAAAATCATTAGCATTTCTTCATTTATTCGGCATAATTAGCATTCATACATGTTTTAATAAGAATTGCATTTTATCACTAATTTCTGCACAAAATAAGAAGCCAAAAATCCCATATAAAATTGACCTGTAAATAGCCTAACTTCCCTGATTTTTAACTAATTCATGCTAACTCTGAATGACCCAAAACCACCTCCACTGTGTACATATCACTAACAAGAATAAATGAAAAATAAAAAAAATCACTAACCCAAATAAGTAGACCAAAAACCCAAACCTTAATTCTAGGATTTTCGAACTAAAACCCTCATATCTTCCCCATCCAGTGTCCGTTTTGATCCTACTCACTTTTGAACTAATGTACATTCAATTAGCTACAAAACAAGACCAAGTTCAAGTAAATCGGAACCGTATGTGAAAGTTGGGTTTTGAGCCTCTTTTGTACATTTTGTATTTCAACTGATTTTGACCTAATATTTTATGTACATAATTAACCTATTTTAGTTTATTTCTTTTTCACTTATCTTCTTTGATAACAGTTTTATTAAAATGCATAAAAATCCAAATCCAAATTGAGCTTGAAATCAAAGAAATAAATTGAGTCTGGGTCTTCATAAACTGTCTGCACAAAATAGATATTTTTCATGTTTTATTTTATTTCTTCTTTTTTAATTAATAAAAATCCAAAAAAATAGATTAATGTGTCTATATTTATCTTTGATTTTATCATATTTTTTCCGGATTTTTATCTGGTTTAAAAATGACAAAAAATTACAAAATCCAAAAATCAAGGTATTCTATGTACATGGGATACCCCAAAAATATCACTTTATGAAAATGATCAATTTTGATTTTGATGTCTTCATGAAAATTGTAGATCTCATCGAGACGAGCATTTTTTATGAAGAAACTTTTTCGATCCGAGGCTGTTTGCTATTTATTTTAGATTTTACAAAGTTTTTATTTTTGGATTTTTGTAGTGTTGACACGTGGGCGCTCCTGGAGCTGCCACGTGTCAGCCTTTTTTAAAGTTTTTATTATTCATTTTTTATAAAAAGAATTAAAAAATTAAAAAAAATTAAAAAAAGGCCCCGCACGTGCGTCGCACGTGCCTCCCAGACACGTGCAACGCACGTGCCCTGCCCCTCTACTTCTCCTGCCACCACATAGCCCCATAGTGGACGTCCGATCTCGACCGATCGGACGGCCATGGATCATCTTCCTCACCCAGCTTTGTTCTCACCACCTGCTGCCCCGCAAATCTCGCCGTCAATCACCCATCTCCGCTGCGGATCTCGGCCAACTCCATCTCCGATCTCGCGCCGCCATCACTACGTCGACCAGATCTCGTCAAATCTCTCTGAAATCCCAAGAATCTCGCGCTAATCGATGACGACCCACTTTCACGTCCGGCCAAATCCCACCTTCTATTTAAACGCAGCACCGCTCCGACCTTCCTTTCATCCGTCGGCTGCATCTACTAGTATCCTCATGGAAGTGACAACGCCACGAAGCCACCTTCTCCAACGAGATCCGAGGGCCCACCAGCCCTCGTTGCAGACGCGACGATCCCCCCGGCCGCCCCTACCAAGCTCCGGTCTAACTCCGTCGAGCAACGCTTCTCTGACAACCACCTCCAACTTTGCCAACGACCGTCATCAACAACACTTCATCTCCAACCAACGCCAACAGCTCCACCGTCGTGAGCACCCTTGTCGTCGCGCCACACCGGTCCCCTTCGCCACCGGCTCCGCCTCTCCACCGTACGCGCCAGCGGCCGGGCACCAGGCCCGAGCCCCCCCCCCCCCCCCCCCGCGCGTACGTACGAGGCACGTATGTCCCAGGGGGGACGTCGGCCACCCCAGGGTCACGTGCTCCGTACGTGACCGCTGGGAAATTTGCAGTTAAGCCCGTCCAAGCTCAGATATTTACGGAGATGCCCCCGCCACAGAGGGCACATGCGGCGCAAGTGCCTCTTTGTCCTTTTTGCAATAACACCCTCCGGTGTTCCGGTATTTACATTACAATCCTTCTCTGCATTTTGTGTTATTTTTATTTATTTAAATATTGCAGAAATACTCCTGTAGTTCCCTCCGTTTTGGACCTCTTTATTGCATTATTTTATTTATCAAAAGTAGGCATGTTGTTCTACATTTAATTCTCTACATTATGGCATATTGTGGATATTTTTGCAATTAACGGTTAATTAATAATTAATTGTTTTGTGGAAAATTGTATACTTTGCCTATTTTATGCTCTATTTTTTATAATTGATCAACCGTTGCTCTAAACATTATCCAAAAATCAAGGATTGTAGGATTAATTGTGATTAAGATTGTTTCAAAAAAGAATTGCATTTACATATATAGTTTGCCTTGTAAACATTATTTTGCATATTTCAGTGTTTGAATTTTAATCAGTATTAAATCTCACATTTTTGAGGTTTAGGATTTTTTCGAGATCAATTACCTAGTGATAGATCTTAGATAATTTTATCCCTTGAAAATAATTAGGTTAGTATTTATTATAATTAAATATTGAAATTCTCTTTGTTTGCATTTAAAAATTCATAAAAAAATTCATCCTACATCCAAAAATTCCAAAATAATTATTGTGCATTCATTTCATCATAACTTTCATTGTGGCCAAGTTTCATATTTTTGGATATTTTATGATCGATATTTACATTTTAGTCCCTAAAATAGGCTGAAATTGCATTTTGCATCCCTTATTACATTAAAAAATACCAAAAAAAAGACCGCCTCGAAAACCGCACACGAACTTTGATAGGCATAATTGTAGGTTGTTCCTTTGCCTCCTTGTGTTCGACCTTGGGACTTGCCCAAGTAAAATAAACATAAAACCACACAATTCAAAATCGACTAAATAATTGTTGTTATTTTCTTGACTGATTCCGATTGCCGCCTACAACGAAACAACAAATTCAATACACGACATATACATTCTCTTAAACAAGCGCAATTCCGGTCTCGTCAATCCCCTGAATGTATTGAGCTTTCTGAACAAGAAATTAAAGATATAAATGGAGATGAAACACTCATACCTCTTCGAAGGAGTTCAAGGGTGGTTATGCTACCTAAAAGGTTCGGATTCCATGCGTCATGTGAAATTGACAACGATCCAACTTCATTTGATGGAGTACTCATAGATCATGACATGGATATATGGATGCTAGCAATGAAGTCTGAAATAGGCTCCATGTACAAGAATGTTGTATGGACCCTGGAGGATCCACCTAGAGGGGTAAAACCCATTAGGTGTAAATAGATCTTCAAGAGACAGAGGGGACCTGATAGGAAGGTAGAAACCTTCAAGACACAGCTCGTAGCCAAGGCTACACACAAAGAGAGGTAAAGACTGCGATGAGACATTATCTCACGCGACTCTGCTTAAATCCATGGGGTCATTGCTAATTAGAAATGCATATCTTGATTATGACATCTAGCAGATGGACGTCAATACTACATTCCCTAATAGATATCTCGAGAAGGATATATATATATATATGTGGAGCAGTTGATGAATTGGAAATCCATCTCTTTAAGAATCAATAATTGTAGTATAGGAAACATATTTCAATTCAGCAAAAATCACAAAACTTCGAATGTTGTGGAGTATTTTTACTTGGTATGTCTACCAAGATCGAACATAGGGAACGACGATTTTTACTTGCGCAGTTTTGAATTAATTGAAGTAATTAATTAATCGTAATGATAATTTCTATGAAAGGAAATAAAATGAAAATGAAATGCAATGGAAAAGATGCAATGCAAATAAAATAAACATAGGACTAGTCAAGCATAAGATCTGTTATTATATCTGTTTAATCCTCAATCCAATAATCAACTAATCCTAAAATGAAATCACAGATCGAATAAAATCTAGAAATATTTATCAAATCGGGATGCATGCTTAAAAAATCAATCCATGAATAATTATGCAATTAATTAGATAAAGCAATGATTTTTATCTAAGAATATTTGATCTTGCAAATTCCTGTAATTTAAAATCAAGGATTTTCTCTAAGAATAATGATTTAGAGAAGAAATCCTTAATTCTTTTCCTTGGAGTCTCTGTAGAAATAAAATCCTCCAAAAGCAAACAATGATATCTAAGAAGTATCCTTGATTACACCCCTACAAAAGAGACCCCTTTCTCCTCAAAATCAATGCACAGTTATCCTCAATTTAATATGATCAATTATCATGAGAGGATTAAATGAAAATCTCTTAAAAATATCAGGATAATACAGTAATTCCTCCTTAATCTTGCCCCTAAATTTCCAGTGATTTAATCCTCATAAATTTATCAATATCATAAATGAATATAAATCTAAGGATCTAGCATAAGTCCCTTCAAAATAGATCATTAATGTTCTTAATAGAATATTGCACAAAGTATTATAAATCAGGATGCATAGATCAAATTGAACCTCAAATAATTATCATCAATAAATATCCTATGATCAGTCTACAAAGCATATAAAGAGATATAGCATTCAATAAGCTTCAAAATGACATATTATGCATAAAAATTTGAGTTCGAATGAGAAAGATATGCAATAAACAAATACCATGGTCTATGTAATAAAAATAAATATTTTCTTCTCAAACTAGTCATCGGAAGGACTTATCTATAATTATGCAAAGTCAAAGGGGTCACTCTGTAATTTGCCCACTCGTGCATACGGGGGGCACATGATCTGGACGAGGAGGACATGTTCGTATTTTCTGGAACTTGGAGGGGGTCGGGTGCAATTTTCCCACACACACGTGTTACGTAGGAGGCTCAGGGCGGACGACAGGCTCGGGGGCAATGAGCTTATGCGGGGCAGCTTCGCGAGCTTCGGAGGGTCGAACCTACATGCTTGGACAGGAGGCTTGGGGTGGGGGAGGAGGGATGACGTGGCAGCATTGTAGTTGTTGGATCCCTCACTCCAATGGATGTTGGACGAGGTGGTGAAGGCATAGTCGAGGACGGTCGTAGGCGGGGCGGCGCTTAGCGAGGCGAGCTCAGTCGATGCACGATCGAGCTGAGGTGGATGGCGGTCGCTAGAGGTAGCGAGGGCGAGGCGGAGCTCAGTGGTCGAGGCTCATCCGACGGCGGAGGTCGGTGGTGCAGAGTCAGTCGGGTTGTAGGGTAAGGACCGAAGGAGGCAACTGAGGGGGGATTACGGGGCTATCTCTAGATGCTATGGGTTTGCCACATTGGGCGAGGGGTATGTGGCAGACCCTGAAATTTAACCCTTTAAAATGTGGAATCAACATTCTAATGTCATTATAGTCGGGCTAAATAGGATCCATCAAAAAATCGCTAATTAATTTGTCAATTAAATCTAAGCAGTCGAATTTATTTTACTTGGGCAAGCCCAAGGTTGAACTCAGGGACACGAGCCTCTTAAGTACTTATTTAGATTCTCATTAATCAGATTAAGTGACGAATTAACAACTCATAGGTCAAAATATAGAAAGACACACACATAATGCAGAAACATGGAGGCACATTTTCTTTTTGATTTTTTATAATGCAATGAGATGCAAGGATAAATATATGCAAATATGCCCTACCTAGCTGAAATCATTGAGCAATGAAAATAAAGTCAATTTCATGATCATTTCGTGAAGCCAATTTAGTTTATAAAATGAAAGGCATGAACAAGAGACACTAGATTAATAGAATTAATCATCAGAATTTCAAGTGTCAAATCAGGGAACAAATCATGCCAATAGATAGAGAAAGCAATAAGCTTTGAAACAAAACTGAAATCAACTAAAACAGAGGCCAGATGCTCAAGATATTCACAAAAGAGCCCAGGGACATAAATACAAAGAAAACATGAAAATAAATAGGAAAAAATTGCAAACAGGTCCCTAGGAGGACTTAAATGTAATTATGAAAAGTCACAAGACCTTCCCTGTCATTTACCCAAATGTACGGGGACTAAATTGCAATTATTAAAACTCGGAGGGAGTCAAGTGCAATTTGCCCCATGCGCACATGCCATGAACGTACTCGAAGGACCTAAATGAAAATTGGTGAAATTGGCGGGACATCCCTGCAATTTTTCCCAGACCTCATGTGACAAGACACGAGGCTAGGCTCGGAAGTCGGCTCAGGTTCGGGACGAGGCTTGGGAGGCTCTGTGAAGGCTCGTGCCACGTGTCGATAGATGGCGCTCTGGCTTGGCTCAGATGGCCCGAACCAGGAGGCTCGTTGCTGAGGCTCGACGAAGAAACGCGACACCCTTTTTGTTGTCCGATCATGAAGATCGGACGACAACTGTACGATGTGTCCCTCCTCTCCACCCCCTCCTGCGGCAGACTTGGTGGGTCTCTGGCGAGTAGCTAAGAGCTCTGCCTGGCCGTGGTTGAACGACAAAGGCTCGGGAATGATCCCAGACTTGTTGGCGATGAAGCTCAGGTGCAGTAGAACGGCCGAGGCAGTCGGGTTCGACATGGCGGCAAGAGTTGATCGGAGATGAGGACTTTGAAGACAGCTCCGACGAGGGCTCTGATCATTGAAAGAAGTACACGCAATCGTTAGCTCGGTAGCCGGAGCGTACGTGTGCGGGGTGAAGTGAATGGAGCGGGGTTCCATGCGAGCGACGGGACGGGGAACCGGAGCTCCATCTCCGGCGAACTGGAGAGGAGGTGTAGTGGATGTGTTCAGGTGATGAAGAAGAGGAGACAACGGTCGGAGTTGTATGCGAGGATGAATGATGTATGAGGAAGTTGGAGCGATAGTGAGTTAAGGGTGAAAATGCGAGTAAGAGTCTAATTAATTACTAGAAATTAGAAGAAAGAGATAATGAGAATCGAGGATACTTACTTACAGAATTGGGCGGACGCAGCGGTCTAGGCTGAGCTCCAAGGGGGCCTCGAGTCATCGCTGGACTCTAGCGGCCCCTCGGAGTAGCTTGCCGGTGTTCTACGGTCGGAGGCAAGGCCTACCATGGCCAGGGATCGACACCGGGACCTTAGGTCATCGTTGCTACCTCAATCCGGCCTACCCCTGTCACGGGGAGACGGAGAGGAGATGGGCCAAGGCCCACGTAAAGGTGGACGAGCAAGCTTTGGGGTGGCGGCGACATATTTGAAGGGGGAGGTTTTGAGGTTCCTGTGGTGGGGAAGGTGGTTTGCGGTTGATATATGGAGCGGGGAAGAGAGGTGCGTGAGGAGCTACGTGGTCCGCGAGGGGCACGGAGGAGTGGTCTAGGGTGGAGCACGTTCGGAGAGGTGAGGGAGGTGATGAGGAGATGGGGAAAATGGGATGGGGGTGATGTGCGTGATGTGTCGAACGTGGGAGCGAAGGAGGCATGGGAGATAGAAGATGAAGTATTGGTCGTTGGATCTTGCGATCCGACGGTTCGAAGAAGGGCACAAAGATGCAGCCCTGATCTAATCGATCAGGCCACATCTATGGCTAAGGGTGACGCGCGTCTGACCGTAGGATCTAAAGATCCAACGATTGAGCATTAAGCGAGCATGGATGCGGCAGATGCGGTCTGAATAGCGATCGGAGGGCGGAGAGTGAAGATGGAACGGGTGGTGGAGATTAAGGCATGTATAAGGAGATCGAACGACTGAGTGCAGAGGGAGCGTGACACGCAGAGAAGCGGGTCGCGTGGCTCAACTAGAAGGAGCCACGTGGCCCAACCAGGTTATTCAGACGAAAATATTAAAAAAAGATGAAGAAGCAGGTCGAATTTAGAAAAATTCAAAACACAAAAGTTGTATATATCTATGAGATCTACATGTTTCATATTGACAAAAAATGCAAAATAGGTCGAACAAAAGAAGAAATATTTTTGTGAGCATTTTAAAGGTAAAAAACACTACGATTTTCAATTTTGTCATTTTTTGTATTTTTAATTTATTGTAAGACCAAGATATATATATCTTTCACTCTAGTTTTTATTGACAGAATTTAAGCAAGGGGTTTTAATATATCGAAATTAATATGATGAAACCGAGGTTCATCATCCCCCTATATTTAAACTATGCTCATCCTCGAGCATCTCAAAAATGAATAACTTGGATTAACCCCTGCTTGTGCAAGTGAATACAAGACCTGATCAGTTCAAGAATTCCCAATTTAATAGATTCAAAATTTTAAAGCTGAACCAGGCTTTAATCAAGAGGCATCCAATTTCCTTAATCCTCAAACTCTCACTGTTTACATATAAAATAAGGATATGATATTAAGTGTTGACCGCAGTCACAAGAGTAGAGTTACTACTTCATCCGAGGTTCTAGTCCAAAAGAATCTCCTAAGAACCCAATCCTCAACACTAGGGAATAAATCAAATATTGCATCCATTCCACCATCTCTTTAGTTATCAGACTCGGAAATGTAGGTGGCATGCTAGCTGATGGAGGGTGTAGGATTGGGTCATTTCTTCTCTCCCTCTCATTGGAACAAGGATCCTCTCGAGTGCCTTATTAACTCAACACATTTTTGTTGTTGTTGATCAGTGTGTCCGTCAAAAGAAGTTAGAGTCGTCTGCACTTATTTTCCTGGGAGTACACCAGGGTGTGTCTTTTTTTAGTACCTATCGTACCTTCTACACCCAGACTTGTATCACTATATGATGCAGAGTCCTTCTTTTGGTGCAAGTCCAACTCCTTGATCCTAATAGCGGTGGTCCAAGTGGGCACTTTGAAATGGTTGAGAGCGCTCACCTTTGGTGGAAGCTCTTTGATATGTGACTTTGTAGGGTGAGAGCTTTTTATTTCTTTATTTTCTTTTCTTTGCTTTTGGGATAGCTCCACTACTTTTACCAAGAGTTGGCACACATTGGTCAATTTTTTTTATATATTTGATCACACCCTGGCACATAGGTAAATGTCAAGAGATAGTACAAGAACCATGTTCTCATACTGGCCAAAGGTGCTGACACTCAGGTTTCATGAAGCCTTCATTGATTTTATCACATCCTCGAGTATCATAAAATCAGGTCCAGACTCAAATCCCTCATCCCAGTTCCTCAAGTGAAATTTCAACTCATCTCATCATAACTACAGTCGTGTATGTGAGGTGCTGATCATATTCTTAAGGATAGAGACTAAGCATGCAATATAGTACACAAATCTTTAAATTAGGGAAATGTGGATAATTAAGTCAAAGATCCAAAGGCTGGTTAACTTAAAATCTCAAGACCTCATCAACCAAGTGTTTTTGAACATCACTAATCTTGTGTGAATGTGGAAGCACCAGGGATTAAACCAACTCCGTCATCTTTTTTCTTCATTTTTTTGAAAATAATATTTACAAACACAATTTAGCCTCATTTCAACCCTCTTTTTTTTGAAAAGATTTTTGAAAAGATTTTCAAAACAGTATCACATATATACAGATTTTTCAAACATTTTTCAAATGATTTTTTTAAAACAAGTAAAACTCATTTTCCAAATCATTTTCAAAATATTTTCTTCAAAATAATGTAACATAGTAGAGAAAAATATTTCACACTTTGAAACATTTTATCCCACTTAGTTCAAACAAATTATACTCTAGCCCAAAAAATTTGAGAATTTTCAAAATTCTCAAAAATAGAGCTATGGCTAAAGTATATATATATATTGTATATATGGTATACCCCTTATACTTAACTTTTGCTATGTCCTCATAGTACTAAGTGATACAAAGCCATAGCTTAAGTTAAGATATAGGAAAGGATACATGAACTGGGGAGGACACCCCCTATACTTAGGATAAAATAACCTAAGTATCGGAGAGAAGGATAAATGATTCTAGATTTTACGGGGACTCAGGTCCCCCTATACTTAGACTGAGAATAGCCTAAGTAAAGAGATGGATAAATGAAGTTGGGGAGACCCGAGGAGAACAGATAGGTTAGGATGGATGTACATGTGAAGGAATGAGTCTATGGAGATGAATGGAGTACCTAGGGTATATGGGAGGGTGTCGAAAACAAACAAGGCTCAATCAATCAAGCAACACTCTTGATTCACCAACTCACACATGAAACCAACAAATGTTGGTTATTTATCTTGTCATTTTTATTGGTTATAAAAGCAAATTTATTCTAATTTACGCAAGGATTAATGATACGTCGAATAAAAAATATCCTGCGTAAAAAGGGTGTTGCTCTCCCAAGACATGATTTTACTCCATTTTATTGGTCAACTTGCATTATCCGTCCCAATTTTTAGCTTTAAGGTTATCACTGATTTAATGAGAGCACAAATCAATCATACATCATCTACCACTCATTCCCAATTTAATCCTATGTGATAAATCCAGGAAGGGAGTTCGAGAAAAAGCCGCTGCATACGGTAAATCATGATATATGCTAAGAGAAAACTTGCAGTGCATGTAGCTATCTTCGTGAAAAAGACTCAAATAAAACCAAATACTGAATGTATGCAAGTCAATAAAAACCACACCTAGCGTGCTTCTATTAGCGGGAAAGAACATATTTAATTTTGCCTAGGTGAAGCGATGTCTATGTGCATCTCCAATTAGCGTGTCCTACCTACGATCAAACACATAAGATAAAAAATGAAATAGCTTAGAGAGCCGCGTGCCTGATCCTCAGTCGACACTCAAGTGGGGCGAGCCCCATACACCCACCATATCACTCGTTCATTTACAATCGCAAGTCTTCAAACGAAGACCGCTCTAAAGATGATTATTTACATGAAATGCATGAAAAATGCAAGAGACATTAATTCTCTTCAATTTCTCTAATGGTTGCTTCTGCGGCTCCTCGCAACGGAGCTCCAGCTCCTTGCCTCCTTAATCGTCAAGGAACCCTGCCACAAAAGTGAACATTAGATAAATATTCAAGAATTATCAACACAATGCAAGCAACACAAATGACTCAGCCTAAAGGTTAAAAATTACCACTTAATCACATAATAAAAATATAAATAAAATGAAAGACGAGACGTGTCCTCAGCAACGATGCCATTTGACAGATCCTGGAATTTAGCCCTTCAAAATGTGGAATTAACATTCTAATGTCATTGCAGTCGGGATAAATAGGATCCATCCAAAACCACTAATTAATTTGTCAATTAAAACTAAGCGGTCGAATTTATTTTACTTGAGCAAGTCCAAGGTCGAACTCAAGGACGCAAGCCTCTTAAGTAATTATTTAGATTCTCATTGATCAGATTAAGTGACGAATTAACAACTCATAGGTCAAAATACAAAAAGATACACAGATAATGCAGAAACATGGAGACACGTTTTCTTTTTGATTTTTTTATAATGCAATGAGATGCAAGGATAAATATATGCAAATATGACCTACCTAGCTGAAATCATTGAGCAATGAAAATGAAGTCAATTTCATGATCATTTCGTGAAGCCAATTTAATTTGTAAAATGAAAGGCATAAACAAGAGACACTAGATTAATAGAATCAATCATCAGAATTTCAAGTGTCAAATTAGGAAATAAATCATGCTATTAGATAGAGAAAGAAATAAGTTTTGAAACGAAACCGTAATCAACTAAAACAAAGGTCGGATGCTCAAGATATTTACAAAAGAGCCCAAGGGCATAAACACAAAGAAAACAATAAAATAAATAGGAAAACATTGCAAACATGTCCCTAAGAGGACTTAAATGTAATTATGAAAAGTCGTGAGACCTTTCCTGTAATTTACCCATATGCACGGGGACTAAATTACAATTATTAAAACCCGGAGGGGGTTGGGTGCAATTAGCCCTAGACGCGCATGCCATGCACGTGCTCGAAGGACCTGAATGCAAATCGGAGAAGTTGGCAGGACATCCCTGTAATTTTTCCCAAACCTCACGTGACAAGACACGTGAGGCTAGGCTCGGGAGGCTCAGCGAAGGCTCGTGCCACGTATCGATAGATGCCGCTCTGGCTTGTCTTGGATGGCCCGAACCTAGAGGCTCGTTACTGAGGCTCGGCGAAGACATGTGGCTCCCTTTATACCATCCGATTATGAAGATCAGACAGCAACTATACGTTGCATTCCTCCTCTTCGCCGCCTCCTGTGGCGGACTTGGTGGGTCTCCGATGAGTAGCTAAGAGCTCCGCCCGACCATGGTTGAACGATAAAGGCTCGGGGATGACTCCAGACTTATTGGCGATGAAGTCAGGTGCAGGAGAACGACCGAGGCTGCCGGGTTCGACATGGTGGCAAGAGTTGACCGGAGACGAGGACTTTGAAGACAGCCCTGACGAGGGCTCTGATCATTGAAAGATGTGACGGCAATCATTAGCTCGGTAGCCGAAGCATGCACGTGCGGGGTGAAGTGAATGGAGCGAGGTTCCATGCGAGCGACGGGATGGGGAACCGGAGCTTTGTCTCTGGCAAATTGGAGAGGGGGTGTAGCGGATGTGTTCAGATGATGAAGAAGAGGAGACGACGATCAGAGGCGCGCGTGAGGAGGAATGATGTATGAGGAAGCTGGAGCGATAGTGAGTCGAGGGTGAACATGTGAGTAAGATCATAATTAATTACGAGAGATTAGAAGACAGAGATAAGGAGAATTGAGGATACTTACCTTGAGAATTGGGCGGATGCGGTGGCCTGGGCTGAGATCCAAAGGGGGCTCGAGTCATCACTGGACTCCAGCAGCCCCTAGGAGCAGCTTGCCGATGTTCTACGGCCAGAGGCAAGGCCTACCATAGCCCGGGATCGACACCAGGACCTTAGGTCATCATTGCTACCTCAATCCGGCCTCCCCTCATCACGGGGAGATGAAGAGGAGCTAGGACAAGGCATGCATAAAGGTGGACGAGCAAGATTTGGGGTGGCGACGACGTATTTGAAGGGGGAGGTTTTAGAGGTTTCGGTGGTGGGGAAGGTGGATTATGGTTGAGATATGGAGCGGGGAAGAGAGGTGTGTGAGGAGCTACGTGGTCCGTGAGGGTCACAGAGGAGTGTTCTAGGGTGGAGCACGTTCAGAGAGGTGAGGGAGGTGATGAGGAGACATGGAAAATGGGATGGGGGCGATGTGCGTGATGTGTCAAATGTGGGAGAGAAGGAGGCGTGGGAGGTAGAAGACGAAGTATTGGTCATTGGATCTTGCGATCCAATCGTTCGGAGAAGGACGCTAAGATGCGGCCCTGATCTAATCGATCAAGCCGCATCTACGGCTAAGGGTGACGCGCGTCTGACCGTAGGATCTAAAGATCCAACGATTGGGCATTTAGCGGGCATGGGCGCGGTGGATGCGGTCTGAATGGTGATCGGAGGGCGGAGAGTGAAGATGGAACGGGTGGTGGAGATGAAGGGGTGTATAAGGAGATCAGACGGCTGGGCACAGAGGGCGCATGGCGTGCAGAGAAGCGGGCCACGTGGCTCACCAGAAGGAGCCATGTGGCCTACCAGGTTATTCAGAAAAACATCAAAAACGAAGAAGGAGGTTGAATTTGGAAAAACTCAAAACATGAAAGTTATAGATCTCGATGAGATCTACATGTTTTATGTTGACCAGAAACGCAAAAGAGGTCAAACAAAATGATAAATATTTTTGTGAGAATTTTTAAAGGTATAAAAACACTACGATTTTTAATTTTGCCATTTTTTGTATTTTTAGTTTATCGTAGGACCAACATATATATACATCTTTCATTCTGTTTTCTATTGATAGAATATAAGCAAGGGGTTTAATATATGGAAATTAATATGATGAAACCAAGGTTTATCATCCCTCTATATTTAAACTATGCTCGTCCTCGAGCATCTAAAAAAATGAATAAGTTGGATTAACCCTTACTTGTGCAAGTGAATACAAGACCTAATCAGTTCAATAATTCTCGGTTTAATATATCCAAAATTTTAAAGCTGAACCAACCGTTAATCAAGAGGCATCCAATTTCCCTAATCCTCAGATTCTCTCTGTTTACATATAAAATAAGGATATGATATTAAGTGTTGACTGCAGTCACAAGAGTAGAGTTATAACTTCACCTGAGGTTCCAGTCCAAGAGACTCTCCTAAGAACCCAATCCTCAACACTAGGGAATAAATCAAATATTGCATCCAATCCACTATCTCTTTAGTTATCAGACTCATAAATGTAGGCCGCAAGCCAGTTGATGGAGGGTGTAGGATTGTGTCATTTCTTCTCTCCATCTCATTGGAACAAGGATCCTCTTGAGTGCCTTATTAACTCAACACATTTTTGTTGTTGTTCATCAGTGTGTCCGTCAAAAGAAGTTGGAGTCGCCTGCACTTGTTTTCCTGTGAGTACACCGGGGTGTATCTTTTTTGAGTACCTATCTTACCTTCTACACCCAGACTTGTATCACTATATGATGCAGAGCCATTTTTTGGTGCAAGCCATACTCCTTGGTCCGAATAGCAGTGGTCCAAGTGGGCATTTTGAAATGGTTGGGAGCGCTTGTCTTTGGTGGAAGCTCTTTGATATGTGACTTTGTAGGGTGAGAGCTTTTTATTTCTTTATTTTCTTTTCTTTGCTTTTAGGCTAGCTCCACTGCTTTTGCCAAGAGCTGGCGCACACTGATCAACATTTTTTTATATTTGATCACACCCTGGCACATAGGTAAATGTCAAGAGATAATACAAGAACATTATTCTCATACTGGCCAAAGGTGCTGACACTCAAGTTTCATGAAGCCTTCATTGATTTTATCACATCCTCGAGTATTATAAAATCAGGTCCAAACTCAAATCCCTCCTAGTTCCTCAAGTGAAATTTCAACTTATCTCATCATTACTACAGTCGTGTATGTGAGGTGCTGATCATATTCTTAAGGTTAGAGACTAAGCATGCAATATAGCACATAAATCTTTAAATTAGAGAAATGTGGATAATTGAGTCAAAGACCCTAATGACAAAGGCTGGTTAACTTAAAATCGCTAGACCTCATAAACCAAATGTTCTTGAACATCACTAATCTTGTGTGAATGTGGAAGTGCTAGGGATTAAACCAACTCCGTCATCAATTTTCTTCATTTTTTTATTTTTTTGAAAATAATATTTACAAACACAAGTTACCCTCTTTTAAACCCTCTCTTTTTTGAAAAGATTTTCAAAATAGTGTTACATATATTAAGATTTTTCAAACATTTTTCAAACGATTTTTCAAAACAAGTAAAACTCATTTTTCAAATCATTTTCAAAATATTTTCTTCAAAATAATGTAACATAGTAGAGAAATATCTTTCACACTTTGAAAACATTTTATCCCACTTAGTTCAAGACAAATTATACTCTAGCCCAAAAAGTTTTAGATTTTTCAAAAATTTCAAAATAGAGCTATGGCTAAAGTATATATACTGTATATACGGCAGACCCCTCGTATACTTAACTTTGCTATGTCCTCATAGCACTAAGTGATGCAAAGCCATAGCTCAAGTTAAGATATAGGAAAGGATATAGGAACTGGGGAGGATGCCCCCTATACTTAGATTAAAATAACCTAAGTATCAGAGAGAAGGGTAAATGAGTCTGGATTTTAAAGGGACTCAGGTCCCCCCTATACTTAGGCTGAGAATAGCCTAAGTAAAGAGATGGATAAATGAAGTTGGGGAGACCCGAGGAGAACAAATAGGTTAGGATGTATGTACATGTGAAGGAATGAGTTTATGGAGATGAATGGAGTACCTAGGGTATATGGGAGGGTGTCGAAAACAAACAAGGCACAATCAATCAAGCAACACCCTTGATTCACCAACTCACACATCAAACCAATAAATGTTGGTTATTTATCTTGTCATTTTTATTGGTGATAAAAGCAAATTTGTTCTAATTTACGCAAGGATTGATGATACATCAAAAAAATACCCTACGTAAAAAGGGTTTTGCTCGCCCAAGACATGATTTTGCTCGATTTTATTGGTCAACTTGCATTATCAGTCCCAATTTTTAGCTTTAAGGTTATCACTGATTTAGTGAGAGCACAAATCAATCACGCATCGTTTACCGCTCATTCCTAATTTAATCCTAGGTGATAAATCCAGGAAGGGAGGTCGAGAAAAAGCTGATACATACGATAAATCATGATCTATGCTAAGATAAAACTTGTAGTGCCTGTAGCTGTCTTCGTGAAAAACAAGAGTCAATTAAATCAAAATAATGAATGTATACAAGTGGTAAAAACCACACCTAGCATGCTTCTCTTAGCGGGAAAGAACATATTTAATTTTGGCTAGGTGAAGCGATGTCTACGTGTGTCTCCAATTAGTGTGTCCTACCTACGATCAAACAAATAAGATAAAATGAAATAGCTTAGAGAGTCACGTTCCTGGTCCTAAGTCGACACTCAAGTGGGGCGAGCCCCATACAACCACCATATCACTCGTACATTTACAATCACGAGTCTTCAAAGAAAGACCATTGTAAAGATGATTATTTACATGAAATGCATGAAAATGCAAGAGACATTAATTCTCTTCAATTTCTCCAATGGTTGCTTCTATGGATCCTCACAACAGGAGCTCCTGCTCCTTGCCTCCTTGATCGCCAAGGGACCCAGCCACAAAAGTGAACATTAGATAAATATTCAAGAATTATAAGCACAATGCAAGCAACACAAATGACTCGACCTAAAGGTTAAAAATTACCACTTAATCACATAATAAAAACCTAAATAAAATGAAGGATGAGCCGTGTCCCTCGCAACAGTGCCATTTGACGGATCCTGAAATTTAGCCCTTCAAAAATGTGGAATTAACATTCTAATGTCATTGCAGTCGAGATAAATAAGATCAATCTAAAACCGCTAATTAATTTGTCAATTAAATCTAAGCGGTCAAATTTAATTAATTGGACAAGCCCAAGGTCAAACTCAGGGACACGAGCCTCTTAAGTACTTATTTAGATTCTCATTAATCAGATTAAGTGACAAATTAACAACTCATAGGTCAAAATACAGAAAGACACACAGATAATGCAGAAACATGGAGACACATTTTCTTTTTGATTTTTTATAATGCAATGAGATGCAAGGATAAATATATGCAAATATGACCTAGCTTGCTGAAATCATTGAGCAATGAAAATGAAGTCAATTTCATGATCATTTCGTGAAGCCGATTTAATTTGTAAAATGAAAGGCATGAACAAGAGACACTAGATTTATAAAATTAATCGTCAAAATTTCAAGTGTCAAATCAAGGAAGAAATCATGCCACTAGATAGAGAAAGAAATAATCTTCAAAATGAAACTGAAATCAACTAAAACGGAGGTCGGATGCTCAAGATATTCACAAAAGAGCCTAGGGGCATAAACGCAAATAAAACATGAAAATAAATAGGAAAACATTGCAAACAGGTCCTTGGGTGGGCATACATGTAATTATGAAAAGTTGCGAGACCTTCCCTGTAATTTACCCATATGCATGGGGACTAAATTTCAATTATTAAAACCCGGAGGCGGGTGCAATTAGCCCCGGGTTGCATGCCATGCACATGCTCGAAGGACCTGAATGCAAATTGGAGAAGTTGGTAGGACATCCCTGTAATTTTTCCCAAACCTCACATGACAAGACACACGAGGCTAGGCTTGGAAGTCGGCTCAAGTTCGGGACGAGGCTCGGAAGGCTCAGCGAAGGCTCGTGCCACGTGTCGATAGATGGCGCTCTGGCTTGGCTCGGATGGCCCGAACCTGGAGGCTCGTTGCTGAGGCTCGATGAAGACACGTGGCTCCCTTCACGTCGTCCGATGATGAAGATCGGATGACAACTGTACACCACGTTCCTCCTCTCCGCCGCCCCCTACGGTGGACTTGGTGGGTCTTCGATGAGTAGCTAAGAGCTCCGCCCAACCATTGGTTAATGACAAAGGCTCAGGGACGACTCCAGACTTGTTGGCGATGAAGCTCTGGTGTAGGAGAATGGTTGAGGTGGTCGGGTTCGACGTGGCAGCAAGAGTTGATCGGAGACGAGGACTTTGAAGACAGCTCCGGCTAGGGTTCCGATCATTGAATGAAGTACCTGCAATCATTAGCTCGATAGCCGAAGCATTCACGTGCGGGGTGAAGTGAATGGAGCAGGCTTCCATGCGAGCGATGGGACGGGGAACCGGAGCTCCGTCTCCGATGAACTGGAGAGGAGGTGTAGCGGATGTGTTCATGTGATGAAGAAGAGGAGACAACGATCGGAGGTGTGCGCGAGGATGAATGATGTGTGAGGAAGCTAGAGCAATAGTGAGTTGAGGATGAAAATGTGAGTAAGATCCAAATTAAATACGAGAAATTAGAAGACAGAGATAAAGAGAATCGAGGATACTTACCTGGAGAATTGGGTGGATGCGGCGACCTGGGATGAGCTCTAAGGGGGGCTCGGGTCATCACTGGACTCCGGCGGCCCCTCGGAGCAGTGTGCCGGTATTCTACGGCTGGAGGCAAGGCCTACCATAGCTCGAGGTCGACACCGGGACCTTAGGTCGTCGTTGCTACCTCAATCTGGCATCCCCTTGTCACAAGGAGACGGAGAGGAGCTGGGCCAAGGCCCGCGTAAAGGTGGACGGGCAAGATTTGGGGTGGCGACGACGTATTTGAAGGGGGAGGTTTCGAGGTTCTGGTGGTGGGGAAGGTGGTTTGCGGTTGAGATATGGAGCGGGGAAGAGAGGTGCGTGAGGAGCTACGTGGTCCGTGAGGGTCGCGGAGGAGTGGTCTAGGGTGGAGCACGTTCAGAGAGGTAAGAGAGGTGATGAGGAGATGGGGAAAATGTGATGGGGGCGATGTTCGCGATGTGTCAAACATGGGAGAGAAGGAGGCGTGGGAGGTAGAAGATGAAGTATTGGCCATTGGATCTTGCAATCAATGGTCTGGAGAAGGGCGCAAAGATGCGGCCCTAATCTAATCGATCACGCCTCATCTACGGCTAAGGGTGATGCGCGTCTTACCGTAGGATCTAAATATCCAATGATTGGGCATTAGGCGGGCATGGACGTGGTGGATGCGGTCTGAATGGTGATTGGAGGGTAGAGAGAGAAGATGGAACGGGTGGTGGAGATGAAGGTACATATAAGGAGATCAGACGGCTGAGCGCAGAGGGCATGTGTAGAGAAGCGGGCTGCATGGCTCAACCAGAAGGAGCCATGTGGCCCAACCAAGTTATTCAGATGAAAACATAAAAAAAAAGAAAAAGGAGGTCGAAGTTAGAAAAACTCAAAACATGAAAGTTGTAGATCTTGATGAGATATACAAATTTTATGTTGACAAAAAATGCAAAAGAGGTCAACTAAAAGGATAAATATTTTTGTGAGCATTTTAAAAAGGTATAAAAACACTATGATTTTTAATTTTGCCATTTTTTGTAACCAAGATATATACATCTTTCACTCTAGTTTTTTCTGACAGAACTTATGCAAGTGGTTTTAATATATGGAAATTAATATGATGAAACAGGGGTTCATTAGTATGCGTTGCCAACCTCTTGCAGAGGCTGGCTGATCAAAGCAGAAGGTGGAGCACGGGGAGTAATTAGGCAAAGCAGAGCGAGAGGGATGAGAATGGGTCGAGGAGCAAAGAAAGAAGAGTGGAAAGAAGAAGAAGGGATAAAATAGTTGTACCATGAGTCGCATGAACTGGAGGACGATTGTCCTCCGCTGTCTTCGCCTACAAGGTTGGGCAAATCGATCTTGCAGCTTCAGCTGCCCGTGGGAGACGCATCAGCGACACGACCATAAGGTCGTGGATCACACATGGGAGTGGAGGTCTTCACCGATGGATTGAAGGCGATGTCACTACCTTGCTCCACAACTCTCTTTTTCCTCCCGATGAGGGATTAATGGCAGATGGTCGTCGGTGGTGGAGGTTGGGCGGCTTTATAGGAGGCGAGGGGGGAGCTGTTATGGGAGAGGAGGTGGCGGTTGATGTCGCAATGACGGGAGATGTGGTGGCATGCGACGGTGGTTTCGAGAGAAGGGGGAGGCGAGCGGACGACGAGAGGGGAGGAGATGGAGCACACGCGTGACACGTACGCACGGATGAGGAAGGCAACATGCATGGCACGTGTTGGTGGAGGAATAAGAGGCAAGAGAGGGGGGTCACATGCTACATACGTGACCAGGATGCTGTGGAGAGAGGGAGAAAAGAGGGAGGAAAGAGAAAAGAGGGGGAGAGGAACAAAAGAAAAAGAAAAGGAGGGAAAACAAATAAGTAAAAAGTTAATTAAAATAAATAAAAATAGAAAATAAATAAAATAAAAATTAAGGATTAAATAAAAATAAAAATTGAATAAAGATAAAATAAAAAAAATAAAAATAACGAAAAAAAGAAATAGTAAATGAAGTCAAAAGGAAAAGTGGCCAATGCAAAAATTGCTCGTCTCGATGAGATCTACAATTTTCATGAAGGGCCCAAAATTAAAGATGTCAAATGTACAAAAAGTATTTTTAGATGCACTTTATAGATAAAATACCACAGTTTTTCATTTTGTATTTTTTGTATTTTTAACTTGATTTTAACAGTGGATTAATTTATATACATAATTAATCTAATTTTTATGGATTTTTATAGGTTAGAAAAAGACAAAATAAAAATAATAAAGATAAAATATGTACAAACTATACAATGTTAGATATTTTCATTTCTTTAATTTTGCTCTTTTTATGGATTTTAATTCTTGCTGCTATGTTAGTTAATTAATCAAAGAATATAATGGAACAAGAGTTAGATTGAAACAAATAATTTTTGTACATAAAAAGATAGGCTCGATTATGGGTAAAAATAAGGTTATTTATTTACAAAATTTAATCCTAATTTAAGCACAATTAGTTAATGTTAATAAATTGATTTTGTGGGTTTTAATTAGTGATTTATTAAGGAGATTTTGCTAAGATATCCATATAAAGTAAATGAATCATGGATTCATCACATCCCTATACTTTGCTCTTTGCTTTTCCCCAAGAAAAATTTAGTGAGTTAGAAGGTTGAACCCCTGACTGCGCTTGTGCGGATTTCAAGACTTGTCTTATTAAAAATTATGGGTTTTAATGGTCCTAAAGTTCTAAGCTCAATCCATGCTCTAGTCAAAAGGAATCCAACTTCTCTAATTATCAGACTCTCTGCTTGTACATATATCATAAGAGATATGACATTTAATGTGTGTATTGCAATCATGAGAGTTGAGTCGAAACATCACTCCAAGTCCAAGTCTGAGTGACTCTCCTTAAGACCTAATCGCTCAACACTAGGGAATAAATCAGCTCTTGCATTCAATCTACCATCTCAGTAGTTTGTCAAAACCTAAAAATGTATATAACATGCCAGATAATGGAGGTTTTAGGTTTGTGCATTTTCTTCTCTCCCACAAATTGGAACAAGAATCCTCTCGAGTGCCCTATTACTCAACACAAGTATATTTTTGGTTGTTGACTAATGTGTCCGACAAGAGATTCTGAGTCATCTGTACTTATTTTCCTAGGAGTACACCGGAGTGTGTCTTCTTTAAGTATCTAATATACTTACACCCAGACTTGTATCACTTATTTGAGGTACCGTCCGACTCATTGGCCCTAATTAACTTGGGTCCAATTTGATGCTTTTAAAATGGTTGGGAGTGCTTGCCTTTGATTGAAGCTCTTTGAGATTGAATTGTAGTTGAGAGCTCTTTTCATTCACACATTTTTGGTAGGCTAGCTCGATTGCTTTTATCAAGAGTTGGCGCACATTGATCAACAATTATTTAGTTTCATCACACCCTGGGACATAGATCAATATCAAAAGATAGCATGCGAACTTGTTCACATACTGACTAGGGTTTGCGGATACTCTGGTTTCATGAAGCTTTCATCGATTTTATCCCATCCTTTAGTATCATAAAATCAGGTCTAGACTAAAATCTGAAGTCCCAGTCCCTCAAGTGAAATTGCAACTCATCTCATCAATCATGCAGTTGTGCAGGTGATGTGCTGATCATATTCTTAAAGGTAGAGATTAGGTGTACAATATAGCACTCACATCTTTCAAACTAGGGAAGTTTTGATTATTAAGTCTCAAACTCTAATGACCAAGGCCGATTAACTTTCAATCAAAGGACCTAAAAAACCCAAGTTTCTTTCATTCCTCAAGTCTTGAGTGATAGTGAAAATATCAGGGATAAAACTTTAAGTTGGTTTTTTTTTGTAAAAGTGGATTTGTTTAAAAAATAGGTATTATTTACAAAAAGAATTTATTATAGTATACATAATATATACCCATACCCGATTTGTGATAAAAACAATTAAAGTACGAGCTACGTATAAAGTATGTAGAATATATATACACACCCCTATTCTTAGCTTGTCCTATGTCCTCATGGCACAAAGTGAAATGTCGACATAGCTCGTACCAAGCATAGTTGAGTGAAAAGAAAAGGAAGTCGACTCATCCCCCTATACTTAGGCTTTTGAGTGTTTAAGTGTAGCAAAAGAGCAAGAAATGGGGCAGTCGAGGGTGAGAAGAAAAAAACAGAGGTGATGAATACATAATGATGTCAATCCCCCTATTCTTAAGCTCAGGTCAGCCTAAGTATGATCGGATAATTACAAGTGGAAGACCGATTAGATTTGGTATGGATATACATGTGATCGATTATACTGATGGGTTCGCACGTGCAGATTGAGTCTTTCGTCTGATACTATATCCCGAGTGAAGGAGACCCGCTCTACATGCACCAACTTCTCATTAGATTCTACAAAGTTTCAATAGTTGTCCATTAACCAAGAAGGGGCGTGCACCATCTATGAGATCTGTTATCTCTACACTTCCATTGTCGTGCACCTTCTTAACACCGTAGGGACCCATCCATTTAGATTTGATATTCCCATGGAAAATCTTCAACTTGACGTTGAACAACCATACTTTTGGTCCAAGGACAATGTTCTTGCACCAAATGTGTCGATCATGCCACTTCTTAACCTTGTCCTCATAAAGCAAAGTGTTATCATATGCCCGATTTCTGATCTCCATGAGCTCGTTCAGGTTCAAGTCACGTCTTAATTTCCCTAAGTGACAACTCTAATTTATTTTCTTGATTGCTCATTCTGATTTGAATTAACTCTGTGGGAAAATGAGATGGCTTGCCATAGATCATCTGAAAAGGTGAACTATCGAGTGGGGTCTTGTAGGCTACTCTATAGGCCCGCAGAACTTGGTCTAAGAGCTGGGATCAGTTCTTCCTATCGGGACGAACTAACTTCTGAAGAATGCTTTTCACCTCTCAATTCAAAACCTTTTCCATGCTGTTAGACTGTGGGAGGTAAGTACTAGCTATTCTATGCTCAAATTCGTAGTCCTTAACTAATGATCTGACACTTCGGTTCACAAAGCGGCTATCCCCATCAGAAATCAAAACTTTAGGGACCATAAACCTTGCAATGATATGGTCTCTAAAAATCTTACAAACAGTTTTGCTGTCTAATGTCCGGGTTCGGATAGCCTCCGCCCACCTTGATAAATAGACAACGACCAACAAGATGTACTCATGTATGTTACTGTTGGGAAATGGACCCATAAAATCTATACCCCATGCACAAAAAAATCATAGAAAATCACCGGCTGCATGGGCATTTCATCTCCATATCCAACAGTCCCTTCCATCCATTGATAGATCGAACACAACCGTACAAAATCAAAGGCATCTTTAAACATGGCCGGCTAATAAAATCCACATTGGAGTACCTTGTGCGCGGTTCTTTTTTCCCAGTGGTGTCCTCCAGACTCAAGTCTATGACAATATGTGAGGACACTCTGATATTCCTCCTGAGGAATACATCTTCTCCAGATACAATCTGACCCTTCAAATAAGAGGAACGGATCCTCCCAGTGGTACCTCCTCGAATCTGACTTCAGTCGGTCAATGCTGCTCCTAGTCCAATCATGGGGAACCTGCTTGGATACCATTAAGATCATCATGTTGGCGTACCATGGGAGTGAGTTAATAGTGCATATTGACTCGTCTGGGAAGATCTCTCTGATCTATTCAAACTTAGGGGAATCCTTCAACTTTATTCGGGCTAAATGATTAGCCAAAACATTCTTCACCCCAGGTTTATCCTTAATCACCAAATCAAACTCCTAGAGTAGTAAAATCCATATAACATGTGCCTTCGCATCTTTCTTTTCCATTAAGTACCGAATGGTTGTATGATCTGTGAAGATTGTTACCGTGGAGCCCAACACATAAGATCTAAACTTTTCGAGGGCCCAAACTACAACAAGCATTTACTTTTCAGTCACCGTATAATTCTTCTGTGTAGATCTAAAACTTTGCTTGCATATATAGCATACAGAATCCCATCTCACCTTTGTCCTAACACAAATCCTATAGCGAAATTTGAAGCGTCAGCCATGATCTCGAAGGGAAGATACTTGTCATGAGCTTGTAAGATTGACGAGTCACAAATGTTCCTTTTCAAAAGCTCAAAGGCCTGTAGACACGTGACCTACAATTAACCCTATGTCTTTTCCTAAGAGCTTAGTCAGTGGGTGGGCGATCTTTGAAAAATATTGAATAAATCTTCGATAGAATCCAACATGCCCTAAGAAAGACCTCAGTGACTTCACATTGGTTGGTGGATCGAGTTTCTTGATCACATCCACCTTGGCAAGGTCAACTTCCATACCCTTCTTGGAGATGATGTGCCTCAACACAATACTCGCAGTTACCATAAAATGGCTTTTCTCCTAGGAGAGTACCTGATCCACCTCTCTACACCTCTTAAGGACTCGGTCCAAGTTCACTAAACATGTATCAAAGGAATCACCATGGATAGAGAAGTCATCCATGAAAACCTCCAGGAAATCTCCCACCATCTCGGCAAATGCATCGATCATGCACCACTGAAATGTATCTGGGGCGCTGCAGAGCCCAAATTGCATTCACCCAAATGCATAATTGCCAAATGAACATGTAAATGTGGTCTTTTCCTGGTCCTCAGGAGTGATGGATACCTGATTGTAGCGTGAGTACCCATCAAGAAAACAGAAGAATGCTTTTCTCTAGTCTCTCCAAAATTTGATCAATGAAAGGCAATGGAAAGTAGTCTTTCTTGGTTGTGGCATTCAGGCTCCTATAGTCAACACATACGCGTCATGACATGGGTATTCGTATCAAGATCTCTACCCCTTCCTCGTTGGTGACCATATGGATTCTCGACTTCTTCGGGACAACATGGAGTGGGGCCACCCACATGGAATAAAAAATGGGATATATACTACTTTAAACAACTTCTCAATCTCTTTCTTTACTACTTCCCGTAGATTTGGATTAAGTCTTCTCTGGAATTCATGGGAAGGCCTCACATTATCATTGACATATATGTAGTGTGAGCAGAGAGCGAGATTAATCCCCATAAGATCTGACACTGTCCAGTCGATCACTCTGTGGTTTCGCTCTAAGACTTCTAAAAGCCTAGACTCCTGCTCAAAGGTAAGGTCAACATTAATGATCACAAGATATCTCTCTTTGGGACCTGCAAGAAAGATACATTTCAGTGTAGGAGGAAGCGGCTACGAGGCAAGGTGCGAAGGGGGCTGTTGAGGGGGGATTACGGAGCTATCTCGAGATGCTATGGGTTCGCCCCTTTGGGAGAGGGGTATACGCTGAAGAGATCGATGGTGCCGACCTCTTGTAGAGACGAGCTGATCGGAGCAGAAGGAAGAGCATGGGGAGGAATGAGGCGGAGCAGGGCGAGAGGGACGAGAATGGGTCTAGGAGCAAAGAAAGAAGAGTGGACAGAAGAAGAAGGGATAAAAGAGTTGTACCTAGAGTCGCCTGAACTGGAGGGCGGTTGTCCACTGCTGTCTTCGCCTACAAGGTTGGGAGAATCGTCTATACAGCTCCAACTGCTCATGAGAGGCGCAACAGCGACACGACCGTGAGGTCGTTGATTACGCTTGGGGTTGGAGGTTTTCGTCAATGGATTGAAGGCGTTGTCACCGCCTTGTTCCATAGCTCTCTCTCTCTCTCTCTCCATATTGATGATGGATTAATGGCAGATGGTCGTCGGTGGTGGAGGTCAGGCGACTTTATAAGAGACGAGGGGAATCCCTTATGGGAGAGGAGGTGGCGGTTGATGCCGCAATAGCGGGAGATGAGGCAACATACGACAGTGGTTACGAGAGAAGGGGGAGGTGGGCAGACGAGAGAGGGGAAGAGATTGAGCACGTATGTGCACATGCGTGTGGATGAGGAAGGCGGCATGTGCGCTACACATGCTGATGGAGGAATATGAGGCAGGATGTAGGGTCACACCGTAGAGAGGGAGAAAAGGGGGAGGAAAGAGGGAGGAAAGAGAAAAGAGGGGGAAAGGAAAGAAAAGGAAAAAGAAAAAGAAGGAAAATAAATAAATAAAAAGTTAATTAAAATAAATAAAAAAATAGAAAATAAATAAAATAAAAATTAAGGATTAAATAAAAGTAAAAATTAAGTAAATATAAAATAAAAAATAATTAAAAAAAGAAATAGTAAATGAAGCCAAAAAGAAAAGTGGTCAACATGAAAATTGCTCATCTTGATGAGATCTACAACTTTCGTGAAGGACCCAAAATTAAAGAGGTCAATTGTACAGAAAGCATTTTTGGAGGTACTCTATAGATAACATACCACATTTTTCATTTTGTATTTTTGTATTTTTAATTTTATTTTAATTAGTCGATTAATTTATATACATAATTAATTTATTTTTTATGGATTTTTTACATGTTAGGAAAAGACAAAATAAAAATAATAAAGATAAAATATGTACAAGGAATATAATGTCAGATATTTTTTATTCTTTTAATTTTTCTCATTTTATGGATTTTAATTCTTAATGCCATGTTAGCTAATTAATCAAAGAATATAATAGAAGAAGAGCTAGGTTGAAATAAATGATTTTTGTACATAAAAAGATAGGCTCAATTAGGGTAAAAACAAGGTTATTTATTGACATAATTTAATCCTAAATTAAGCACAATTAGTTAATGTTAATAAATTGATTTTAAGGGTTTTAATTGGTGATTTATTAAGGGGACTTTGCTGAGATGTCCATATAAAGTAGATGAATCATGGATTCATCAGCAACCCCAAGGCTTTATAACTGAGAATGGCAAAGTGTGCAAGCTGAAGAAATCCATCTATAGGCTCAAGCTTCTCATTGCTGGAATATCAGATTTGATGAAATCACAAAGAGTTGTGATTTTGTTCAGAATCCTGATGAGCCATGTGTGTGCAAGAAGCTTGGTGGGAGCACCATTGAGTTAATTATGCTTTACGTAGATGACATCCTTATCATTGGGAATAATACTGGCCGTACCTTCAAGATGAAAGATCTTGGAGAACCCTCTTATATCTTGGGTCTGAAGCTGTTCAAAAACAGAGCAAATATGATTTTGGGATTGTCTCAACACAGATACATTAAGAAGATCTTGGAATGTTTTCATACAGTGAATTCCAAGAAAAGCTTCATTCTTTTAAGAAATGGTATACACCTATCTAAAGGGATGGCTCCTCAAAGTGTTGAGGATAAGAAAGCCATGGCTGGTTTCCCTTACGCATCAGCTGTGGGAAGCGTAATATATGTTGTGATGTGTACAATACCAGATATCTGCCATGAAGTGGGTGTGGTAAGCCGTTCCTAATCCTGTTATGGTGAGCAACACTGAAATGCAGTGAATAAAATCTTTACGCATCTAAGCCGGACATAAGATTACATCTTAGTCTATGTAGATGGTGATCTCCAAGTTTTAGAATATACAAATTCACACTTCTAATCTGATATAGATGATCGCAAGTCAACTTCAGGGTTTGTGTTCTTGTTGAACGGTGGTGTGTGAGCTGGAGAAGAAAGAAGCTTGATACTACGACTGATTCAATAACATAAGTCGAATATATTGCCGCATCGGATGTTGTAAAGGAGGCGGTGCGGTTACGCAAGTTCATCCTAGAACTTGATGTAGTTTTCTCTGATACTCCCATCCCACTGTTCTGTGATAATATAGGATCAATATCTAAAGTGAATGAATCCATATGGCATCATAAGAGCAAGCACATGGAAAGGAAATACCACATCATTCGAGAAATTTAAAGCATGGTGACATCGTCACCACTAGGTGACCTCTGTCGATAATGTTGTTGATCTCCTACCAAACCTTTAGCCCAAAAGGTTTTCAACAAGCATGTAATGAGCATGGGTTTAAAAATTGTACATGAATGGTTCTGACTTCTGAGGGCTAGTGGGAGATTGTTAGACCTGTGAGCCTCGGGCGAACCATTTCTATAATAAATGTTATTGTAATCTTTTGATGTATTAGTAAGAGTTATTGATTTATTTCACTCCTTATCTGATATTAAATGGATCAATGCTCTTATAAGGTCTCTTAGAACAATTAGGATTTTGTATCATGACCATCTTCATAATCATACAGTTGTTGATTCAATTGTTGTATCGTAGAAATTGGTGCTTGGATGGTATCTAAAGAGTTCGATTGAGGACTCATCAAACACTGTCAAATGATTGTTGATAAAGGATGTCCAGCCCGGGAAGGAAATGACAATCCTTCTCTAAAGGCTAATATCTAACAGACCACTTGATACAAGTCCTCTGCATAGGAATAGAGATTTGGAGGTGTCAGATAAGTTTGGTCAAAGAGTTGACTTAATGTTGATCGACTGAACAAGGGTTCCTAACATCTGATCTTGGAGGACATGCTGTGTTTGACAACTCAGATCCAACAATCGTTGTGGAGACCACTCTCATGGTACTCGGAACATGAACAATCAAATCAGACAAATAATCAACCCATGATATAGATTAAATAATGAAAAAAATGCTGGGTGAAATTTATTATACCCTGCAAATAAATGTGTATAGCAAGCAAGTGTAGGGGTCGAACGACTGAGAGCAAACTTGAGGATATGTATAATTATTATTAATATAACAAATAATATTTATTTTTGTATTTTTATATAATTTTCTATTTTTTGTGGGTTTTATTTATTTAATTTTTATTTGTTTTTTTAATTATTTTTTAAAATTTCAAATTTTCATTTTCTTTTTATTTTTTTCAAAATTTAAATTTCCTATCATTTTCGAAGTATAATATATATAGCGATAACAATAATATAGATATTATAAATAATATATTGGGTATAATATATATATATATATATATTGAGGAAAATGGGGCTATCCCCCAAGGGAGCTAACTTGCCCCGCCCCATTTCCCCCCATTTTTTTATTTTTTTGAAAAATAAATCAGTGGAAATTCATCACTATATCCATATATTATTTCATTCAAATTTCGTGAGAAACACATACTCCTACAACCTCCATCTATACAGTCATTATTTAACGGTCGCAGAATTATTGAAATCGATCATGTCTGGATGGAGACCGTAGGAGTCTCTGTTTCGTACGGAATTTGAATAACATAATATAGGGATATAATTATGAAAATCCACAGAAGCATTTAAAAAAAGGAATAATGGAGCAGGGGAGCCAAGTTAGCACCCCAAAGGGAAACCTCATTTTACCCTATATAAATACATAAAGAAGCAATCCTTTTTTATTTTTAAGATGTTAAATATAATATATGTATTAATAAGTAATAATAATAAGTAGTAAATAAGTATTATTGAGTATATATAATATGTATATGGTTTTATAATTTCAAATATATGTAAATATACTTAAAATAAAAATATTTTATTTTTGTGTTTTTAATATTTTCACTATTTTTAGGATTTTTATATAAATTTGGCTAATTTTTATGTATTTTTAATTGAATAAATATATCAAAATAGTGGTTATAAGATATAGGTCAAATTGTTTTAGGTATTAAAAATAGATAATAGGTCCAAAATTTCCCAACACTATTTTTTATATATAACATATAATATAAATAAAAATATGAAATAAAACTATTTTTTAGGTTTTTATAGAATGTTTACTTAATATTTTGTGATTTTTAGTGTTTTCTTTTTACAGTTTTTTTGTAATTTTTGATCTGGATATATAATATATAGTAATATATACTCTTATTTTTTTGGAATTTTTAAAAATAGTTTTATAATTTTTGGGGTTTTAATATGTAACATGGAATAAATAGCTCCTAAGTGATTTTTAATAAATGAGAAAATGCAATAAATGCCTAAATAAATGTATGTGTACAAGCATAGTGAGAAGCATTTACTATAATTATCTCAAAATTTAACGAGCACAAGAGCTATTTAATAAAAATAGAAAAGTGTAAATAAAAATACAAGCCTATAAGGGGTATTTTGCAATTAAAATAAATTCCAAGGGCTCGCATGCAAAATTCCCCAAAGTTAACACTTATATTACAAATTAAAAGACTAAATGGAAATACCTAAACACAGAGGGTTATGTTACAAAATTCACCTGCCTCATGCGGGTGTCCATGTGAGGTGAATTGGCAAGGGACATATATGTAATCTACGCAAAGTACAGGGGGTCCTAGCAAATATCATAACCCTCTTCTTCTCGATTGCATACAATTTGCTAAGCACAATCAGTAGGTCGTATAATGGCGTTGGCTCGGCTTTGTCGTGGAAGGTCGAATCAAAGCAGAGGTATACATGGAAAGTTAATGTAGAAGACACAAGGAAGAAGCATGGGATCATTCTTTCCCTATATTTACTCCTTGAAAGACATCATGGTTGAGAGCGACAAGACGTAGTAGTTGCCTTTCTTGAAAAAAAAGACTACCACCTCTCGCTGCTACATATCAGCCTGAGGGTGATCCGAAAATAATAGATCAAATAGTTATTAGAGGCATGCTTATATGAAATCTAAATATAGAATAGCAAATATAAACTATATATCTAAGACAACTATTATATCTTTGATTATATCGATTTTAGTGACCCACTACTATTTCTATTAGTAGGTATTTCTCTCAAATATATTGAGACAGATTCATAGTGTTAATATGTTCTCCACCACTCCAAAATCAAGTATTTTTATGCATTATATATTGGTCATTGGGTATCTTTCTTGATTATATTGCTTTTTTAACTTCTCTTGGTAATCTCTATTAAAAATAGAACTATAAAATAAAATATTTAAATTGTGGTATTCTTTATATAAATAATTTATATGAACTAAACAAAAGTGAACATTTTAAATTCAAAATAAAATGAGTTTAATTTGACTATTCAAAACTCAAAATGGGTTGAAAATGAATTCCAGTTTGCAAATTCATTTAAAATTCACCTCAAGTTCGAAATCGAAAAACTCAAAATGAATCGAATATGAATCTTGGTGGATTTGAAGATATTCAATTTGATTAGCACCCCTAATCAAAACTCCTTAGAATGCACCATAGCCTCACGAAAGAAACTTTACTTTGTTATTGAAGGTTAGGTCACAATTGAGCATGTTGAATCTAGTAAGACGACTACCCATTCTTGACCTACAAAAAGAAAGAAACATGTAGTGCTTATGAACTAGGAATGATATGCAAAAGTACCTTCAAACCCAAAAGGGTGATATGTACATCTAGACCTCTAGTACTAGAACTACTATACCTAGAATTCTTTAACCAACCAAATCCAAAAGCTTAATAAGATGCCACTGCTTCTTTGTACTTTATATTCTTCCTCCTGCTTTACTTGTGTCTGATTTCTTAAAAGTAAAAGCCTAGTTTTTTTTGGAATTCTCAAAATTAGCTTGACGGTTCATATTAAACAAGGATCCACAATCATGAAACTTGGAAGTGGTCATGGTCGAGATTTTGATAATGAAACATTTGCCAATTTTTGTAACAAGTCTAGGATCAAGCATGAATTTGAATCACCCAACTAAACACCTCATAATGTAGTCAAACAAAAAAGTTATACTCCATGAATGCGCTTGTACTATGTTGTGTGAAAATGGACTGGTGTGTTATTTTTGGAGGAAGTTCTAAATACCATGTATTACGTCTTAAATCATGCAAACTCTTTATTATCAATAGTAAAGAAAATCTTGACATGTTTGACCCTCAAAATGATAAATATTTTCTTAAGATAATCTTCAGAAAGCAAAACATATAGGATATTGATAAAGAAGACAATGATTGTATAAGGCAACTCATGCCTCTTTTGATGAGAACATTGGAATCATTCATTCTCCTCAAGAAGAAGAGAATAACAAAGAGCTCTAATTCTTGATTTTTCTGATATTATGCAAAATCAAAGTTCTCATGGATTGTGAAATACTTTCAGCTTTTCGATAGAACATCCCAAGGATATTCTAATTAGTGATATCTTAATTTGTTTAAGCATGCTCAAATTTTATGGTCGCTTTTGCAATCTCCACTTTGGTATCTGATGAATAATCATTCATCTACCTTTATTCTTCATTTTGTATTTAAATCTATATCAAAACACCTAAAAATATAATAACTTGTACAAATTAAAATTCTTTGTCCACATGTAAAAAATACATAATTACATGTTAAATACCAAATAAAAGAACAGAGAAAAGAAAAGGAAGATAAATGAAGTATCAAAGATACTGAATGAAACCTAAACCCCGACACCAAGTCAATATTGGCTTGGTCAACAAGGAATAAAATAGGGGGAGATATGGCCAATACATTGTAAAGAAACCTTAATTCTACACTCCAAAAAATAGCCATTCTTGAACTATTTTATTATTTGTTTTACACACTCAAATCATAAAGTTTTCAACATGATACTTGAACACTAATATATAGAAAATTATAAAAATAATTGCCAATAAAAATAATGCACCGTGTAACTAGGACACACAAATGAAAAAGTCGTAAACCGAATTCCACAGACTAATATCCTCTCCATATGAACTCAAAATTCACCGAACTCACCTCCATTGTAATCAAAATCAAATTATCTATCCAATGAAGGTGCTTCATTAAAATTATAGTTAATATACAAAAGCTGATTTTCCGGGGTACCATTGCATGATGTATCTGTATATAATATTCATATATTTTATTCTTTACCTTTTTTCTCTTCTTATGTTTTTAAATAATTATATATATTATTTAAAATATAATAAAAATATAAACTCAAAATAAAACCATTAAAAATATATTGAAATAAATACTACATTAAAATATATAGCAGTGCTATACATATAATGTATATACAGACAATTATTTATGTATATAAATAAAATCAAAAAATAAAATAAAAATATGTAAATATGTTTAATTATATTATAAATATATAAAATATATAAATGCGCTAATACGTATTAAAAATATAAATAAAAATATAAAATAAAAATATATAAAAGAGATAAAATATAGGTAAATATACCTATATATACACTTATAAAAATTAGCACCTAATAAACTAAGTTGTACAAATAAATAAAAATCAAGATAAAATAGTTTAAAAAATAAGAAACATTTTTCATGTCTTGAATTTTAATTAATAAAATTATTTAGTATTATTATTGAATTAATAAGGGTTAATCCCTATTTTGTCCTAATATGATCCTACGTGGACCAATCAGGAGCGTCTGGTTGTTGACCGCCCGATCAAGAACCCCTCTTGGACGGCCTCTCTCTAACTTTTGTCATAAAGACATGAGAGGCCAATTTTCTCCATTTTTCTACTCCTTATCCATATCCTCTTCTTACTCGAGCAACCCACCTTCATGTACACCCTCGCACCCTCTCGCACGCCCACTCAGCTTACACCAACCTACATCGCCCCTTCACGCCATCTCCATCCCAAAGTTGCATGATCACCCATGTGTAAATAAGGACACTGACTTTCTTTTGCTTTTTGATCCCTCTGCACCCTCTCTAACCCCAAATCTAATAAAGCTCGAGCTCCCTGGTGATGGCAAGAGACTCACCAAGGTGTCATCAAGGAAAAAGAGTGGCTGAAGGCGTGATCCAACCATCGTCGGAGAGTAGCACCGACGATGTTCCTATGCTCCTTGGTTCCGACCAAGTCGAAGCTACTAAGTTAGTCAATCTAGTATGCATTTTCATTTCAAACATAGTCTTGTGCTTTATTTCTAGTAATTCCAAGTTATTTAGTCTTAATTCAAAATTCGAAGTTCATTGAATCACTAGGCCCTTGTCATCATTTCACTGTGATCTGCCTATGTTAACCCCGTCTGAGCAGCCCATTATCTTTCCCTTCGCTTCTACATCATCTCTCCTCATCTAGATCAACCTGATTGATCTTTAATCAGGGAGTTGAAGCTCCCACTCTGTTGCATGTCAAAGCTCACCACCTCACCTCATCCCCTTGCGTTTAGCTTCACTTTATTGGTCGAGGAGATAGCTCTTGAACATGTGCATTCTTTTATGTAGGAGACACCATTTGGAACCCCATTTGGAGCTCGAATTGAATGGAGAAGTGGTTCCCAGGTCACCATAACTAAACTCGATCTCCTGGCCTCTTCCGATGAGGCCCAAAGCTTGTTGACTAGTCTTGCAGATGCGGAGAGGTCCTCGGAAGGAGAGGAGCATCTCAGTCTACTCGGAGACGGTCGGAGCACGACACAATCATCGATCTAAGAAGACAAGAAAGGTGTTCTTCCCTATTCTTCTAGGAAGTCTCTCAACTATTGGATGCGAGATGCGGTCCAGATCTAATCCGGGCATCTAATTCAGTCGAAATGATGCCCCCTTCATCGTCGTTGATTATTAAGTAAAGACACGTGGGCGCAACAAAGCCACTCATCTACACCCATACGCAAGGCGTGCACCGCTCCCAGAGGTAATTGCATAAAGTCCCTCTCATATTTTTATATTTAAGATTAGTATTGTAATTATTAAATATAGTGTAATAATTTTTGTATAGATTACGACTAGATCCCTGTACTTTCTAATATCACAAATAGGTCCTTCCTCCTCGCATGTTGTGACACATGAGGCTTTTTATGAATTGCAAGAATACCCTTATAGATTATGGGCTTGTTATTAACTGAATTTAAAGTTTACTAAAATTACAATCAGTTCCTTTTGAATCGTGCCTTTTATTTTGTATATATTTATCATCTTAAATATTTCTATTGCTCTATAAATTCTAGGAGTATAAGTGCTTGATATCTTGCTTCATCTCTCATAATTTTCATTTTGCATTTTACCTAATTTTCCTATATATTAAAAATCCAAATATATGCATTTATTTCATATTTAAATATAAAACCCCATAAAATTATAAAACTTATCCATAAATTCCAAAAAGTATATTACCTATAATATATTATTATCTACCACATATCCAAAACCACTAAAAATACACAATATAAAAGTTAAAATTCACAAAACCCTAAAAACCTATAAAAATTAGAAAAAAATATCTAAAAATCCAAAAATATATTTTCCTATATCTGGTTTTCCTTTCTTACATATTATATATTAAAAATAGTTTTGAGTGAATTTTGAATTTATTTATATTTATTAAACTTAGAACAACCTCGGATAATTATTCTATCTCTGTTTTGTTATATTTTTTACTTTAAAAATATCTAAAAATTAGTAAAAAATCTATAAAAATTACCAAAAATAGAGCAAAATATAAAAATCATAAAAAATATTTATTTCTTGTATTTAACTATATTTTGATATATTTAGAAATATAATAACCTATATATGTTATATATCCTATATATTATTTATATTATCTATAATATCTCTATTATTATATATAAATAGATATCATATTGTAAAAATAAAAAAGAAATAAAGAAATTGCAAAATTAAACAGGAAATATAAAATTTAAAATCTAAAAATAAAATAAATAAATATAAAATAATTAAAAATATATAAAAGTTAAATATAATTAAAAACCTACATAAAAACAAGAAAGATAAGAAAAACAAAAACAATAAAAAACATACACATTATTATTAATTAATAATAATTAATAAATTAATCAATACATCTTTACTCCCAGTGTTCCACACTCTACACATATTTGCACCTATACACACTTATTGTAGAGTTATAGTATATTTTAACTCACTCCACGTTTATCGATTTATTTATCATATTGTGGGTTAATTATTTGTTGAATTGAGGATTTGGTCAACACAACGATTGTCGGTTTAGCTTATTAAGCCGATAGATCAAGTCCTCGATACACCAAATGGATCGACTTCTCATTCTATTATTTCAGTCATTGAATATATGATTTTCTTTACTTAGCACGAGATGTCTTCCTTTTTTCTCTTTGATCACTATGAGGACATTATTCGAGCTAAGTATGGGGGTAATATATATGTATATATACATTAGTCATAACTCGTACTTTCGTATCTTTCAATAACATGGCTAGCATACTACATTAGGTAAGGGTTTACAATAAATCAATTGCAAGGAATAAACTCTTGTAAATATGTATAGAATTTTTTCGAAAAAATTTGCAAAAATTGATTTGAAACTATTTTGCAAAATGATTTGGAAAATGGTTATAAGATACCTTGAAAAATCTTTTGAAAACCTTTGAAAAATCTTTGTAAAATATTTTCAAGCTATTTGAAAATAACTTTTTGTTAAAAGCTTGTAAAAATTGTTTGTAAAAATATTTTTTGAAAAAAACTTTGTAAAATTATTTGCAAATTAAGTTTTCAAAATATTTAACAAATGTTTGCAAAAATATTTTCAAATTATTTTGAAAATCCTGTAGATAATACCCTTACAAAAATTCGTCAAATAAAACGTGTACATATCTATACCAAATTCTTTATATACTTGTATAAAACCTTGTATATAACTTGCATAAAAGTCTTTGTAAATATGTATAAAATCCATGTGAATATGCGAATACATCTAGTCCACTACCCCCTTTTCAAAAAGAATTCCATAAAAAGTTTCAAAATTCTAAAAATCCTAAAAACTTGAAAAATATTTTCAAAACTCCATAAATATATGCAAACCTTTTTGAAGATCCCATAAAAAGTTCAAAATCAAAAAATGATTTCATAAAAATATTTTCTTGCAATGCATAAGCATTTTTCAGAATGATGTGACAATTGAACAAGTCTAAATAAAATCTGAAGATTGGAGCTTGGTCTAGACCTTAATCCATTTAATTTCACATGAACCTTATAGGAAGTGGAAATAAGACTTTTCAGGTCAATGAGACTTAATTCTTTGAGTCCACAAGACTATGTTCACATGTCATCTTGATTAGCCTAAGCAAAGTATTTCGAAGCGCGCACACGACTCTTGTTGGTGCTGACCTAACTTGGACACCGCACTCTGCAGTTTGGTCAACTCTGAGGAGGTGATGTGAGTATGATTCTTTAGCTTGAGGAAGCACATGTATGGCAACATACATCGCCCAAATAAGTGGCAAGTGCCCCCAACCTGGTCTAGTGGCATGAACATCTAAAGACATGACGTTGTGTAAAGCTTTAAAAGAGGGATAGTCTATTATTTCAAAAGGAAACATTCCGTATGTAAATGCTATTATATATTGTATTATAAAAATAAGAAAAAAATGCAAAATCAAAAGCTCCAAAATGAATAGAAGTGGAAAAGTCAATGAAAAATCAAATCCCATTGGAGTATGTATGAAATAAGCAAGGCACTATGCTTCAAATCAAATATTTCAAAGTTTCCTGTAGCAGGGGACTTAGCTACACTGGTGAAGCACCATCAGATACGTGACTATACTAATCACAATTCATTCTTCTCTCTACCCTCTCTTCTCGAGCCGATTGTATTTGAACTTAGAAGGAAATACCCGGTCCTTGAGGAAAGAGTAGCTGGATTAAGGAATCAGGGTTATCTTGCTAAGGGAGATTGTTCCTTGCAATTTCTGATGAGAAGAGCTACATTCACTTACACTATACAAGTAATACTCGTAGTCTTAAGGGTTTGTGTATGAATAGACTTATTCTGACATGGTTAATGAGGCGAACTGAATAAAGACCCGTGGAGGCAACTGTTAAGTTTTAGGTCCTATTCCCAATAAGTTTCCGAACAAACCGACAATCCAAAGGTCTTAACTAAGTTCCAAACTTCGATTTTGTTAAGACAAGTTTAAAAATCATAATCATTCTACATTCTTTATTTTCATTTTCTTTATTTTCTCTTATTTGCATCACTTATTCTTATAATAAATGTTTACTAGAGACCAATAAAGATAAGTATAGGGGGTGATGAATAGCCATTCATCTACATTTATTCTTCCATTTTGTATTTAAAGCCATATCAAATCACCTAAAAATATCAATAACTTGTACACATTAACATTCTTTATTCATATGTAATTAATACATAATTACCTGTATTTAGATTTAAAATAAAGGAATAAAGAAAAGGAAAATAAATGAAGTATCAAAGATACTGAATGACCCTAAATCATGAGACCAAGTCAATATTAACTTGGTCTACAAGGAATAAAGTAGGGGGAGATAAGGGCCAATACATTGTATAGAAACCCTAATACACTCCAAAAATAATAATTCTTGAACTATTTTATCTTTATTTTATCACCTCAAATAATAAAGTTTTCAAAATGAAATATGTACATACCAATATACAGACAATTATAAAAATAGTTTCCAATAAAAATAATACACAATGCAATTGGGACACACATATGAAAAAGCTGCAAATCGAACTTCACATACCAATATCTTTACCATATGAACTCAAAATTCACCAAACTCATCACCATTGTATTCCAATTAAAATTATCTATCTAATGAAGATGGTTTCATTTAAAATGGAGCTAAGATACAACCACCGACTTTCTAAGTGCCATTGTACTATGTATCTACATAAAATATTCATATATTTTATTCTTTACCTTTTTACCATTCTTGATTTTTAAATAATTGTATATATTATTTGAAATATATTAAAAATAAAAAACAAAAAATAATTAAAAATACATTAAAATAAATAATACACTAAAATATATAGGTATGTTATACCTATAATGTATATACATATAATTATTTATGTATATAAATAAAATTACAAAGAAATAAAAATGTAATTATGCATTTAATTATATTAGAAATATATAAAATTTGTAAATATGCTAATAAGTATTAAAAAATACAAAATGAAAATAAAAGAGATAAAATATAGGTAACTATACCTATATATACCCTTGTAAAAATTAACACCTAATAAATTAAGTTATAAAAATAAATAAAAATCATGATAAAATAGTTTGAAAATAAAAAATGTTATTCATGATTTGAGTTTTAATTAATAATATCATTTAGAAATTATTATTGAGTTAACAAAGGATTTAATTCCTATTTTATCCTAATATGGTCCTACGTGGACCAACCATGAGCGGTCGACTGTTGACCGCCCGATCGACATCCCCTCTTGCATGACCTCTCTCTGACTTTTGATCGAAAGTCACGAGAGACCAGTTGTCTCCATTTTTATACTTCTTCTCCATACCCTCTTCTTCCTAGAGCAACCACCTTCCTGTACACCCCAGTACCATCTCTCACGCCTGTTCCTTAGCTTCCACTAACCTCCATCGCCCTACACGCCATCTCCATCCTAAAGTTGCCTGATCAACTGTATAAATAAGGACCCCCAACTTCCTTTTACCTTTTGATCCATCTACGTACTTTGTAACCCCAAACCTAATAAAGCTTGAGCTCCTTAGTGACAGTAGGAGACTCACTAAGATGTCGGCGAGGAGAAAGAGTGGTCAGAGGCGTGATCTAGCCATCACCGGAGAGTAGCTCCGACGAGGTTCCTCTACTCCTTGGTCCCGACTAAATCTGAGCTGATAGGTTAGCTAATCTAGTCCACATTTTCATTTCTAACATAATCTTGTGTTTTATTTCCATTAATTTGAAGTTATATAGCCTTAAATCAAAATTCGAAGTTCCCTAGAGCACTATTATTCGATCATCATTTCACTATGATCCACATGTTTTGAACCCCTCATGAGCACCCCATTACATTCCGTTTGCTTCTATGTCATCTCTCCTCATCCAGATCAACCTGATTGATCTTCGATCAGTGAATCAAAGCTCCTATTCCGCCGCACGCCAGAGCTCGTCGCCTCACCTCATCCCCTTACAGTTAGCTTCACTTTTTAGGTCGAGGAGATAAACCTCGAGCCTGTGCATTCTTTTATGCAGGAAACACCACGTAGAACCCCATTTGGAGCTTGGATTGGATGGAGAAGCGGTTATCAGGTCACTAGAACTAAACTCGACTTTCAGGCCTCCTCCGGCAAGGTCCAGAACTTGTTGACCAGTCATGCAGATGTGGAGAGGTCCTAGGAAGGAGAGGAGCATCACAGCCTAGTCGGAGATGGTCAGAGCACGACGCAATCATCGAGCGAAGGAAGACATGGAAGGTGGTCTTCCTTGTTCTTCTAGGAAGGCTCTCGGTCGTTGGATGCGAGACGTGGCCCAGATCTAATCCAGGCCATCCAATTCAATCGAAACGATGCCCCATCCATGACCGTTTATCATTAAGTGAAGACACATGGGCACACTAGAGCTTCTCATCTGTGCCCACACACAAGGCATGCGCCCCTCGTGGGGGTAATTGCATAAAGCCCCTCTTGTATTTGTGTATTTAAGACTAGTATTGTAATTATTATATATAGCGTAATATTTTATGTATAAATTATGACTGGACCCCGATACTTTTTGATATTACAAATGCATCCTTCTGCCTCACGTGTTGCTACATGTGAGGCTCCATATAAATTGCAGGCATCCCTTGTTGTTTATGGACTTGTTATTAACCGAATTTATAATTTATTAAAATTGCAATCATGTCCCTCTACACTGTTCCTATTATTTTTGTGTATATTACCATCTTAAATATTTTAATTGCTTTATAAATTCTATGAAAACTTGTATAAGTACTTGATATCATGCTTCATCTTGCATAATTTTCATTATGCATTTTACCTAATTTTCCTATTTATTAAAAACCCAATAACATGCATTTATTCCATATTTAAATATTATAACCCTTAAAAATTATAAAAACTTATCCAAAAATTCCAAAAAATATATTTCATATATTACAATATTATCTACCACATATCCAAAAAAACAATAAAAATACACGATATAAAACTTCAAAATCACAAAACCCTAAAAACTCTATAAAAACTAGAAAAAATTATCTAAAAATCTAAAAATATATTTTCCTATCTCTGAATTTTCTTTATTATATATACTGTATATTAAAAACAGCTTTGAGTGAATTTTGAATTTATTTATATTTATTAAACTCAGAACAACCTCGGATAATTATTCTATTCCTATTTTTGCTATATTTATTACTTTATAAATATATAAAATTAGTAAAAAATCCAATAACAATTACCAAAATAGAGAAGAATATAAATCATAAAAATATATATAAAGGGTAAAATGGGGCTGTCCTTGGGGGAGCTAGCTTAGCTCCCCCACCCCATTTTCCTCATATTTTTTATTTTTTGAAAAGTACTTTTATGAATTTTCATTATTATATCCCTCTATTATCTAATTTAAATTTCACACGAAACAAAGACTCATACGGCCTCCATCCATATGGGGTCGATTTCAATTATTCTTTGACTGTTAAAAAATGAGTGCCTAGATGAAGATCGTAGGAGTCTTTGTTTCTTACGAAACTTGAATGACATAATATAGGGATATAGGGATGAATTTCCATGGATTCATTTTAAAAAGAATAACAAATATAGGGAAAATGGGGTGGGGGAGCCAAGTTAGCTCCCCCTAAGGCGACCACATTTTCCCATATAAAAATACAACAACATATATATACACTATATATTCTATATGGGAAAAATGGGGATGCCCCCTTGACGGAGCTAACTTGGCTCCTCCGTCACATTTTCCCACTTTTTTATTTTTTTTGAAAAATGAATCCATGAAAATTCATCACTATATCCCTATATTTTTTCATTCAAGTTTCATTAGAAACAGAGACTCCTACGACCTCCATCTAGAAAATCATTTTTTAACGATCACAGAATTGTTGAAATCGACCATGCCTGGAAGGAGGTCGTAGGAGTCTCTGATTGCACGGAATTTGAATGACATATATAGGGATATAACGATGAAAATCCACGGAAGCATTTTAAAAAAAATGGGGAAAATGGGGCAGGCGGCAAGCTAGCTCCCCAAGGGGGCATGCTACTTATATTATCTATAATATCCCTATTATTATATATATAAATATAAATCTTATTGTAAAAATCAAAAAGAAATAAAAAAATTTCGAAATTAAAAAGAAAATATAAAATAAAAATCTAAAAATCTAAAATCTAAAATAATTAAAAATCCATAATTTAAAACCCACATAAAAATAAGAAGAACAAAAATAATAAAAAATATATGCACATTATTATTAATTAGCAATAATTAATAATTAACCTACACCTGTTTGCTCCTAGTGTTCGATACTCTACACATACTTGCACCTATACACGCTTATTGTAGAATTATAATAAGCTCTAACTCACTTCGTGTTTATTGATTTATTTATCATATTGTGGGTTAATTGTTGGTTGAATTGAGGACTTGGTTAATACAAAGATTGTGGTTTGAGCTTATTAAGTCGATAGATCAAGCCATGATCCACCAATATCCTTCTGTTAGCTTAAAACTATTAACAAAAGCCATCAAATTTCAGATATTGGGATTTATGTCCAAGCCTAAAGCTCATTCAATCATCGAAACTCTGGCAGGTCTTTAAAATTGAACTTGATGAACCGAGTAATGTTGTTAAAGTAAAGTAAATCTTGTTATACAAGGATATTTACATAAATAAGAAGGCATCAATTTTGACAAAACCTATATATATTGTAGGGGGAGTAAATCAGAATGTTCCTAACTTTTGTAAGTATTCAAAGATTTAAACATTTTCAAATGGATGTGCAAATATATTCCTATTTCATCAAAGAAGAAGTATATGTCAAGCAACCTCTCTGCTTTGAAGACCCTAGAAACCCTGATCATGTATTTCGACTTATGAAAGAAGTTTATTGGCTTCGGTAACAACTTATAGTTTGATATGATAAGCTAGACTTTAATAAACACTAGTTGTCAAGTAAGAAAATTAGATTTTACTCTATTTATCAAAATTAAAAGCTGTAATTTATTAGTAGCTTACATTGCTGCTGATGATATGGTTTCCTTTCCAATATGACATTTTATGTCAAGATTTTGCAACGAATATGCTACAACATTTTGAGATAAGAATGATGGGGCAAATGAAGTTTTCATGAGGTTGTAATTCACTCAACTCAACTAAGGAATCTTCTTCTCACAATAAAAATATACAAAAGAAATTCTCACGAAATTCAATCTAGATAAAAGCAAAGGAAATCCAACACCGATAGCCACAACTACTCATCTTGATCAAGACCAAAAAGGGAAAGCCATTGATCACAAACTATATCGAGGTATGATTAGTCCATTACTTTTTCTAACATCGAATGTGCCTAATATTCTTTTCCACACATGCTTTGTTACATTATTTTAAGTGAGCCGTGAGGAATCTCACCTAAATGTTGTAATCTTTTGTTAGTTACATAGTAGGTTTTGGTTTCTTTTATATAAAGATGCATAGCATTGACTTATTGCATCTAACAATGTTGATATGCCATCAATCGTACTGATAAAAAAGTACGAGCAATACTTACTAGCTCATGGGTAATGCGGTAGTGTATTTGATCTTCTAAAAATCAAAATTACATAGCACTTAGCTCTATGTACAACTGAAGCAGATTATATTCTTGCTTCTTGAACTTGTTCCCAAGTATTATGGATGAATCAAACATTCTTCAATTTTTTCTTTAACTTTTGAACAAAATTGAGTTATGTGTGATATCATAAGAATAATTAATTTGACTAATCAGACATCCATTATGATCTCTTGGGGGACCCAAACCTCCAAGGGTATATACATTGTGGATTTGGATACACCTCAACTGATAGGTCCTCCTCAGAAGCTGGTTGTGACCGACTGCTACATTATATTCATTGAATGGCTTTTAGTGACCAGTTCACCACCTAATCTCTATATAAGAAGATTCCCCCTCTTCCCACTGCCAACACCACCATTTGACTCCCTCTATAGTCTGGCACCACCCCCCTTCCCTTTAGTCCTGCTTCCTCTACGTACGACGAGGACATGGCTACTCATGCATCCACTATGCATCCGGCAACCAAATAAAACGGGCATGTGAAGCACCAGGACCCATCTCCCATGAAACACTAGAGAAAGACATCAAGCCTAGAATCCTCGATACTGGCACGGACAAGATATATCGGCATTCCCACGCTGACAATGTGTTTATTGATCTATGTTTCACCTGCAATGGAAAGAATAGATCAATTCAGTCCCCGCTCATCTATTTCAGATCAGAATACGCATTCAATTCAGTCTAAGTAAATTTCTACGGTGATGAAAAGCAGGAAGAACAAGTTTTTTTAACGGCCACATGACTTCTGACATTTCTAAAGACAGTAAACTGTGTAATTTCATGAATAAGCAAAGGCAAGAAAGGAACAAAAAAATTGCAACAGAATACAAAAGGTACTGACATTAATATCAAAGAATTTTACATGAGAAAGTGACACATAAACGACGCTTACAGAGTAAGAGTTGCAATTCTAATCGTATTCCTACTTGTGTACTTAAACAATGGCGGTGGCTTTCCAATCTAATGCAATGAGGGAACTCGTCCCTCACAAAAATTCAAAGCTTCTCATAACTTCTATGTTTTCTTCTCCTTGATTTTGTAAGGATATCTGTGATAGATGGAAGTGCTGCAGATAACAAGAGGTAGAGCAGCAAGGCAGTAAATAGATAACTGCTTTCCATCAAATAGAAACTGCAGCAGAGCCGTGACGAGGAGCGCAGAAACAACAACAAAACCCTGCAAAGATATAGGAGCCATTAAAAGATCAAAGAAAAAAGTAACAAAGGTTTCCATGTTCACTAAGTGAAATACTGCTTGCCTTACGCACACCGCCAGCATAGGTGGTGACAAGCCCAACTAAGATCCCGCCGACTGCATTGGCGACAACAGGTATCTGGTCGATAAACACAACCTTTAAGTTAAGACAATGTCTCAAGGTGCAAGTAGGTATTTCTATTCACTAGGTGAAGAGATGGAAACAATAAAATGTGAACAAAATAAATTCATTTTCCCTCATCATTAACCAGTACACAACAGCTGGGTTGATTAGTAATTACAAAAATCAAACAAGCCGACAAGGTACAAGTCTTTGTGATTACAGAACTGCCAAAGTGAACCCCCACCTGACCCTCAAGAGCCGGTCAAAGTTTACCTGCATGCTACACCCACCTCACGATGCCACCCAGCAGTCCCCCAGAGGGCAACACCGCACCCTCTTTTTGGCAACTGTTTAATGCCTTCCCACACCACCCTTGCCCTTCAGCATCGCCAAATGCCTCCCCTGCATCACCCTCACCCTTCAATATTGCCCACTGCCTTCACCTGCGCTGACCCCACCCTCAAGCACCACCAAACGCCTACATGACATCCCTCCCACTTGAGTTGTCCACACCTAGAGCTAGTAAGAAAGATGAATAGAAGGTGATCAAGGAGGGAAAATGAAATTATAAAGAGGGATGAAGAAGGATCAAGATATTAAAAATTGATTTATGGGTGTCAACTGTATACAATATTTAAGTTCTCACAAGTTAAATTAATGTTTTGATCTGACAGAATTAATCGTCAGGTATATACCCTGAGGAGGAATGTACTTTGGTAAGGATTGTGGTTGATTACAAAAAAAAAGTACGGGTTTCTGGTGTAATAGCAATTTTTGCAGGGACATAAATGTTAAAAGAGAAATAAACCCTACTTCGGTGAAGAGTAGGAAAAGATGGTCAACACTTCTTCCAGAAATCTCAAATTTTCCCATTTCATATTTTCTCATAGATGTTCACTGCAAGTAAATGTTAGCATTAAATAAAGACGGTGCAGAACAATTAGCATTTTGGACGACATTTACCAAAGTCAGTTTGGTCCAACCATGGAAAAACCCATGTTTTTTTATTGCCTCTCCATCTGGCGACTTATAAATGCTTGCCAACATGCACAGACTTCCAACAAATGACATTTCCACAGTCATAAGATACGATGTGTGTTTCTTTACCTACAACATATAATTGCAGAAAATAAATTATTGCACGAGATGAAAAGAAATCATTACACATGAGTTGGAAGTAGGTAATACCTGAGTAGCCCACTGACACAGAGAAGAAGCTAAACCAGAAAGCACAGACGCAACCAGAACAGGAACAATGCCATAAAGTAAAATATGGTCAGAATCACCACCGCTAGAACCTTTCGCGGAACTTTCTCCAACACTAAGAAGCACCGCAGCTATAATCAATAAACCTAGGGCCCCGATTTGCTTTCCAGATTGTTTATGCCTGAGACATCAAGGGTAGAACATTTCGAGAAAATGACCACTTAAATAATAATCAATGAATGTAATGGATACAAAGACGTAGCAAACACTTGCATAATTGTCAAGTTCATGCGGATATGCATATATTGCAACTAATATCAATTGTACGTGCCCAATATCGATAGCCGACCTGCTTTCCCTTTACCTGGATATTGCCAAATATCAGCGAATATTGTCAACCAACCGGAAGAAATATGAATATTTCCTACTAAAATTTCCAGATTATGATCGATATCTGCGGAACTTCTCATTTTGTCATATTTTTGCTATTGCAGAGTTGTTTCAATTGTTCCTTCGGTGAGTTATCTCGCTCAATAAAAAGTTATTTTTGAGAAATGATTGGATGAACCTTCGTTAGAGGTCCATCCAAAAAAATGTATTAATCACTATAAACAGATATTACAAAAGCCAAGAGGGGGAAACACGTTATGGTGTCCGTCCCATTATATTAAAAAAGAAGAGTTATAGGAGAACTTACAACAATCAGGAATCCATGAGACGGGTAGAATGGAAAACTACATTTTCACAATAAAACCGCTCATTTGAAAAAAGGAACCCATTCCTTCCCACCCAAATAGACCACATCAGAGCCAGAGGTCGGAGGATGGCCGGGCGGGAACGACTCCTGGCAGAGTATAAGGAGTCCAAGAATCTGTCTAGGTCTTGAGTATTCAGCCAATTCAAATCAGTTTCCTCCCAGATAGACACAACTTTCGCACATCTAAAGAACAAATGGTCCACGGTTTCGATACATAAATCACAGAGAGGGCACCGGTCTGAAATCTCAGGGAAGAGCCTTGCACAACGGTTTCTAGTCATGATGTGTCTTCTTCTCAATAACCACAAAAAGAAACCAACCATGCTATGAAGGCGCATCTCCCATATAAGATTGTTGGAGAAAATGAATTGCTTGTTATTCATAAGACCCCATAGCTCTCTTATAATGGAGAAAAGCTCTTAGGTAAATAGCAGGAAAAGTACATGAAGGAATAAAATAGAAAATAACACCAAAGCTATATAATAATCTCAACACTCCCCCTCAAGCTGGAGCATATATGTCTATCATGCTCATCTTAAAGATCTTTGGAAAGGGCCTCTAATAAGTGTTTTGGTGAATATATCAACAATTTGGCCTCCCATACAAATATGAGAGGTAGATATGAGACCCTTCTGAATCATGTCTCTGGTATAGTGACAATCCACTTCTATATGCTTTGTACGTTCATGGAATGCAGGATTATTTGCAATAAGAAGTGATGCCTGATTATCACATAGAAGCTGCATAGGAAGAGGTACATCAACAGCAAGATCAGTCAGAATTGTCCTAACCCACATCATCTCTGTGCATCCCTGAGCCATGGTCCTGTACTCGGACTCTGCACTAGATCTAGCAACTACTGTCTGCTTCTTCCTTTTCCATGACACAAGTGATTTGCCAACGAATATAGCAAACCCAGAATCGGACTTCCTGTCCCTAGGGCATCTTGCATAATCTGCATCAGCACATGCTGTGACGTCAAGAAACGTGCCTCTCCTGAATAAGAGACCAGTACTTGGTGAAGACTTCAGATATCTCAAAATCATATAAACAACATCTATATGCACCTTCCTGGGCCGTTCCATGAACTGGCTCACCTTGCTAATAGCAAAGCATATATCTGGCCTGGTGATGGTAGCATATAGGAACCTCCCAACTAGCTCCTTGTATCTCCTCTTATCTATCTCCTCAGTAGCTTCATCGTATAATCTCATACTTGGATCCATAGGAGTAGTGCAGGCTTGCACCCTGTCATACATGTCTCTAATAGAAGATCAGCAACAAACTTCCTTTGAGTCATCACAAGACCTCGATGGTTCATGGCGAACTCTAATCCAAGGAAGTATCTGAGATTGGCAAGATCCTTGGTCACAAATTGCTGACCTAGGAACTCTTTGGTTGCCTGAATGCCTTGCTCATCATCACCAGTGACAATAATATCAACATAACAAGAATACCAATTGTAACTCTCTGTGTCCTCTGAACAAAAAGTGAGTGATCCGCAGTGGACCGAGCATATCCCTCATGCTCTATCAACTTTGAAAGCTTTTGGTATAAAGCTTTCGGACTCTGCTTCAGGCCGTAAATCGCCTTGTGGAGCCTACACACATTCTGAGACTCCCCTCAGCAGCAAACCCTGGTGGTTGCTGCATATAAACCTCATCCTGTAGATCTCCATATAGAAATACATTCTTCACATCAAGCTGGTAAAGAGGTCATTCTCGTGAAACAACTAATTGGAGAATTCACAATGTCGAGTGTCTGGTTACTGGAGAGAAGGTATCCTGATAATCCACCCCATATGTCTGGGTAAATCCACGTGCTATAAGCCATGCCTTGTAGCGATCCACACTACCATCAGCTCGGTGCTTCACCGTAAAAATCCATTTGCACCCCATAATTGATGCACCTTGAGGAGGTGAAACCACACTCCAAGTACCATGAGACTACAAAGCGACCATCTCTTCCTCCATGGCAAGTCTCCAACTGCTATCTCGTATGGCTTCCTGATATGTGTGAGGAATAACAACAGTTGAAAGGCCCATAATAAACCTCATGTACTCGTATGAAAGATGGTCCAAAGAAAGATGCGCAACCAAAGGATATGTGGCACAATTGCGATGCGGTTCCCTCAAGGCAATACGTATATCAAGGTCATCAACCTCTCTGTTCTCTGGTACCAACACCTCTTGTGTATCATCCTATGGATCAAGCATAGAACCAGTGACATAAGTAGAAACAATGTGTTCATCACATACTTGGGACGTGCTGGATGACGGGGAAGGCACATGAACAGAAGGGCGCGTAGAAGACTTGCGAATGTAAAACCGAGGTAGGAATGGGGTAGATGAAGATGGAGGTGGTGGAGGTGGAGGTGACTGAGACTCAACAGGAGGAGATGGTGATGGAGGTGAAGGAACAAAGATATCCCCTCCAGAGTCAGCATTCATCTGTCACCTGTTGGAGAAAAATACATAACCGACTCAAAAAATGTGACATCAGCACTAATATAGTATTTTCGCCCAACAAGATCAGAACATCTATACCCTTTTTTGGGTAGGAGAATAGCCAACGAACACACATTTGATAGCTCTGGAGAGCTTGTCACGACCTGGAGTAAAATTGTTGACAAAAGCCACAGATCCAAATACCCTGGGAGTAAGGGAGAATAAGTCATCGGGAAAGGCAATCAAGAAAGGGACATTTTCTCCAATGACAGTAGATGGCATGCGGTTCACTAAGTAATAGGCGGTGAGAACCGCATCACACCAAAACGAATGAGGAGCTCGACTCTGAATCAAAAGAGTCTCGTGACATCCAAAAGATGACAGTGTTTGCGTTCAGCAACACCATTCTCCTGGGAAGTGTAAGCACACGAGGTCTGATGAACAACACCAATGGAACTGAGAAAGACAGACAAATGTAAAGTAGAGAATTCCAAGGTATTGTCAATGTGAATAAATTTCACATTAGCAGAAAAAATATTCTTGATTTCAATAAGAAAAGATTTAATAATGGGACAAGCCTCAGACTTATTCTTTAACAGAAAAATCCAAGATAATCTAGAGAAATCATCCACAACAACCATATAGAACCGATGTCCCTCCTAATCCGGAACACGACTAGGACGCCATATGTCAAAATGAAGTAACTCAAACAGATGACTATTGTGACGACTCGGAAAAGAGGAACGATGGTGCTTCCCAAGCTGACACGCCTCACAATCCAAGGTAGTACGAGTAGAGATATGTGGGAGAACATGACACAACTTCTGCAGAGGAAGGTGCCCAAATCGAAGATGCAACATGAAAGGAGACACGGATCCAGAAGGAATAGTAGTAACACCATGACACAGAGGTTGAACAAGTTTGTAAAGCCCTCTCTATTCACGACCACATCCAATCACCCTGCCCATGAGTATGTCATGAAACACAAGAGAGGATGGATCAAATATGGCACGACAATGTAAATATTTTGTAATTTGGCTAATAGACAAAAGATTCATCTAAAATGCTGGAGCATGTAAAACATTCTGCAGACGCATCGACGGAGCAAGAACAATCTCCCCCTGACCAACAATGGGTAGACAATCACAATTGATCTACCAGGAAGAATAGACCTGTAGGAAGTAAACCGTGCTCGATCTCCACACATATGATGAGATGCTCCAGAGTCCATGATCATCGAATAAATCTGAACTACTACTACTCGTAAGTGCAAAAGCAATACCTGACAAACTCGAGGAGGCTCTGGCAGCGTGTGCGATATCTGAAGATCCTGCAGTCGAAGTGATAGGAGTAGTCATCATCTTTCTCAGCCTGGAAACAATATCATCAAATCGTGCATCATGAGCAAGAGCAGAAGTAGGCTCAGTCTGCTCAACTACACGAGTAGACGCAGGATAGCCATGTTTCTGATAGCATGTCTCCTTAGAATGACCTGGACGGTGGCAACGTGAACAAGGGCCACGCAGACGTCCTCCTCGACCACGTGGTCCTCGGTCTCGAAATTGTGAAGTACCCCCTCTGCCACGAGAAGCTACCATGGCAGAAGGAGTCGCAGCCACGGAAGTAGATGAAGTAGTAATTCTGCTCAGCCTCTTGTAAACCTCCTCCATTGGAGATATCGTCTCTCCCGTAAGTAGTTGAGTACGTGTTGTATCGTACTCGGAGTCAAGAGATGACAGAAATACTCTTGTCATAGTAGCATTCCTATATGCTTGTTGCTGCTCAGTGCAAGTAGTAATCGATATGAAGCTGTGCAGACGCTCAAACATGTCTCTAAGATGCGAGAAATGTGCATGAAGAGGTTGACCATTCTGCTTGGTCGAAAAAATATCAAACTGCAATTGTAGAATTTTGCTCTCATTCTTTGCATGCCCATATGTGTCTGCTAGAATGTCCCACATAGCCTTTGCGGTGGGTTGATTGACAATATCATTAGCAATTTCCAGGGTGAGCGTCTCGAAGAGCCAAATGCGAACATAGGCATCATCTTGCTTCCAAGAAGCATTAGCCCCAGTCTTGTCTTCCGGCTCTGGATCTGTCAGAATGTGCTCCTTGCTATGGCACTGCAACAGGGTGTGAAACTGCATGTACCACAACTCGTAGGTGGTCCCATCCATCTTCACGATGGGAGTCGGACCCTTAAAGGCACCGGATGATGAAAGAACATCACCCTTGATTTCTGTCATGTTAGCAAGAACGTCGATATCTGGAACAAAACTGAGGAGTAGACTATTCTGAATGAGTCTACACAATCACAAGTTGTATCTGTAGACTCATACAACCATCATCTCTTGTTGTAGGCTAGGGTCCCTAAGGGCATCGATCCACGTTAATGAACACATATGTACGGAAGATGCTCGCAGGGGCACGTAGATGCAAGTAAGCGTGCAGGATGCACGCGAGATGCATGCACGATGAACGCGGTTGTGCTGGCACAAATGCGTGCAGGGCACAAACACAGGACACGGGGCGCAGATGTGCGCCACAGGGAGCACGAGCGTGGTGCGCAGGGCGATGCCGCGCTGAGGCTGACTGGCGGCGCGCACGGAGGTTGCTGGCGGTGCCAACCGGGGGGGGGGGGGGGGGGGTAGGGTAAGGTTAGGGTGGGATGATACCATGTTGGAGAAAATGAATTGCTTATTATTCATATAACCCTAGGGCTCTCTTATATATGAGAAAAGCTCTTGGGTAAATAGCAGGAAAAGTACATAAAGAAATGAAATAGAAAAATAACACCAAAGCTATATAATAATCTCAACAAAGATTGCAGTCCCGAATCAGAGAGTCCGTTCTAGGAGGGGGTGGTCTCGAGATGGCCCGATACGCTCTCCTGATACTGAAAGAATTATCTCGCCACACCCAATGATCCATGCTCGAAGAAGGCCGGCCGCAGGGACAAAGAGAATCAAGAAGTATGAGGAAATCTTCAAGCCACTGGTCTGAGAAATAAGTAACAAAAGAAGGCATCCAATTGCCATCGGTCCAACAATCAGAAATATGCGCATCCTGGTCAGCATCGGTCCAACAATCAGAAACATGCGCATCCTGGTCGGCAGTCAAAGCAAACAATCTAGGAAAGCGAGTGGATAGTGCACCATCACCCGACCAGTCATCCTTTCAAAAGTAGAAAGAGTCGCCATCTCCAAGCACCACACGAAACAAGATGTGAAACTGAGGCATAACCGAGCATATACCCTTCTAGAAGGCTGAGGAGGGAACCCGAGAAAGCTGCGTACACACATGATGGTCCCCAATACGATATATCCGATGAAGAAGATGGCAACAAATATCATCATCCCTACCCCATAAACGGCTAACCCACTTCAGCAACAAGGCTTTATTCATATTCTCTAAATTCCTCGCCCCCAGGCCACCATCCATCTTAGGCAGACAAATAGTCTCCCAGTCCACCAAGTGGATCCCCGCATTCTCCTGCCCCGACTTCCCCCATAAAAATCTACGCATAATCTTCTCAAGTCTGGACCTGATACCATCAGACAGCAGATGGGATGACATAAAGAAAACATGGATGGACGAGAAAACCGTCTTGACCAGAACCAGTCTTCCCCCACATGAAATTAATGCCGCTTTCCAACCGCAAGCTTCTTCTCCATTTTCTCCACTAGTGGAAGCCAATCCGCAATCTTAATCCTCCCAACAACGAGTGGGACCCCCAGATAATTAATAGGCAAGGAACCGCATCTTGTATTCAATGACACAACGCACTCCCCCACAGCCTCATCAGACAGACCGAAAGGCACAAAAGTAGATTTATTGTAGTTCAGAGTAAGCCCGGACATTTCGCTGTAGATATCTCAAGTTAAAGCCATGCCTCTAGCCTCCTCCTTGGTGCCTTCGACGAAAAAGATGGTGTCATCCGTGTACTATAGGATTGGAATAGATATATCACCATTCAAATAGCCCTTGGTGAGACCACTCTTAACCACCCGACGCACCATACAAGATAAGACATCAGTTGCAATGGTAAAGAGTAAGGAAGCGAGAGGACAGCCCCGGCGGACACCATGTTGCGGCTGAAAGAAACCCCCTCTGAGCGGCCATTGACCAACATCGAATAGGAGGCCGTCATGACACATCTCTTCATCCAGCTAATACAACGAGGGGGGAAACCACGCTTGCTAAGGGTTGTCCAAAGAAAATGCCAATCCACTAAATCATAAGCCTTGGAGAAATCCACCTTCCAAAGAACACCCTTCAGCTTACGTCTCTTCCAGTCATTAATAATCTTGGTAACCATGGCGATGCTGTCACTAATCTGCCTTGAGGGAATGAAAACGGACTGCCCAGGGGAAATGAAGCGCTCCATGAACCTATTGAAACCATAGTTGCTTTCGACAACTTCGCTAACAACATCAAGTACCTCTAATCCCACCAATGGCCAGAACTCGTGGAAAAAAAACAGGAAAGCCATCAGGTCCCGGAGCACCATCCGCGTTTAAGTTCCAAACCGCACTCTTCACCTCTTCCAACGTGAAGCTCATCTCAAGATTGTTAGCAAGCTCCGCAGAAATCCGAACCGCCTCAGTACCAGTCCACCTCCACTGCCTGGACTCCTTGCACCTAGAGAACTCATGAAAATACCCGACAAGAGCCCTTCCCATATGATGATCACCCTCCACTGACACGCCATTCACCACCACGTCCTGAAAGGTATTGCGGCGCCGTCGCCCGCTAGCAACCCGGTGAAAGTAGGTCGTATTCACATCTCCCTCCTTGAGCCATTTCTGCCTAGAACGCTGATTCCATTCAACAACCCGCTTCCTATCCTCATTCAAAATAATTTTTTAAGCTGTGCACCTAGCCACCTGCTCCAAGTCACTCATCTCACCAGCATTGTCAAAGGCATCAAGTCTTCGCACATCCGCCTCTGCAAGAAGACGACGAACCACTCTAACTTCTCGGATCTCCTTCTTGTAACTGCAGAGGTGTTTGCGAAGCAACGATAACTTTAGCGCAAACCACAAAGCAGTCGAACCGGGTAGATCAATAGAGGACTAATAAAGTTGTACTCGATCCTTGAAGGAGTCCTCCTGCAGCCAAGCTCTCTCAAAGCGAAGAAGCCTCGATGAACCACCTCTCCACTGGATTCCCACGGTAAGGGCAAGTGTTCAGATCCAGAGCGAAATCTCGAGGAGTAGATAAGGAAAGGAAACATCTGCATAAGCTCCTGAGAAGCCAAAAACCTATTGATACAGGAGCGCGAACCAGAACTTCTCCAAGTAAATCTGGTGTCATTAGCATCCATCACCTCAAGCTTGAGATCATCAATCAAGTCAGCAAAATCCAATAAGCTCGGGTCCTGACCCCCCAGAGACAGGGCATGTCCTACGAGAGAAGAGTGACGTTGAAGTCTCCAGCCAGGAACCAGACCACCCCATGAAAGGCATATCTGGCAACCCAAATATCCTCCCAGAGCTCACCTCGCAACGAGGGTAAACAAGGTCCATAAATGCTAGACACAACAAGGAGTGACCCCTCCACAACGTTCTCCAGTAGCGCAGTGGGTACGTGTCTGGCCTTTACCTCAGCCCAGGGCGAGAATAAGGAGTCTTTCCAACCAATAAGCAAACCGCCTGCCGAACCAACTGCGTCCAAGGCACAAAAACCAGATATCGAGCCAACCCCAGGAGAGTTCCAAGTCACTGTTGAACAAGAGGAAAGTTTAGTCTCCTGCAAAAAATGATGTCACACCCCCATTCGGCACAACAACTACCTAAAATCCGTCGCTTGACTGGGTCACCCAGACCCCTCACATTCCATGTTAGCACTTTCATTGGGGCACTGCAACTTTGCCCGAGATCTACACTACCCTAGCAACATACACAACCATTGAACACTGTGCATGCTCAATTACATTCTCACAGTAAAATCTCTCTCCTTTGAAAATAAGTTTGTTCCTAACCAGCCAAATGGCCAAAAGATGTGCACAAACCTTGCTCATGCCCTTGGTAGAGTGCGTCCAATCTCTGCCAAATGAACCCCAGAACGAGATCACACCGCCTCATTGAATGCCAGGAATGTTCATAGCTGCCCAAATTTCTGTTGATCCAGGGCATCTAAAAAACAGGTGCTTTAAGTCTTCGACTGCTTCTTCACATCTCTTGCAAGTCTCATCGCATCCAGGAAAGATCCTGAACCATATAGCTCCCATCACAATTCATCCTCTTCTCAACAACCACGTGAATACCGTAATCCTCATGGGGATTTTCTAAGCCCAAATCCATGCACAGTCTCGAGATATCTCCTCACCGCCTGACACACAATGATAATGAATAACTTCCTATAATTTTTTAACAGTAAACAACCCATCTCTCCAGGACCAGGAGTCTCTCCCCTCTTACGGCTCCTCTGACCTTTCCATTTTGCATGTCAAAGCTATGAAATCTCCTAAGATTTGCTCTGACAGCTCTGCCACAAAAGTAGGTGTTCACGATCCACCATCCCATACATCGACCACCCTCACCTCCTTATCAGTGGCCAACGCAAACAACCTTGGAAACAAATCACACATGGCTCCCTCCTCAGTTCAGTCATCCCTCCAGAAAGAAAATCCTCATCCATCATCAAGAATAGGTATTTCATGCACAATTGACCAAATACTCCTCCATAAAGTGGATGGTGTTCATATCTTCTAGTCGTGATATCCCTAATAAGAAGTTTGAGATCTAAGTTTTCTGTCACCTCGTATATCACTAGATCGCAGGCTGTTATTTAGAGTAATCATATATCTTAAGCTTGAGACCTGCGAAGCTTACCCCATTAATGAAGGAGGCTATGAATAGGCAAAGTATATTAGAACTACATGGCATGACAGTGATACATGGATTTACCCCAAGGACTTCTAAATGTGTAGCAGAGTAAGGAGTTACCTAGTGTCTTCTAATATTTTATAAATTTTGTAATTCCGTTTATCATTACACTTATAGTGCATTAAAGCTCTTCTTAGTTGCATATTTTACTTAAGATATATCAATACTTCAATATGCGATATATGATGTAATACAAGTCAAACTTCCTAATCACACCTTTATTTTAGCAAGAAAACATATATTTCTATATTATTCATTGGCTAAAGAATATTTGGAACCTTAATTCTGAAAAATAAATTAATTATTAGTTTCCACATTTTTTGTAGCATATCGATGCATTCCCCGGAATTTCCCTTTCCAAGCTTTAATAAAACGACGTCAAAATTGATGTTTAGGGCCATGATTAACACACCCCTTCAAACTATCACGTCTCACAATGGATATAATCTTGTATGGATCTAGTAGGAGGAAAACTGAAGTGATGTAGCTGAATCTCGATTTTCAACCAATATAATAGTGTCTCTTTAGTGTTAACTATTGAGCACAAACCCAACCATTTATTTTTAAGTTTTTAGAAAACAAAGGATAATTATACAACAATGAATATCGTCTAAATTTTGTAAGTAAAAAATAAAACAAGATTCATGGATTACACCTCCAACACACCTCCAAGTCACAGGCAACAACACCCATGATGCGAAAAATGCCTTCACGATGCTCAACATGGTTTCTACATAATATCTTGTGTGTGAAAATCCACACCAATCCCCTTGTTCCAAATGGCCCACGACATCACCAATGGTGTATTCATGTATTGGCACCTTCTATAAGCATGCCCACCCCCATCCAAAAGATATAGGGTTTGTCACATCCTCCCACATGATCCCCATCATTCTCACACAGATGTCGTATTCGGATATGAGAAGAGCATGCGGTCCATACTTTCCTCCTTAGTATCGCATATCTATCATGTTTTATCGGAGTCGACTCCCTTCCTAAGCACTCTCGTCACTAGCTTTTTTATCTAACTAGCCACGCATAGAGAAGTCCATATCAATATCCGATGCATGCTCCCTTTAGCGCCTCATAGGCTTCAGCAATACAAAAAATCCCCACTTTGCACCATCTCCTCTTCCATAGGTACCACCCCTTCAAGCATCCATCCATCTCCTCCTCCATAGGTACCACCCTTTCAAGCATCATGATAAGCGAGGAGAACTCATGTACCCTCTCGTCAAACAATGGCACTATGAACTGAGGGAAACATTCCCCATCACACCATTTAAAACATTGTTTCCTGGTTGTGCTTCACATTAGGTACCAAGAGGATTTGACTAGCAAATATATAGTGATCTTCGACCGCCCATTCACTCTATCAGTCGATCATGCTTAAACTCACTATAGGTTGACCGTCAGGGGTCTAGATTCATTTCCACTCTTCGGTACCCTTGCATGCAAACCCAATGTTGTAAGGGGCTAATCTGCATTGAAAGTCGAATATATAAGGCTTCTTTCCTCTCATTTATCGCCTCGCATTGCCCGCGAGTGTATTGCAAACCATACACCCGTTGAGGTTTCTAATTCAAATGGTTTCAACCGAACGGCTAAACACTTTCAATGCCACTACCGCAACTTCAAGAGGGTGCTAAAAGGAACATATATGCAGAGCCTAGCACTTAGGGAATGAATATGCAATCGAGCTCTCTTTTGACCTCACTCTCCTGATGAGGTGAAAGAAACATTCTCGCTTCCATGAAGTTATATATTTCCTTTTATAATCTAATACTTTTCGTGATAAGGAAAAGCAAGAGAGATGTATACCATCGAGGTAATTATTTATAGAGTACGTTCCAATAACTCTAATATTACATTACTTATTTCTGCAAATGTTGATGGCAATTTATGAGATCCGCAAGACAATCTGACTAAGACTATAAAAAAGCTCCATCCTCATTTATGATTATATATTGTACAAAAAGGCCAAAAAATTAGATGAAAAGAAAGCACTGAAAAATTCACTTTCCCCATAGCATCCTATCTATCACCCTGTGTCGAATCTAGTGAATCACTTTACTGACAACAAATGTAGGAAGACATCAAAGCACAATTTGGCCTGCAACAATGCACCATCTTCTTTTCCAAGCTTCTGATCCATCACATGTTTCTTTGATGCATGCAGTGAAAAGAGTGGATTTTAGTATTGACAGACTCAACTATATATTAGCCTTCAACCATGGGCTTCCTTTTAAATTAAGTATGGTTGACTGACCAGAGAAAGAAAATTGATTGATAGGCAAGCTGTCTTGCCTGATACTAAACTGAAATTAAGAACGTCAAAAGAGAAGATAGACTTCATAATTCTTCCACGGAAAATAGGTGGCTCACACAACCCATTATTTTATATAGTTTTTCTTTGATGATCATTCGAGATGAACAAACGGCAACTTTGTTGTCCTTATCTCGCTTACAATATGTGTTTAGCTCTCCTTACCGCTCCCAAAGACACTTTCGACCCACCTCTCCCTTTCAGAACGACCCCTAAAAGAAAAAGGTAGGTCTCCATTTCATTGAGGATGAAATTGATGTATTGGTCAAAAGCCTCAAGAGAGCATCTGACTCACATGGTGCGATGCGAAATGATTGGTTTCTCAATAAAAGAGGGACCAGAATAGGAGATGAGTACAATAAATCTAACCTAATAAATATATAGTTCTTAAATCAATTATTATATTATCAAATTATATACCACCTTTAAGACAATTGCAATTGATAGAAAATACTCACGACTATATATAAATAATAAATACAAGATTTCAACAATCTTATGTTGAGATATTTGTATCTCATTGCAGTTGTTTCTTATTTCTATTTCCTTCATGTGCCTCTTTTGTAATTTACCAAAGGTTTTTTCTCTTTCTATTCTCTCTACATGGTATCGTAGCAACGATCCTAGATCGGGGTTCCCGTATCTCAAAACCCTAACCCTACCCGTCGCCCCCTTCCCCCCTCCTTCCTTCTCGCCCATCACCGCTAGCAGTTGCCATCCGGCCGTCGCCTAGCGAATTGGCACCCGCCGCCTAGCAGACTGCCATCCGTCGCCTTCCATCCGGTCGCAGGAGCCTCCCATCCGGCCACCGCCTAGCGGACTGCCGCATGCCACTGTCTAGCGGCCTGCCAGCTGCCTACAGCAGCCCTACGGGCTGTCTGTTGCCCGGTTGTAGCCACTCCCGTGGGTTGTGGACCGCCCCACCTCCTGCGGACTGTAGTCTGCCTATTGTTGCTGCATTACACAGTCTGATTTCGATCGCAAACTGTGATTATGGACATCTAAATCATGTTTTCCGGCCCTAGACTACAACAAGGGTCGAAGAGGATAGTTGTATGAGTCTACGCGTACAACTAATCCTGCATATGAGTGTGTAGACTTGCTCAGAGTGTCTACATCCCAGTTTTGTTCCTGATTTTCAGCATTCTTTCATCATGGCAGAGAACAAGGGTGATGTATTTTCATCATTCGATGCATTCAAGGCCTCAGCTCCCATCGTAAAGATGGAGGGGACCAACTATGAATTGTGGTCCATGCAGTTTCGCACCCTTAAGCAGAGTCATGACAAGGAGCATATTTTGACTGATTTCGATCTGACGAACAAGATTGGGGCTAATGCTTCTTGGAAGTAAGATGATGCCTATGCGCATATTTGACTCTTCGGGATGCTTACTACGGATATTACCAATGACATTGTCAATCAATCCACATCCAAAGCTATGTGGGACATTCTAGCTGACCCATATAGCAAGCCAAGAATGAGAACAAGATCCTCCAGTTGCAGTATGACATTCTTGACCAAGCAAAATGGTCGACTTCTTCATGCCCACTTCTCACATCTCCGAGGCATGTTTGAGCGACTTCATAGCTTTATGCCCAATTACTACCAGCACTGAGCAACAACAGGCATACCAGAATGCCACTATGACAAGAGTCTTCCTGTCATCCCTTGACTCTGAGTATGATGCATCACACACTCAACTGCTTACTAGAGAGATAATACCTCCAATGGAGGAGGTCTACAATAGGTTGAGCAGAATCACTATTTCGTCTACTACCATGGCCCAAACTCCCTCTGCGATGGCAGCTTCTCGAAGCAAAAGGGGTACATCTCAGTTTCACGGATGAGGATCACATGGTAGAGGAAGAGGACATCAGCACGATCCATGCTCGCACTATCATCGTCAAGGTCATTTAGAGGAGACATGCTATCTGAAGCACGGGTATCCTACGTCTGCCCATGTAACTGAGCAGACAGAGTATACTCCGGCTCCTTCTCATGATGCGAGGCTGGAAGATATTGTCTCTTAATGACCACACCACCAACCCCAGCTGCTGGATCTTCAAACGTTGCAGCTGCTGCCAGAGCTTCGATGAGTTCGTCAGGTATTGCTTATGCACTTACCAGTTGTAGCAGTTCAGATTTGACTGATTGGATCATGGACTCCGGAGCATCTCATCATATGTGTGGAGATCGTGCTCAATTTAGTTCTTACATATCTATCCCTCCTAGTAGATCAATGGTGATTGCAAATGTGGTTCATCTACCCATTGTTGGTCAGGGAGAGACTGTCCTAGCACCCATGCTGCCTCTGCAGAATGTTTTACAAGCTCCAGTATTCAAGATGAATCTTTTGTCTGTTAGTAAGATTACAAAAGATTTACATTATTGAGCCATATTTGACCCATCTTCTCTTGTGTTTCAGGATATACTTATGGGCAGGGTGATTGGATGTGGCCGTGAGCAGAGGGGACTTTATAAGCTGGTCCAACCTCCGTGTGTTGGTGTTGCTACCATTCCTTCTAGATCAGTTTCTCCTTTCATGTGGCATCTTCGCTTTGGATACCTTCCTCTACATAAGTTGTGTCATGTTCTCCCTCGGATATCTACTCGTACCACCTTGGAGTGTGAGGCATGTCAGCTTGGGAAGCACCATCGTTCTTCTTTTCCGAGTGCTAGAGTCGTCACAACAGTCAGTCATTTGAGTTGTTTCATTTTGACATATGAGTCCTAATCGTGTTCCTGATCATCAGGGACATCAAGCTCACAAATTTATTCAATGTTATTTGACAATGCAAAAAAATGCCTAAATAATGGAGAAGTATTGTGGTGCCTCTTTGTAAGAATAAAGGAGACATTCAAAATTATTCGAATTACAAAGCTATCAAACTGATGAGTCATACTTTGAAAATTTGGGAACATATGATCGAAAGAATGTTGAGGTAAGTTTCCAAAGTAACTGAAAACCAATTCGGATATATGTCAGGTAACTCAACTATTGAAGCTATCCACTTGTTGAGGAGAACAATAAAGATTTATAGAGCTAAAAAGAATAACCACCATATGATTTTTATTGATTTGGAGAAAGCTTATGATTCATTCCCACATGATGTAGAGTTTTGGAGAAGAGACAAGTACATATCTGATACATTAACCTTATAAAGTATATGTATAATGGAGCTCCATCTTGTCTAAAGATCCAGTCTGGGAAGACTGACCATTTTAACATCAACATCAGCATGCATTAAGGTTTAACGTTAGTCCATTCCTTTTTACTTTAATTATGGACGAGTTGACTAGTCACGTTCAGAATGAGATACCTTGGTGTATGTTGTTCGCCGATGATATTATGTTGATCGATGAGACAAGAGATGTAGTAAATGAGAAGCTGGAGATTTGAAGACATGCCTTGAGACTAAGGATTTTGTATAAGTAGGGCTAAGACTGAATAGATGGAGTGCACATTTGATGGAAACGACGGCAAACTCAAGGTGAAGATTGGAGATGATAACATTAAGAAGATTTTTAGGATACTTGGGATCTATTTTACAAGAGGATAGGGAAATTGAATGAGATGTTACTCATAAAATACATGCAGGTTGGCTAAAGTGGAGAGGAGTCTCTATTGTTCTTTGTGATAAGAATATACCTTTGAAAGCTAAAGGAAAGTATTACAAAGCAACTGTGAGACATGCTATTCTCTATGGATCAAAATGTTGGCATGTGAACCATAGACATGCATAGAGAATGATGATAGCAGAAATGAAAATGCTATGGTGGATGTGTATACACAAAAAGATCAGATTCAAACTAATGTGATCAGAAGAAAAGTTGGTATAGCTCTGATAGAGGATAAGATGAGAGAAAACCGCTTAAGATGGTTTGACCATTTGAAAATGAGGTCGATTGATGCACTAGTTAGAAGATGTGAGATTTTGATATGTTGAGACGGTTAAGAGAGGGCGATGAAGGCCCAACAAGTGTTGGAATGAGACTATCCAAAAGGATCTTAGTTATTTGAATTTAAACCCAAGAATAACCCAAATTAGATATGAATGGAGGCAAAAAATCCATATAGCCGACCCTACTTAATTGTGGAGAAAAAGCTTTGTTGTTGTTGATTTTGATATGTGGTTCCATTTAGAACACAAACTAAATATACAACATGATAATATAAACGAAATGTGCAACACAACATATGTCATAAGCTACACAACATAGCATGAACATAAGCTACACAACATAACATAAAATGATGTACAAAGTAACATTAATAACATAAAATATGGAACACAAAAACTCTATGTAAAAATCGGGCAGCTAGTCGACCTAGTCGATCAATTTTTACAAGCTTGATGTGTGCTACCAAACCTTATTATTCTTCTATTTGCGTGAAAGAATATGTTGATGTAGATGCACAAGCAAAGTTAATTACTGTAAAGGCCCAACCAATGTTGGTATTTTCTGCACAACCAAAGGCCTTGGCATGCGATTGAGGAAGTACACAAATCTCTATGATGTGTGCACATCATATACGTATCGGGACATATTACTTTCTCAGTTTCAATTATGATAATTATAACTACTTTTGTACAGACCAAATTATCATGATTTTGCAAAAAAAAAAAAGAGCAGTTGTGTTAATTACACAATAACCGAAAAGGCAAGCTTATAAAAACTGTAGAAGCTGATCGATAAACTCTTACTGTGATTAAGGAGATGATGTTGGAAAGCTTACTGATGTTGTGAGGATCAGATTTCTAGATTCACGGATGTAGCCTGCAGATCACTGTTATTGAAAGATCCATTTCCACTGAAGGAACAGGAGAACGAGAAGGCAGGTCTAGCATAATAATTCATATATTTACACCTTATTATCAAGAAGAAATCTGGAAGCAAATTTATTTTGCAAATGCAAACAGATGTGTGAATCCAGAGAGCCTTATTGTTTTTTTTTTTGAAGAAGCAGAGGGAGTTATTGTTGGACACTTAGTTCCAAGATGCAGTGTGCATGACTGCATTTTAAAGGCTGGCTGTAACAAGACTGAAGATGGAAGCCATAATAATTCATAGATTTACACCTTATCAACAAGAAGAAATCTGGAATCAAATTTATTTTGCAAACAGATGTGTGAATCCAGAGAGCCTTAATGTTTTTTTGAAGAAGCAGAGAGAGTTATTGTTGGACACTTATCTCCAAGATGCAGTGTGCATGACTGCATTTTAAAGGCTGGCTGTAACAAGACTGAAGATGGAAGCTTTAGGATATAATTTCACAAATAATAAAGGGACACCAGTCAACCTCCTTGATGCCTAGTTGTGGCTAAACCCAAACCCATAACTGAGAAGATCACAGTCCCTCATCATCTTATCCAAGCCACCCGTAATTCGGGGATGCCCCCTCCTCCTCGGAGCTGACTAGACAAATGACTACCTTATGTGTCAAAATCCTCGTTAAAGTTCAACTCTAAAGTAAACCCGGTGCCTGCCTTCTCTTCCAAGAGGCAATCAACTCAGATGCAATTACAAAACTCGCAGAAATATATCACATCTGATAGCGGCCCTCTATACCAAGGAGATGATCCCCCCTGCACCCCTCGCCGCCCCAAACCTCAAATAATCAGCTTACCAGCAACTTGGCAGGAAACAAGTAAATAGCATTCTTAAAGTCCACTTCTAAAGTAAACCCGGTGTCCACCTTCTCTTCCACAAGGCAATCCACATAGAGGCACCTCTACACCAAGGAGATTGCCAACAACTTGACAAGAAACAAGTAGATATCATTGGAAAGTAATAGGTCAGAAATCCACCCTCTTTGCAGTGGTCTTTTTTGACAACAAGTGTTGGAGCATAAGTTGTAAGCGCCTATTGTGTTGTAGCAGGGTAAATGGATCCTGGAGGAGATCCATTTACCCCACCCAGTTGTTTAGTCCCACATCGTCCAGTGGTGGGACTCGGAGGCTCTGGAGAGGCTATATAAGGAGCCCCAGACCTCCTGTACTCGTTGAGAAAAAGCAATGCATAGCATGCCCCGTTGAGGGCTTCTCCCGTGGTTTCATCCCGCTCCTCACGGAGTAGGGTTCCACGTAAAATCCCGCATTCTTATTATTGTTATTTATCTTTTCCATGTTATGTTTCCGCTTCCGATTTTCTAACATGGTATCAGAGCGGGTTCGATTCTCGTGGAATGTTTTTCATTGTTTTATTTGAGATTCGATGTTGGAGTTCACGTTCTTGAAGTTTTCTAGTTGAAGATTATTTTGTATTGAGGATTGAGTTCTGTTAAAGGGGTTTTTTTTCAAAACCCTAGATCTTCTGCCATCGATTATGGTGGAGGCTGGTGCACCTCGCATCAACCTACGGAGAGGCTCTTCCCTCCAGGCGACGCCCAGTGATGCAGCGTGACCCCAAATTATGGGGCCACATTTATTCAATTAAATAATTATCATTTTTATTTACGTTTTTAGCGGTCGTAGTGGTCTAATTTAATAATTGAGATCGCCTGTGATCTCAACGTTGATTTCGTAGAGTTTAATTATAATTGTTGGTCAATTAAATAATTAGAGTCCAATTAACTTAGTTAGAGGTCAATTAGGATTAAATTAGTTGTAATTTGATTTGTTTACTATTTTTGTAAACCCTCTCTCCTATATAAAGAGAGGGTAGTCCATCAGTTTTAGACAGTCCATTATGAATTAAGAATTTGAGTTGATCTCATTTTATCCCGCTCTCTCTCTCCCTTCTCCCTCCACGCGATCTCCGCGGTCTTCCTCTTCCATCCCTCGTTACCGACGAGTTTTTTCTTCCTCTCAATCCCTCCAATTTCTCTTCTCAACCCATCTATTTCTCCTACCAAATAACCACCAAAATATTTATTTATTTTATCTCGATGCCGCGGAAGCCTATTTGCATCAATTGGTATCAGAGCATGGATTTCGAATTGTTCCTACGATTCGACGATCCGATCGACTATTGGTGTGCAAAGTTCGGTCTCCGCCGCCCATCTCGTGGTTCGCGTCGCTCAAAAAAGTTCCATCAACGACTTATAGCATGCATCAAGGTGCACGCATGGTTGGACGCACAAATCGACGACGATTCCGCCGCCAACGACCAAAATCAGATCTATGCCACCGCCGTTCAAGTCGATTTCGAAGCAGAGAACGAAGGTATTTTCATTCCAAAGGAAGATCTATTTGATACAACTATTGTGCAAAAAGAAAAGGGGGATCAAGGACCCATCTTCGACGAAGATCCCGCGGACGAGGAGTACGAAAACCTCGAACTCTGTGCAGTAGATGTTGCTGTCCAGCACCTTCCAGAACCATGTTCGCCACCGGAATCGACGCCGCTACCCCCGCCGACCATCCCGGCACCCCCCCAGGCCGCCCAGGTATTCCCCCTGCCCTCCCCGGTCCGCGCAGCCGCCAGCCGCACACTACAATCGCCGCTCCTCCCCTCCCGATTCCCCTCTACCCCAGGTTCACCGCGCCGCCACCGTCCTCGAGGCTTTCCCTCCCGCACACCGGCCTTCCCAACCTCGCCGCCAACCCTCGGCGGCTCTCCACCCGACCCCGCCTCTCCTCCTCACGGGCCAACTTCCCCCCCATCTCGCCCCACCTCCACCTCTCAACCCCTCCCCGTAACCCCCACCTTCCCCTCACGCCATCCCACCCGATCCCTCCCACGGCCCCGCGCCCTAATCCCCAGCGCCGCCCCTTCCCCTCCTCCCCGCGCCGCCACCTCTCCGTTCCCGCGCCCCTCGGCCATCCTCCTTCCCATCCCGCCATCGCCAACCCAGCGCCGCCCCGCACTACCGCCCTCGACCCTCCCCACTGCAGCACCGCCTCAACCATCGCCCCCTCTCCCCGCACTACCCCCTCCCCACTGCCGCACAGCCTCGCCCGTCGCCCCCTCCTCCAGACTTTCCCCGCGCCACCTGCGAGAAAGCCCCTGCCGGGCCCAAATGCGGCGCCGCCCACGGGAAGCCCTAACAAAAGGGGCGGAAGTCACGGGATACCAATCCCCTGGAACGTGGGAATTGGAATTAAATGGGACAAATTGCAGAAAAAAAATCCCACATTCCGCTAATTACATAGAGGTCCAGAGCAGTATGACAAGAAAGAAAAAGAAAGAGGTGCGAAAATTGCGCCAACGCCCCCGACGACCGAAATCTTTGAAGAACAAGGCTGTAATTGGAAAATCAGGGGGTACTCCTTATCCAAATAGGACTATCATCTTGGGTTCTCCCTATTTAAAAACCCTATGGCTCCAATTTTTAGACACATCCCCCCTTCTCCTCTCTTTGTGCCATTGCTTCATCATGGCTTATTCAAGGGCCATATTCGCCATGCCGCATCAATTCTTTGAGCACCATGGGAAGAAGACGGCGATCGAGACGACGCCACCGTACGCCCCGCATATGTTTTTCAACCACGGTAGCCGCGCCTCTCCCGCCCGCACATGGACCCCACCGTTCGCGCCCCACATGTTATTCCAGTAGACAATTGACGCCGCCGAATCATCCTCCAAGCTTGCAGTTCACGCAATTCGTCAGGAGCCGAATTTTTAAAGCGGTGGAGAGTTGATGCAGCGTGACCCCAAATTATGGGGCCACATTTATTCAATTAAATAATTATCATTTTTATTTACGTTTTTAGCGGTCGTAGTGGTCTAATTTAATAATTGAGATCGCCTGTGATCTCAACGTTGATTTCGTAGAGTTTAATTATAATTGTTGGTCAATTAAATAATTAGAGTCCAATTAAGTTAGTTAGAGGTCAATTAGGATTAAATTAGTTGTAATTTGATTTGTTTACTATTTTTGTAAACCCTCTCTCCTATATAAAGAGAGGGTAGTCCATCAGTTTTAGACAGTCCATTATGAATTAAGAATTTGAGTTGATCTCATTTTATCCCGCTCTCTCTCTCCCTTCTCCCTCCACGCGATCTCCGCGGTCTTCCTCTTCCATCCCTCGTTACCGACGAGTTTTTTCTTCCTCTCAATCCCTCCAATTTCTCTTCTCAACCCATCTATTTCTCCTACCAAATAACCACCAAAATATTTATTTATTTTATCTCGACGCCGCGGAAGCCTATTTGCATCACCCAGGCACCCTCGCGCAGCCTCCCTCTCTGCATCCAGATCTGGACCCTCGAGTCGGCCCCTCTCCAGATCTGTGCCATCGCACTCGTCGCAAAAGAAGCAGCATCAGCGCGGGTCGCGCATCATGCATATGCCCCGATGACCGTTATTCCCATACGGTGCGGCTGCGGCGATTCCCAAATCCGCCTGTGAATCCCAAGCCAAGGCGAAACCCTCACAGGCCCGGGCGGCGGCTGTTCCAAGCCCCGGTCCCAGTTCACGGTGCCCAGGCGGAAGTCCCCGGCGAAGCCACACAACCAGGCGGCGCCCTCCAGGTCTGCGGCGCTCCCCTGGACCCCCTCTCGCGCAGGCGGCGGGACTCCTCCGTATCTCTCAGGCCGAGCACCTCCCTCCAGGCCGCAAACCCCCCCGGCGGCGCTCCCCGCGCGCAACCCAACGTGTCACACAGTCCCAGGTTCCCAAGAGGCGGCCCCAGCCACGCACCCTCAGCGCGTTGGCCCTCCTGGCGGTCGGCGGAGGGTCGAAGGCGCCTCCGTCTTCATCGCATGGCGCCTCCCGTATGCCCCCCACCCTGCAGCGGCGCGATTCCAGAAAACCCCGAGGGGGGCAGCGGCTTTGTTACGAAGAGGGTTCCCGTGGGAACCCTAAGCGGGGCCCACGGCCTTTTATTAAAAAAAAAGGAGATTTGTTGAAAGGGGGAGAATGTACGGGCCTCAAGTGGGCCATGTTATGTAAAAAAAAAAAGACGGGGAGGGGGCACAAATGTAAGGGAGAGGCTGCACAGGTTTTTTTTTTAAAAAAAAAAAGGTAGAGAGGCCCTGAAATTTAAAAAAAAAAGGGGGAGAGGCGTAAAAAAAAAGGAAGGAGCCGTACACAAGTTGAAAAAAAAAAGAGATCTGCAAAAGCCGAAAAAAAATGGTGAACAGCTTAAAAAAAAAGTAAAAAAAAAGAGAGATGGCTTATTTTAAAAAAAATGAAAAGCCGCAATGATTTTGAATATCCATGTTTTGAGAAGCCGAGAAAAGTTGTGATCGGCTAAGTGGTCTTGTTTGTCCCCATCATTGTTGTCTTCTCCCAACTTGGTCTACGTCCATGTTTTCCGACAAGTATGGGAGAAAGGGGGAGTATATGTAGAGTCACAGGTCTTCTTCCAGCCATATTCAGATGTTCAAGATTCAGATGCAGATTTCCAGACCGATCAGATTCCAGACTCTACGGTTCAGATCCAGTGTTAGACTCGACATCAGATAGTTCCGAGTCCAGTTTTAGACACGCACGAGTGTGCGGTCATTTTCAGATGAGCATATGTTGCCATCATTGTCAGAGGTCACCATCATTCTTCTAGTTGTCAGGCCAGAGTTTTCATGTGAGCCATAGGGACTCCAGAGCAGAGGACCATTTCCTTGAGGGCAAGGATTTTCATGTGGTATCATAGGTACACCAGAGCAGTGCACCATTCTCTGAGCCAGATGGGCGAGACCCAGTTCTCCGACGAGGAGACTTCAGGCGCAAGTTCAGACTCGATGGTCAGGTCCGAGTCTTCAGTCGACTCATACTCCAGCCCGTTCGTCCTCCTCACCTGCACGGCATGAGAAGCAACGTCCTCGACAGCAGCATGTGCGCGTTGGGTTGATAGTGTCCTGTAGCGTTGAGTTGAGTTTCTGTCTGTTTGTCCAAGCTGAGCATTGCATGCTCCAGCTTGAGGGGGAGTGTTGGAGCATAAGTTGTAAGCGCCTATTGTGTTGTAGCAGGGTAAATGGATCCTGGAGGAGATCCATTTACCCCACCCAGTTGTTTAGTCCCACATCGTCCAGTGGTGGGACTCGGAGGCTCTGGAGAGGCTATATAAGGAGCCCCAGACCTCCTGTACTCGTTGAGAAAAAGCAATGCATAGCATGCCCCGTTGAGGGCTTCTCCCGTGGTTTCATCCCGCTTCTCACGGAGTAGGGTTCCACGTAAAATCCCGCATTCTTATTATTGTTATTTATCTTTTCCATGTTATGTTTCCGCTTCCGATTTTCTAACAACAAGTATATAATATATTGTTATGCAGTTCAGCACCTGTATTCCCCTCGAACTTCTGAATCATTGCCATAACATCCCGTGACCAAGATTCCTCGACCTAGCCCTAAAACTCCCTATAGAATAGAACAAAACCATTGAAGGGGACACTCTTAAATATTATACTTATATCTTAAATAAGTATGATATTTATGGAAAATAAAAGAGATGGCAAGTATGTAATCCAGCATTTATCTAGAGTACCCGCTTTAACACTACATCAAAGAAATGAAATATTTTTCACTTTATTAGAAGTTGCAGTCCTCGTTGTAGTGAAAGAATAGTGGAAAAACTTGTAAAAGATGCTCAAACTATGAGAAGAAAAAATGAGTTGACACAACTACTCCATTATCCATCTTCATATATACTTCTACTTTATCGAAGAAATAACCAAATACATCACCAGAAGGCATTTATTGGATTAAAAAGAAGCAGCACCGAGCACTTACCCAAGTATGATGTATGTAAAAAAAGCAGTAAATAGTAATTTTGTCTGGTTGAGGATGGTGAAAGTAAGGGAATCCAGATTCTTGTATGATATTTGTAGCAGACTATTCTGCAGGGCATATATGGCAGCAGGGAGACCTGATGCAGTCAGTGCTTTGAACAAAGACCATTCTTTCCATGATCTCCTCAAAGAACCTTCACCCGCAAGGAGTAACAACGCACACAAAACCTGCAAATGTTTAACAACATAATAATGGCATTAGGATATGAGTTTTTTTACTTAGATAGCTAATAAAATCAAACAAATGTAGCAGAATTTCACCTTTGCTATCTCACAAGCCAGGACAATTGATGTGATAATTACATCTTGCCTGTAAAAAAATGCCACTTGTCATAATAAAAGAAGATATATATATATAGGAAATATTTTCAATAAGGTGCACCTTTCCTGGGTGCGTGGAAAGCCCACAATCTCATCCTTATAAAATTAATCTAGCGGATCTGATTAACACATCTATATCTTTATTTTTTTAATGTTGAAAATCCATTTTAGTCATTTGATCTCATTCAAAAAATAGAAGGTGACAACCTACATTCTATTTTCGGATTCTTCTTTACGAGGATCCTTGTTAGGGTTTTCACCTCCCAAATCTTGCAACGGTGGCTGCGGCAATGCTCGAAGGAGGATGTGGCAATGCTCTCGCGAACCTGAGGTGATGGCTACAGCAATGCTCGATGGTGGCTGCGGCAATGCTCGAGCGACTGTGGCAACGGTGTTGGGTTTTTAGGTCTTCAACCTCTTTTTTATTGTCATTTCGATTAGGTTGTTCTGCGCAGGATGGAAAATTGCCATCACTAATTTTCCGTTCAAATATTTGATAAAAATATAGGACTCAACGAATTCAACTCCCCACGTCCTTTGACACCATCGTTAAATTTCAATTTACAATTCTGTAAGGAGCAGGCGTGCCTTTACCCATCAGATCTGCTTCCATGATAGCTTGCCTTAACTATCACCATTAACCTTAACATACGGAGATGACGTCGGATACTAGGAGCTTCCCATGACGAACGAGCCATTTTGGTGATCAGAAGCACGTAAAGGAAGATAGAGATTTAGCAACAACTATAACTTTGTTTATGTCAAAATCGATTTGATTTACAACAATTCTGCAGGGGTTATCCCTGTAATTAATGGGTAATACAGGAGCATTATCTACCAAAAAACGAAGATTATCGAATATTATTTCTTTTTTCAAACAACAACATGCGGTTGCTATCTAAGATTATCTCTTTTTTCCGGATTTTTTTCTTTCGCATCAAACTTGATAATCTCAAGTTGCATATCTATGTAGTTGAATTTGGTTTATTACCGTCATTAACTAAACAAAATTTAACCACAACATGATGTCGATGCGTAAAGCACTAAGGAAGGATTGATGCCCTGCAAGAGACCTGCATGAACTATCAATGTACCTACAAGAGACCCGTATTTTATTTTGATTCATTGATCATTCAATCATTTCATATATTCCACAAATTGATTATTCGATTTTACAAATAAATGTTCAAATTTTACAATAGATGGGTTAATTTTTACAATTTGACTCATCAATTTTTCTCATCCATTCACTTATTTTACATTCGATTTTTATAGTAGCAGTTTTTCTACAATACTAGTTTTTTTTGCTACAAATCACAATGCGTTTTTTACAATCTCAGGTTATTTTTTACATTTATTTCAAATCTTTTCTATCAAGGTTTTTCATTTTCATGTATTTTTTTCAATATGTGTTTGTTTTTTACAAATCTCAAAATACGTTTACAATATCATTTTTTTCATTTGCTGTCTCTTTTATCAGATTATTTTGAAAAAATCTCAATTCGATTTTTACTATCTCAGATCACAATTTACAAATATCAGGATATTTTCTACAAATCTGGAACTGTTTTTTACAAAGGCATTACCAAATTTATAATTACTACAGTAATTGTAATACTAATTGTTATCTTATTTTACAATGCAGGATATTAATTTACAATATGGACGCGAATTTTACAAAGATGTTTGCCATTCTGCATGGCGCGAAAATGCCCCCTCGTCGACGAAACCTCATTGAATAGATAGCAATAAAAATTGCCAAATTGGGAAGTCTAAATTGGTAAAATAAAAGAATGAAATTAAATTCAAATTCAAAGCGAAAACTCAATGACTAAAATACCCTTTTGAATAAAGAACCGTTACATTGACATCTAACGAATCTCGTGATGGGCTTTCCATTGACCCAGGAAAGGTGCACCTCATTGGAAGGGTCCTATATATATGGGTAAAATAGGGCTGCCCCCTAAGGGGAGCTAGCTTGGCTCCCCTCGCCCCATTTTCTCATTTTTTTACTTTTAAAAAATGTTTCCATGAATTTTAATAACTATATCCCTATATTATGTCATTCAAGTTTCGTGCGTAAAAGAGACTCATGCGGCTTCCATCCAAACGGGATCGATTTCAACAATTCTACGACCATTAAAAAATGACCGTATGGATGGAGGCCGTAAAAGTCTCTGTTTCGCACGAACTTGAATGGCATAATATATGGATATAATAATGAAAACCCAGTGATTTATTTTTAAAAAATAGGAAAAATGAGGTGGGGGAGCCAAGTTAGCTCCCCCCAAGGGGCAACCTCAGTTTCCCTTATATATATATGGGTAAAATGGGTTGCCCCTGAGGAGAGCTAACTTGGCTTCTCCTGCCCATTTTTCTTATTTTTTCATTTTTTGAAAAATGAATCCGTAGAAATTCATCACTATATCCCTATATTATATTAGTCAAATTTCGTACGAAATAGAGACTCATATGGCCTCCATATAGACAGTTATTTTTTAATGATCGCAAAATTATTGAAATCGACCCCATCTGTATGTATGCCGTAGGAGTCTCTATTTCTCATGTATGCCGTAGGGATATAGTGATGAAAATCCACGGAAGCACTTTTCAAAAAAAAATGGGAAAAATACCAAGTTAGCTTCCCCTAAGGGGTGCAAGAGAAGCTAAAAATTAAAAGAGCATGCTTTAAAGTTATGTCTAAGGATATAACAACGGAAACTGTTACAAACTACAAAATAGCGAAGAAGGAAGCAAAGAAGGCTATAAGCAAATCTAAGTCAAAAGCTTATGAAGTTTTTTTATAAAAATCTCAACTTTAAGGAGTGCCAGAAGGATATATTCAGGTTGGCCAAAGCAAGAGAAAGAAAGACCAAAGACCTTTCAAGTGAAGATGCATTAAGGACGAAGAAGGTCACGTGCTTGTTACTCAAGACATAGAGACTAGATGGGAGCAGTACTTCCATAAACTTTTCATTAGGGAAGGATATAGAGAGATCACTTTGGGCAATCTAGCTAGTAGTTAAAGTTACTTGAATCGTGCAAACTATAGACGAATTCAAAGAAAGGAAGTAGAGGAGGCTTTGAAGGTTATGAGACCTGGGAAAGGTGTAGGACCAGATGACATCCCTGTAGAAGTATGGAGAGTTTTAGGTGAGCGCGGTTTGCGGCTTACGAATCTATTCAATGTTATTTGGCGAAGCAAGAAAATGCTTGAAGATTGGAGGAGGAGTATTGTGGTGCCTCTTTATAAGAATAAAGGAGACATTCAAAATTGTTCGAATTATAGAGTATCAAGTTGATGAGTCACACTATGAAAATTTGGGAACGTGTAATCGAAAGAAGGTTGAGGCGCGTTTCCAAGCTAAAAGAAAACCAATTCGGATTCATGCCAGGTCGCTCAACTTTTGAAGCTATCCATTTGCTGAGGAGAACAATGGAGATTTATAGAGCTAAAAGGAAGAACATTCATATGATCTTTATTGATTTGGAGAAGGTTTATGATTATGTCCCACGAGAGATATTGTGGAGAGTTTTGGAGAAGAGACAAGTACATGTCCTATACATTAACCTCATAAAGGACATGTATGATAGGGCTTTATCTTATGTAAGGATCCCGTCTGGGAAGACTGACTATTTTGACATCAACATTGGTTTACATCAAGGTTCAGCTTTGAGTCCATTTCTTTTTACTTTGATTATGGACGAGTTGACAAGTCACATTCAGGATGAGTTACCTTGGTGTATATTATTTGTTGATGATATTATGTTGATTGACGAGACTAGAGATGGAGTAAATGAGAAGCTTGAGGTCTGGAGACATGCATTGGAGACTAAAGGATTTCGTATAAGTAGGGCTAAGACAGAATGCATGGACTGCACCTTTGATGGAAGCAATGGTGAAGGAATTGAGGTGAAGATTAATGACAATAACATTCGGAAGAGAGATTCTTTTAGATACCTGGGATCTATTTTGCAACAGGATGGAGAAATTGATGGAGATGTTACTAATAGAATAAATGCAGGCTGGCTAAAGTGGAAAGGAGCCTCTGTTGTTCTCTGTGATAAGAAAATTCCTTTAAAAATTAAAGGAAAGTTTTACAAAGCAGTCGTGAGACCTGTTATGCTCTATGGATCTGAATGTTGGCCTGTGAACCATAGACATGTGCAGAAAATGACTGTAGCAGAAATGAAAATGCTAAGGTGGATGTGTGGACACACACACACACGTAAAGATCGGATTCAGAATGATGCAATCAGAAAGAAAGTTAGTGTAGCTCCTATCGAGGATAAGATGCGAGAAAACCGCTTAAGATGGTTTGGTCATTTGCAAAGAAGATATGCGAGTATTGGTATGTTGAGCCGGCTAAGAGAGGGCGAGGACGGTCCAAGAAGTGTTGGAAAGAGACTATAAGAAGGGATCTTAGTTTTTTGGATGTAAGCCCGAGATTGACCCAAGATAGATCTGAATGGAGGCGAAGAATCCATGTAACCGACCCTACTTAATTGCGGGAAAAGGCTTTGTTGTTGGTGGTGGTGGTGTAGCTTCCCCTAAGGGACAACCCCATTTTACCCTATATATATGTACATAACTTCTATAACTATTAGAAGATAGGTACATCATCGAGATTTTCCAAGGACATCCAACCTTAAGGGAATGTTGCTTGACGCTAAGCAAGTTCACAAGTTTTTGTTAGTCTAAATTAGACTCTGCCACATGAAGTAACATGAAAATACTAGGATAAAGATATCTTGAAGTCTCGTGAGACTGAAGGGCATCATACCACATCATCCAATTTTATTAGTGTTAGAGATGTTTTTATGTTTACCTTATTTCATTGTAAACCCTCGAGGGTATTATGTATTTTTTCGTTTATGAGCACTTTAGGGTTCCCATCCTATATAAGGACTCCTAAACCTTTTGAATAGAACAAGTTATTGTGTTTTCTCATCTTTTTCCACATGGTACCAGAGCGGCGGTCTTAGACCGATGTTATGACCTATATCTCGCCGCAGTTGCACATAGAAGGGATACATGTGTTATGATCTTGCTGAGCAACGATATTATACTTCTGCAGATGTGACCTTTTTCTGAAAGAAAAAATGGCTTTCACATGCCCAAAAACTTCACCATTTATCATGTGACTTTTTTCTACAAAGTAGCTTCTTTACTAAAAAAAGTGACCTTTTTTACAAAAAGGTCACTAAAAAAGTGACCTTTTTTAACAGAGTAGCTTCTTTACTCAGTTTGTCACAGATATTCATTTGTATCTTCCTCCTCTACCAATTGTGTATAAGCGCAAGCATACTTCTACACCAGCTCTTGTGCCTTTACATGTTCCTTTGTTGCAGGATGACATGCCATCTTCGGGTGCCTTCACTACTATCCGGATGATCCTTAGGAGCTTCACATCGCTCTCCGCAGAACTAAGAGGCAACATATTTTTCACTGCATGTCTCATTTCACTTCTACTACTAGATTATCATGCTCTGATAAGAGACATGCAGATGCTCTCATGATTATTTCTATTCCAGAGACCATCATAGTGCCTTGTAGGATTATGGCTGGCGACAGGCAGTGAATGAGGAGATGGATGATCTCACATCTAGAGGGACATGGGATCTTATATGGTGTCCCACGGAGATTAGACATGTGGCTTGCAGATGGGTATTCACGACCAAATAGTCACCAAACGGGTCCACTGACAGAATGAAAACAAGACTTGTGGCTAAAGATTTTACATAGACATATGGGGTTGATTACTTTGAGACATTCTCTCATGTTGCATGGATGGGTTTTATACAGACTATTCTTTCAATGGCAGCAAACAAGGGATGGTATATCTTCATATCGATGTGAAGAATGCTTTCCTGTACGACAATCTTGAGGATGAGGTTTACATGATGCAGCCTCCTGGTTACGAAGCCGAGGGGGAGTGTGTGTGTGTGTGTGTGTCAACTTCGCAAGGCAATCTACGGCCTAAAGTAGAGCCCGAGGGCATGGTTTGACAGACTTACTACTAAGATCATCATTCTTTGCTTCCAGAGAACAACATCTGACTAGTCTTCCTTTGTCAAAAGATGGCCAACGATACTGTCATACTTGTTGTCTATGTTGATGATCTGGTTGTCACATGTGATGATGATCAATGTTCATGAAATCGGCCGCATGGGCCGCATATGCGGCCGCATATGCCCGTACGACATGCAGACCGCATCGATTTCATAAATCAGTGCATTAGCTCCCTCCCCGCATATGTGGCCCGCATATGCCCCGCTTATACCCGCATATCCCGCATATGCCCCGCATACTGCTCCAGTAGCTCCAACTTTCCAATATTCTTTTTCAGGTCCTTAATTCTGTAGCTATGTCTCTTCCTTCATTCAATTGTAAGAATATGGCATGCATTTCTATACAATTGCAATGCATTATACCAATATGTATATGCAATGTTTTATGTTTTTCTCATGTATTGTTTTCACGAGTATATGCAATGTATCGTCGAATATTTTTATATATGCCGATTGAGGTTTTGCTCATGTAGTGCATGTATGAGTATTGAAGTTTTGTTATTACGAATCATCTAATATGTGACGTTTTTATGGTAAATGTTTTTTGAGAGTAAATATGAGGCAATTAAAAGCATATACACACACCCATCTCACATTAACCATTTTTCTTATATCTTCTTTAACTCCACTTAGATACATAAATTCAGTGGTAATGTTATTCATAGATATTTATTTATTTTTAAATTAAAAATTAGAAAATCGCGTAGAACCGCATATACCCCGCATATGCCCTCGCATACCGCTTATTCAGTATTCGGTGACCAGTCCAAACGCATACGCATACCGCTTTCCTGAACCTTGATGATGATGATGAAGGTGTATTAGAGATCAGGGCTTTCCTTCAAAAGGTCTTTGTCACCAAGGACCTTGGTCAACTTTGCTACTTTCTTAGCATAGAAGTGATACACACTACAGAGGGACTTCATCTCTCACAGAGGAAGTATTGCCTGGACATCCCGACCAAGGTTGGATTACTTGGATGTAAGCCCTCTAGTATTCATGTATACCCAAGGAAGGACTCCACTTCAGTTGATCCTATCCAAGGTTCAGGAAAGCGGTATGCGTATGCGTTCGGACTGGTCACTGAATACTGATTAAGCAATATGCGGGAGCATATGCGGGGTATATGCGGTTTTAAGCGGTTTTCTAATTTTTAATTTAAAAATAAAAAAATCTATGAATAACACTACCACTGAAGTTATGTATCTAAGTGGAGTTAAAGAAGATCTAAGAAAAACGGTTCATATTAGATGGGTGTGTATATATACTTTTAATTGCCTCATATTTAATCACAAAAAAACATTTACCATAAAAATTTTACATTATATGATTCGTAATAACAAAACATCAATACACATACATGCACTACATGAGCAAAACCTCAATCGGCGTATATAAAAAATATTCGACGATACATTGTATATACTCGTGAAAATAATACATGAGAAAAACATAAAACATTGCATATACATAATGGTATAATGCATTGCAATTGTATATAAATGCATGTCATATTCTAACAATAGAATGAAGAGGCAGAGTTACGGAATTAAGGACCTGAATGAGAAGATTGAAAAGTTGGAGCTGTTGGAGCAGTATGCGGGGCATATGCGGGATATATGGGCATATGCGGGGCATATGCGGGGAATATGCGGCCCGCATATGCGGGGAGGGTGCATAATGCACTGATTCAAGTAATCGGTGCGGTCTACATGCCGCACGGGCATATGCGGCCGCATATGCGGCCTGTGCGGCCGATTTAGTGAACATTGATCCTATCTTCGAAGATACTGCACGGTACATAAGCCTGGTGGGCAAACTTCTTTACCTTGTTGTCACTAGGCCGGATATATCCTATACTGTGAGCAGTGGCATCCAACACAAGGAGTAACTGTGTTACAGTCACTAGCAGGATGTTCTTCAGATCTTGTGCTACTTGAAGGAGTCACTAGGACGAGACATCTTCTATGGGCAAATGACTACACCGATGTTGTTGTATATGCTGATGCAGATTATGTGAGTTCACCTAAGGATCGTCGCTCTATTACGGGATTTGCTATGATGGTCGGAGGAAATCTTGTTACTTGGAGGAGCAAGAAGCAGACCGTAATCTCTAGATCCACTGGATAGGCAGAATACAGAACGACGACTCAGGCTACCTGTGAGATTACTTGGCTATTGACCTTTCTACAGGAACTTGGTATTGTTGTCACTCCTCATGTTCATGTATATTGTGACAAAAAATCCACTACATACATTACTACGAGTCCTGTGTTTCATGAGCAAACCAATCACATAGAGATTGACTGTCATTTTGTTTATGATGTCATACGAGAAGAGAAGATTACTACTCCACATATCATGACGGATCTTCAGCTTGCAGTATTCACGAAGGCCCTACCAAAGAAGTGTCTCCCGTGGATAATTTCCAAGTTGGGCATGATCGATAGATATGCTCCAACTTGAGGGGAAATGTTAGAGATGTTTTTATGTTATATTATTTCATTGTAAACCCTTGGAGGTATTTATGTATTTTCCCAATGTATTTTCCCATTTATGAGCACTCTAGGGTTTAGACCTCTTAAATAAAATAAGTTATTGTATTTTATCATCTTTTTCCACAATTAGAATGTTGGACACTAAAAAGAGAGAAGACAAAGAAAAGTCGTTTTGTATTCTGTGTTTGAATTCAGATAAACTCCTCTGAGCTGTGTGCCACTTTTTTGAACTGCTAAAAAATAACTACTAAAAACCTAGTCCATCAATGTAAAGCAATATAAATGCCCATAAATATCTGAGATGTCTAATAATTTCAGAAGATCACGTAATACAAGTTTATAGTTTACAACTGATATTTTACTGATCACCTCCATATTCTAACATGCAATAAGCTACTGTTTTTTGAGATGAGTAAGACTTGTACTCAGTTTTTTTGGAAGGTAGGTCCATTGGTCTACTACTATATAGAAATCCAAGGGATTATTTAGAAAGGTCCAAGCTTTACACTCATGTTACCAACGCATGTCAAACTGTATAATGAACCATTTTTTAAAGAAAAAGGGCTTTCACCGTATAGGTGAGTGCCCAAAAACTTCACCATTTAATTACAAATTTACATGTGTAGGGTTATTAATAGCTAAAATATATTACATTACCCAACTTTCTACTAGTGTGTTAGCATGCACAATTACATTTTCACCATAAAAGCATGTTCCTAACGGACAGTATTCCATTTCGCGCAAGCCTTTTCACCATAAAAGCATCATCCTGATGGAACAATATCCCATTTCGTGCAAGCCATAAGGCCCAAACTACAGCCACAACTCTAACTCTCACCTTATCTGATCCACACCAATTTGACCCAATAGACTCCAAAAATCCATGTAGTTAATGTGGGAAAAGAATCCATGTAGCTGACCCTACTTAATGTGGGAAAAGGCTTTGTTGTTGTTGTTGTAGACTCCAAAAATTCCATTGCATCCCCAATCGCAATCATCGAGCAGCCAAACCTTGATCATGCATCAAAGGATCCAAGCACATGTGAAGAAGAGATGATCCACATCCTCAATATTTTGCAAACACCGGGAGCATGTAGGGTTCGCTCCCTAGAAGAAACACACATATTTTTCGCCCGTCATCAACCTTCGACACCTCAAAAGCCACAAGAAAATTTGCACAAGTGCATGCACTTTCCAATTCCATGACCACCTACAATCAGCCATGCAGCCCCCCGGGGTCAAAGGGCACCGACTCAATAGCGCTTTACAATCCTTCTTTGCAGTGAAAGTACCATCATACGAGCACCAAAAGTCACACCCCTGTGAAGGTCCCTCCTGAATCCTGATCCTCCAAACTTTGCAATAAATCATAAGATCGATCATCTGTTGATTTGATAGCTCAGAGCAAAATGGAGGAAAAAACATGTACCTTCCCAACAATTAGCCGCAGAAATGTTCGGGTCAAAGGCCAGTGCCCGAGGTGGGGTTACCTCAAACCAATGCCCGTGCCTTCCCCATCTGCACTTCACCGCCACTTCATCTATAATAAACCTCTTTTAGGCTATCTTCTTATGAGTGATGCTACCAGACCCATCTGCACTTAATATATAAACCCTCATGAGACAAAGATGAGGCAGTTGTAACCTCTTACACTCTCTACCCTCAACTTTCATTTCTTCAAGCCTCAACCATACCCAAGTTTCATGCTCCCATCACTCCAACTTTCGACCTCCCCGTCACTCCAATTTTTCCCTTCCTATTAACACCTGGTCATGAAAAATGGAATGGATTCATAATAAGAGCATAAGGAAAAATGTTAGTTTGACACCAACAGTACATAAATTGAGGGTAACTCCTTTAAGGTGATTTGAACGTGAAAAAAGAAGGCAATCCTCTTGCACCAGTTCAAAGGTTTAAGACTTTGGAAGAAAAGCCTTACAAAAGGGTCAAGGAAGGCCAAAGAAATGTGGGAAGAAAACTATTCATACGTCATTTTTAGAGTTAATTACGGATATGACCTAGATTATATCCATCTTGAGGCAAACAATCCATATAACTGACCCCAACTAAACCAGAAAAACGCTTGTGTTGTTATTGTTGTATGCATTCTCCAAGATAGACTCCAGTGACAAACCAACATTCAAATCAACCCAGAAAACAAAAAAAAACCTGTTTTTACTTTTCCCCAATGCTACGAATCTATCATAAATCGGAGAGATGAGGATTCCATGTAGCCCAACGACATTAGTGTATGCGAGATCAACTGCCCATTAATAACTGCTAATAGACACTCATCGGAAATAACTGATTATAATAATTAATACAAAATGAGGAAACCGCGTTCAACAAGAACAGGATACCATCGAGAAAAAATCTACCTTTAAAAAGAATGAATAACCCTAGAAAGGAAAATATTGGAAACAGTGCCGCTGAGACTTGCGAACGGCCAAACCCAAACCGAAGATTAATCAGAGAATCCCCCGATCGTGCAATGGTTTGGAGGACAACTAATACGTGATTTGCGACTTGTAATGAAGAAGATGAAGAGAGAAGGATACCGACCCGGTGCAACGCTTGGTGATGAGGGGCTGAGCGCCGTACTGGAGGGTGAGGAACAGCTGATACATCCACACTCTGCCCTCCGACCCCGTCGCCATTGAGGCGGCGGAGGAGGACTGCGATGAGGCTTTGCTTGCTTGTTCGTGAGGCCTTTCAACCCGTGGATGTTTCGTGGAGCAGGAAGGAATCAAATCAAAGTAAACTTTTTTCTTCCAAGGTCTTAAATGGGTTCGACTAGTATGAGTATCTCTCTGTCTCAGTCGGAATAGTCCGCCTTCTCTCGAGGGATCTTACGCCGGTTCACAATTTGGCTGAGCCCACATCTAACCAAGCAATTTAGAAGCTGATTTATAACAAGGGTTTTTATTACAGAATTTTTACCTCAAGAACTTTATAAACTTTATCAATCATCTTCTCGATCTTTGAAATAATCTAATTCCTCATTCGATTTCGTAAACTTGTTCCGTCTTACAGCACATACCCTACCATCAACTTTAATTTTATTAGAGTCAATTACTTGAGTTAAACTTAAGTTCATCTAACTAAAGAAAATTGAACAATGAATCTTTAATCTCCATTTCTCCTTCCTTCGTCTACTCCTTCATCCTCTTCTTCATCTACACCTACTTGATTGATTAGTCACCGATTATTTTAAGGAGTGTGGATGCAGTACTTGCTTTGATCTTTCTCAGCCACATATTTAAGATTCATCAACTAACTTCTGATATGTTTTAGTAGGAACATTATTTGCTAGTGTGATAAGGGTTATCTAAAAAACAATTAGGAGTTGAAGAAGCATTATCCTAATTACAATTTAGAGATGTATTTATGTGTTTGATGAGGGATATAATTTCCAAGTCAAGTGTCGAAACAAAATCGAGCATCCTTCTCAAGTCTGACCGAAAATAAAACAATTGGATTCAAGTGGTTATCGAGCAACAAAGTGCAAAAGCATGTTGGATGGGTTCCCCTCCTTGCGGGAACCTATTTCATATATATATATATATATATATATATATATATATGACAGTAGTAGTCCTATTTGGAAAAAGAAAAATCAATTATCGATTGGAGAAAGAGATCAATTACCTTTTCGAATTAGGAGTTATCTTTTCCTAATCTTATTGGAAGTAGGAGTCCAGGTTTCCTTATTTGCTCATCTCTATGGAGTATAAATAGAGGGTATGGGGTGCATACCAGGATCATCCCAACACACGCTCTCCTAACACAAGAAAGAAATAAGAGAGAGGAAGAAGAAAGAAAGTCTGTGGTTGCCACGGATTTTGTAGGGAGTAACCTTTGGAGCAATTCTTCTCCAGCACTCTTCTCTACAGTTTGACGACGGATTACAAGATATAGTTTGGTTCGAGCAGGATGATTAGTCTTAATGAGATTAATTACAATTTGTGGAAGAACAAGATGAAGGATCTTTTATATGTGAAGGCTATGCACCTTCCGGTGTTCTCCACGCAGAAGCCCAAAGCCAAAACAGACGAGGAATGGTAGTTTGAACACGAGCAGGTTTGTACCTTCATAAGACAGTTTGTTGATGAGAATGTCTACAATCATATCCAAGATGAAAGTCACACTAGAAGCTTGTGGTTGAAGTTGGAAACTAAGACAGGAAGTAACAAACTGTTTCTTCTCATGAAACTAGTGAACTTGAGGTTTAAGGAAGGCAGCTCTGTATTAGATTTTCTGAATGAATTTCAAGGAATTACTAGCCAATTGATGAGCATGGGGATAAATTTTGAAGATGAGATGTTGGGACTGTTATTGCTTGCTACTCTACCAGATTCATGAGAGACTTTCCGAGTCTCACTTATGAATTCTGCAGTCAATGGGATCGTTTCTTTAGAGAAAGTCAAGTATGACATTCTCAATGAGGAGATGCGAAGAAAAATCCAAGGAAGCTCTTCACATTCAGAGGTTCTTATCACAGAGAACATGGGGAGGAGCTGGATCAAAACTGATAAAGGTAGAGATAATGGCAGAAGCAAGTCTAGATCCAAATATCAAAATATGGAGTGTTGCTATTGTAAGAAGAAATGACACATCAAGAAGTATTGCTTCCAGTTCAAAAGAGATAACAAGAATGGTGGCGATAAGTAAGAGAAAAAGAATGAACAAGTTGTTGTAGCAGCACAATACGAGCTCCTCGTTATCTGTGATAAGGAGATGGTAAATGTCGCACAGGATGGTACTTCTTGGCTTGTGATAATGGATCTGCTCTACATGTCACATCTCAGAGAGAGTTTTTCTCTTCATATACAGCTGGTGATTTTGGCACATTGAATATGGGGAATGGTTCTTTATCCCATGTTGTTGGCATTTGAAATATTGCATTGAAAAATGTCAATGGAGCTATGTTGATGCTCAAAGATGTTAAGCATGCACCAGACATGCACTTAAATCTCATTTCTACGGGCAAACTTGATGATGAAGGATACCTTAACACTTTTGGTTATGGTCAATAGAAGCTTACTCGAGGATCCTTGGTTGTTGCTCGTGGCAAGAAGTATAGCAACAATCTTTACATCATGAATGCATCCATCTCCCATGATGTTGCACATGTGACTGGAGATGTAAAATCTATTGAGTTGTGGCATCAACTATTAGGTCACATGAGCGAGAAGGGGCTGCAGTGTTTGGTGAGGAAGAATATGCTGACAGATGTCAAGAAGAGAAGCTGGAGAGATGTACACACTGCTTGGATGGGAAGTAGACGAGAGTCTCCTTCAAGAGTCATCCACCTTCTCGGAAGATGCAACCATTGGAACTTGTTCACACAGATGTTTGAGGTCCGTTAAAAGTAAGTTCTCTTGGTGGTGCATTTTATTTTGTTACATTTATTGATGATTTCTCCAGAAAAGTTTGGGTCTATGCCTTAAAGAGGAAGGACCAAGTCCTTGGTATTTTCAAAAACTTCCATACGCTAGTGGAGCGACAATATGGAAACAAGCTGAAATGCATCCGTAGTGATAATGGTGGTGAGTATATTGGGTCGTTTGATGAGTATTGCATATCTCATGGTACCATGCACCACAAGACTCCACCCAAGACACCACAGTTGAATGGTATTGCAGAGAAAATGAACATGACCTTGATGGAGAGAGTCAGATGTCTCCTTTCTGAAACTAAGTTTCCAAACTCTTTTTGGTGTGAAGCACTTTATACTGTTGTTCATGTTATTAATATATCTCCACATGTACCCTTGGATGGTGATGTTCCTGATAGGATTTGGCATGAAAAGAATGTCTCATACAACCATTTGCGGGTCTTTGGATGCCGCGCAATTGTGCATGTTCCCAAGGATGAAAGGTCCAAGTTGGACACAAAGACAAAGCAGTGTATCTTCTTGGGATATGGATGAGATGAGCTTGGCTACATGTTGTATGATCCGGTTGATAAGAAGCTGGTGAGGAGGAGGGATGTGATCTTCTCTGAAGATCAAACTATTGAAGACATCCAGAAGGCTGCAAACAACTCTCCTTCAAGCAGCTATCAACCAGATGATATGGAGCCAGTCCCTTTGTAGAGGGATCCATGTGTGGTGCCAGATGATGCACATGAACAGATACCAGATGCTGGACATGAGGAGGATGTACCACAGATCTCTACTCCTGATGATGATGATGATGTAGATGACGGTAGTGATGATGGTGGACAGGATGATGAGAGCTTTTTATCTTCCGAGGCTCTCCCACCACAGAGACCCATGAGCGAGAGGAGACCCTCCGCCAAATATTCTGCACATGAGTACATTTTATTGACAGACAACAACGAGCCTGAATACTATGAAGAAGCCTTGCAAGATGCAAACAATGAGAAATGGATAGAAGCTATGAAAGAGGAATTGGAGTCCCTTCATGACAATCATACCTTCGAGCTTGCCAAGTTGCCCAAAGGCAAGCGGGCATTGAGAAACAGGTGGATTTATATAGTGAAACATGATGAATACTCTACAAACTCAAGGTATAAAACCAGGTTGGTTGTGAAAGGTTTTAACCAAAGGAAGGTAGTTGACTTTGAGGAGATCTTTTCTCATGTGGTGAAGATGTCTTCTATCAGGGTGGTTCTCAACTTGGCATCTAGTCTTGATCTGAAGGTTGAACAAATGGATGTGAAGATAGCTTTTCTCCATGGTGACATTGAGGATAAAATCTACACGTTGCAACCAGAGGGCTTTACGGTCAAAGACAAGGAAGATTATGTTTGCAGACTGAAGAAGATTCTATATGGCTTGAAGCAAGCACCCAGGTAAAGGTACAAGAAGTTTGACTCGTTCATGGGGGAGAATGGTTACTCCAAGACCACTTCAGACCATTGTGTGTTCGTGAAGAAATTCTCAGGTGATGATTTCATCATATTGTTGTTTTATGTTGACGACATGCTGATTGTAGGCAACAAAGGAGAGAGAATTTCTGGCTTGAAGAAAGAGTTGAGCAAGTCCTTTGCTATGAAGGACTTGGGGCATGCAAATCAGATACTGGGCATGAAGATCACTCGAGACAGGGGAGCAAGGAATCTTCAACTTTCATAAGAGAAGTACATTGAGAAGGTACTTCAAAGATTTTTTATGGAGAAGGCAAAGCCAGCTAGCACCCCTCTTGGAGTGCATTTCAAGTTAAGTTCCAAAGATAACCCACAGAACAATGCAGAGAAGAAAGATATGGAAAGAGTTCCCTATGCATCAGCCACAGGTAGTCTCATGTATATCAGAGTTTGTACGAGGTCAGATATTGCTCATGCAGTTGGAGTTGTTAGTATATTCATCTCAAATCCAAGAAAACAACATTGGAAAATAGTTAAATGGATCTTGAAATATCTTAGAGGTACTAGCAGTTACTCTCTTTGCTTTGGAGCAGAGAAGGTTATTCTTCTTGGATACACATATTCAAATATGGCGGGTGACATTGATGGGACAAGATCCATATCTGGATACATGATGTCCTTTGCAGGTGGTGCAGTTTCTTAGCAGTCTCGTATCCAGAAGTGTGTTGCTTTATCTACTACAGACGCTGAGTTCATTGCAGCTACATAGACGTGCAAGGAGTTGCTGTGGATGAAGAACTTCATGCAGGAACTTGATTTTCATTAGGACAAGTATGTGCTTTATTGTGATAGTCAGAGTGCTATTCACCTTGGCAAGAACTCTACATTCCATGCAAGATCGAAGCAAATCGATGTCAAATATCATTGGATACGTGATGTGTTAGAATCGAAGCAGCTTGTACTTGATAAGATCCATATATATGACAATAGTGCTGATATAATGACAAAGACTTTGCCGTATGGAAAGTTCGAGAGATGTTGCTCCCTCGCAGGTTTAGAACAGTTCCCACATCGTCGGTGAGGGAGAGACTTGTTGGATGGGTTCCCCTCCTTGTAGAAACCTATTCCATATATATAGGACATTGGCAGTCCTATTTAGAAAAGGAAAAAATAATTATTGATTGGAGAAGGAGATCAATTATCTTTTAGGATTAGGAGCTATCTTTTCCTAATCCTACTAGAAGTAGGAGTCCAGGTTTCCTTATTTGCTCATCTCCATGGAGTATGACTAGGGGATATGGGATGCATACCAGGATTATCCCAACACAAGCTCTCCTAGCACAAGAAAGAAAAGAGAGAGAGAGAGAAGAAAGAAAGTTCGTGGTTGCCGCGGCGTTTGGAGGGAGTAACCTTTGGAGCAATTCTTCTCCAACATTCTTCCCTACAGTTTGGCGACTGATTTACCAGTGGGTGATATTTCTCCTCTCTATTATTCTTCATTATTTGGTGATTTGTAGCACAATATTGAGGGACAACCTTTTGTAAGCCCTTCACAGGAGATAACTTCGATTATAGTGCTTGGTTTTGGGTTGCGATCAACCCCGTGGTTTGTCCTCTCACATTGAGGGTTTTCCACGTTAAAAATTCTCCATGCATCTGTGGTTGATTTTTTTGTGGTTGAGATACTTTCTTGTAGTTGATATATCGTGCAGGATCCGCCTATCGACTTTGGTTATTTTTCCGTAATTCAATTTATACGGAGAATCTGTTCCAACAAAGCCTAGCAGGTTGATACAAGAGTTAGAGCATTTGAGTTCATGAGCCGAAGCATCAATCATGGACAAGAACTAAGCATTAGGATCCAAGCGAGAGTTAAGCGATAGAGTCCGAGAATAGATTGTATGGATCCAAGGGATAAGAATATGAGTTCAAAAGCCAAGCTTCATCTAGACTTAAGCCATCCCTTATCTACGACCTTTAAAAGGAAAGGAGGACCTTATTCCATGCCATATCATTCGCCATGCTAACTTCTCACCTACTACGTCATTTACCACATTACTAGACCCCCACACCATTGTCTTCAATCAATGTAAAATGCAAGGTTACTAAACAATGTTAGGAGAGACAACAAGCATTTTCACAATCAATCAAAAGTAAACTTGTAAAATTCGGTAATCAGCATTCAATTGATCAGGTCATTAACTAAGTATTAATCAATAATCGGGTGATCGATAGAACAAAGTCAGACTTTTCATCGGGTTTATATTTTTCAAAATTATTTTAAATATATAAATCATTTTTAGATGTTTATTCTTATTATATTTTTATAGATCAGTATCCTTTATATAATATCATAATAAAATAAAAGAAATAATTGAATTTATATCAAACATTAAACATCTTTGATTAAGTTCGCTTTTAAAAAAGAAAAAAAAACAATTATCCAAAAAATCATCTGACCATTGATGTAGTAGTCAATAGTCAGTTGGTCACCCTATTGGCTCGACTAATCAAGCCGATTAGTCAGTCTAATCATTTGATTTTTTACATCTATAATTAAAAGAAACACGAGAATGCTCTCCATGCCAACAATCTCCTTTACCACCAACAATGTAAAATGAAGCGTGTCAAAAGGAAATACAAGAAGAGTACATGTATAATAGGAATGGAGCAAGAGCACCAAGATGAGGGATATACTATATTTCCATAAAATAGACCCTATCATATACATGAAGAAAATGCAACTTGTTATTCTTCTTCTCCACCCTCTATATTATCATTTTCCAAACTTTATGGAAATTAGAGCAACATTTTATGATGCTACAATAAATATATTGAAGTAAAATTTAATTTCTAAAGGGTGTAAAATCAAAATTTAAAGTATGTGGATTTAAATGAAAGGCAAAAATAAAACCTACTACATTTTAGGTCCAAAATTGACCTAAATGCATTTTTGGTCCTAAATGCAATTTATTAAAATTATCAATGACTTTGCATGAAGCCCCTTGGGAGCTTAAGGACACGTCGACATCACTTCAAATATCAGTGCCTCGAAGTAATTGTCATACCCCTCCATATGGCAGCTAAGAAAATAAGTGAGGCACGATCCAAGTGTTGAGGTTTCGTCACGTGGATCGAAATTGAAAGGCAAGCTTGACAGGGTTGCAAAAGCTCGAGGGTTATGCATACTAACGATTTGTCCCATGACGAAGATTATATCGGCTCAACCAATGTTTGTGTTGTGCACCAAATGCCTATTATGGTCGGGACTCGGAAAGCCTTGAGTTCAAAAGTATGTCAAAGTCGGTTTATAGGGTTTCCTTTATCGAAAAAGTTAATCCCAAAGCACATAGGATATGCTCATATAGAGAGCTTAAAATAAGCTTGGGACCATTTTCTAGTTGGGCTAAAAACCCAAGTAGTGTATGTACTTAGAGAGTTAGATGGACGAGTCTCGTAATATTGTAAAGGAGAGGAATGATAACAAAAGAGAAAAATGTGAACAAAAATAGAGGATAGGTGAAGTATGAAAGAAATAATAAGAAAAAGGAATAGAGAGGAAGAAAAAAGGCTACGTGGGATAGAGGCTCTCTAACATCTCTTCGTAGCTCAACAATGCGATAATATGGTGTTATATGCAAAACTTGGTTATGATGCAGGTTCTCGAACATCTCTTCGTAGCTTGACAATGCGACAAGATAGAATTGTATGCAATGCCTGGTTATGACTCAAGATTGACTTGACCTTGGATCCAACTCTCATGAATTCTCTTGTAACGATCCTGGCTTCCCTTCTTGGCACTAATGTCATCGATAAATGGACAAGAAGGTGCACCTGCCTGGAGCTCAAACTTTGAGGCCCCGTTCGGGTACCAGTTTACCCACGGGTTAGAGAGATTTACCCCCCTTAACCCACATCCCCTCTCTCCCCATAGGCCCCACTTTATTCTTTTTTTAAAAATTAAATAAATCAATTTTACATCATCAATCCTATCAAAAAATAATATATTATACCATCATATCATATAAAAATTATAAACTACTCCACTTATACTCACTTTTTCAAACTTCAATACAATCACATCACAATAACTACTCACTTTTTCAAACTCCAATACAATCCTATCACCCCAAACCCACTTCTAATCTACCCCCAGTTTAACCCTCTATCCAAACACCAAAACACAAAAACATGTTACCCTCTACCAGTTTAACCCGTCTTAACCCGCCAACCAAACACACCCTGAGGAAATGAGTTATCACAGGAGTGGATATTGTTTTTCATTTACCTTCACGAGATGTTATTAGGTGTGGGAATAATTGTTGCACACATAGTAGTATGACAGGCATGGGTAGAATCGAGAATTTTATCAAGGACGGGACATGTATTGGCTATCATGCATGTTCAAAAAATAGAAAAAATATTGATTTCTTAAATTTTATTTAAATAGAATTAATATTTTCAAATCATATATTTTCAGTTTTAAATTTATGATTTACATCTTATTTAAATCTATTAGTAAGGTTGGATTTGCAAAATTATTATAAGTGATGGTGATTTTTAAAATTTGATAAATATAATATTTAAAACTCGAAAAATCCATGCTTAAAAGGAAACAATAAAGTTTATTTCATTATAAAGAGTGCTAGAAATAATGGGAGAATAAATGAACTCGAATTGCATTAATATCAAATCATACTTATAATTTTGATTTTTTTAAATTAATTGAATTATTTTTTGTAAAACAAGGTGAGTTAGAGTTAAGAGGATTTGAACTCTACTCCTCAAGAACGCAACCACACTCCTAAAAAACCTTACCATTCAGCAGGTTTGTTACCTTATTATAGAGTTAATTTTACATTTAAAGAGGGGCTATGTTAAAATCCTAATACAATATGCAAATGAAAAATAAGAATCAAGGGAAGACCATGACCTTCCAACAATATATATTAGATCTGTCCTGGCGACGGATCATCAATGGGTTGTGGGAGTCAGTGGTGGGTCAAGTGGTCAATGAAGGTGGATGTTGGACGATGGGAAAGAGGAGTGCTTAGTAATGATTACATGAATGGTAGCAGAGAAGGTCAGGAGGAATAAAGTATGGGGTGGCAACACATGTTGCCTCCCAAAATTCATGAGGTTAAAACTTTACAAATAAAATAAAACAAAAAAGAACATTGATATAGAAATTATGAAAAATGAGAAATTTTGTAATAAGTCTCTTTGTTTTTCATGGTCATTAAAGCCGTTCGGCTCATGGAGGAAGTTTTGGATTTTTGAGCCCAAAGTTAGGTATGAAATGATTGTATTTTGATTTTTTATTTTATTTTTTTGCATTTATTGTGTCTATTCTATATTCTATTAATAATATATATATATCATAAGGCACTTATAAATATTTATTTCAGATTTTATTAAACTCGCTTCGAACCTATAGAAGATAATATAAGGGCTTATATGGGTATAATATATCTCTAGGTTGACTTCTTTTGATTTTTATGGTTCTTGTGATTCTTATATTTTTGCAATGTGATATAACATAATAATTATACAAAATAATTTACAAGTATATATGAATTGTATATGCCTATGAGAAAATGTGTAGCAGATGCAAATGATCACATGATACCTAGTAGTAGTAAGGTTCAAACCTTATTTTTCATATTTTAAAATATGAATTCTAGCATCACAAAAAGTTTTTTATATAAAATAATAAAAACGTTCAACTTTAATAGAAAGTAAGGTTTGATCGGAGTTCATATGATCAAGATCAAGGACGGATTTAAGGGGGGGCAAGGAGGGGCAAGTGCCCCCCCTAAATTTTGGGATTATATAATATATGTTTATGTAATTTTTGTCCTATGAAATTTTAAGGTACAAGTAATCATAATATTTCAAAATTTTAATGCCTCGTTTGGATTTTTTAAGGTAAAACTCGTACATGCCTCATAATTTCTTTTGAAAAAGTTTAATAATTTTTACCAATAGATAATATACCTCTTAAAATAAAATTCCTATAAAAAAATAATAGATTTTACCTCAAGTCAACCTATATTGGATAATTTCTTCAATCGATCAACTTATAATAGATCACTACCCTAATCTTATCGGTTATCCATTTTTTAGAATCGAACTATAGAATGAATCAATCTTTCATCCAATCTCATTATCACTTATACAGATACGTGGTCTAATTCGCAATCTAAAAAAAGTAATTTTAAAAAAAATCATTTATTGTCAAGTCTCATATATTATTCAATGATCCTATTTAGTATCAAGTAAAGTGGTCAATTGCACATATATTCTTAATCTACGTATTTTTCTTCATAGACATTAATATTTCTTGTCATTGATAAAAAATATAGAATTAGTATTTTATATTTTTGATTTGATACAGATTCGGAACGAGTGTAGTTTATATTGCAACTAATCAAAATCCATATACTGAATTTAAAATAATTAAAATACTTGAATATAACTTACTTTAAAAAAGATATAAATATCATTCACAAAAAATCCTGACATTGTGGAACATATATGATACCAATCTATGTAAAATTGAATAAAAAGATATAGTTGATTAAAAAATAAGTTCAAAATTTACTATTGTTATATAATGAATAAGTTCAAAATTGATGAAAAATATACGTGAAAACTATAAATATAATTTGTCCATAACAATTATTGTTATATAATAAATATGATTGCACTGTAATTGATAGACATAATTTTTTAAATCCTCGTGCCACCTCTTCAAAAATATCCTGGCTCCGTCCCTGATCAAGATATATGTTGTCCAAGTTAGTTTTTCTGCAATTAGGATCTGGATTTTCATGGTATTAGTGCATCTTGTAATTTTTGACCTTTTTTTAAAATTATTCCCATCTTTTATGGAATGAATGCAATTAGATTCATTTAATTTGGAGTTTGCACAAGGCTTATAGAAAATCCAGAATTATATATGTACATTTGAGCATATTTTTATATCTTTTTTTTATTTTCTCTCTTTAACTTTGTTAGTAATTTATTTACAGTCATTTGAATAGTAAGGTTACTTGTAAAAAAATAATCATTTTATACGATTTTGTTGGTGTTTATAAGAAAATTTAGGTTAAAATTTGAGTGCAAAGTAAACTAATAAGAGACTAATAAAGCACCTAACAAGGCATGCAAAACTCATTGCAACGCCTTCTTACTTCCACTCGAGAATGGAAGGGATGCCGATAGTCTTGACTTATTGGTGCATACAAAATTTTGTTAACAAAATTAGTAACATCCATGTTCATCATCTCCATGAGAAGTTCCTTCAGTTGTCATGGTACGCACATCTTGATACTACTAGGATGAAGGAAGGGTTGTAAACGGCACACCTTGTGAATATTCTCCGTAGCTGTCATGAAGGACTGCCATGATCGTCTTTTTCCGTTTGACCATATGATATGCGATGATCCATTCAACCTTCCGCTAAGGTATATAGGGTATATAACATTGATATGTCTGCCTCGTTCCCCATGCTCTCCAAGTTAGGATCTATGCAAGACCCACCCTCGTGAAACTTGGTGATGGTTTTGACCATTCGATCATTCCGCAAGACGTATTGTAACATGTGTCTTTTATGTTTGACTCTTTGACCACTTACTATCGAAGGTTTGCGTTTCTCAAACCTTTTCCCATGTTGCAAAGTCTGTACATCCACGCATTACCAAGCCCTAGTCTCTGCTCATTTGGAATTAATGGTCTTTATATCATCTTTTCAAAGGAGACGCTACGTAGGAAGGCTTCGATCCATCTACTGATAGCTATTTTGCTGACATTACCCACTGAGAAAGCTAAGAATCTACGAGCTCCCATCACAAAGGTCGACTAGGATTTTGTTGCAATGTGTTGCTATCGAACTCGCAATGGAGGTACAAGTTTAGGCTTGTTATCATCAACTGATTATACGCAATCAAACTTTATGATTGGATAGGGACTGAACATTCCAGATCCAGTAAAACGAAATTCATACGACCTACCAGTTAACAAAACAGGAAGGTCAAGAGCAACAAGGATAGGTTGACGGACGGACCCGATGAAGCGCTTGGTAATCAACGGCTGAATGCCGGTCTGGGCTGTGAGGAGAATCTGATATGCCCACACCGTCGCCGTGGGCTTCGTTTCCCCTTTTACGGAAGGCGAAGAGCTCGAGCTTCTGCTGCGGAAGGAGAAACGCCGGCGGTGCCTCTGCATGGGGAATGGCTTCGAAAGAGTGGGGAAGATGGACACTACGGATCGGACGAGATGAGAAGTGGTCTGAAATTCGTTGGGAGGCGGACGCCATTGCCTTCCGTTGCTGTCCCTATTTGAGAGAGCTTCATACTTTTTTTACTGTTCGTACGAAAATCACCCCGGATCTTTTTGCAAATGCCGGATATGTCCTCACAAACTGTTGGCTAATGTATCAGATATTATTATTATTATCCTGCATACTAATAATAAATAGATATAAATATAAATATATCTCAACCTTCGAAAGTGCGCCGCAGACCATGCCCAAATCCGTTCAATTGCAATTTTCACCCACGTTCATCCTCGGACATCTTCTTATTGTTTGGATGATCAATATTAATCTAGATTTACTGATATTGATATTCGTGTTGATGTGATATTTCAACGACATGTCGTCAGAATATTGTTCATTTTGACACAATTGTGAAGCTGAGATGAAAAAACACGAGGCTATCACTATATCGCTTATAATATCGCAACCGTGTTGATACCAATATATCGTGATACATATAAATCATTTTTTTAAAATTTGATAAGTAGTTTTCAGGATTTGAATTTCGATCCTTTAAGATGGACGCCCACATGTTCAACCAAATGACTACTTAAGTTGATCAGGCAACTTTATTTGTTTAATTCATGTCATTTTACTTTTATGTAATATGCATTTGGGATTATAAAAAGAACCTTTTTATCGTAAATGCCCCTTCTCCTCGTTTCTGTTCATTCAAACAATGATCGCTACCTTTTACCCATTCAAAAAAATAACAAACAATAATATAATAACTTATGTTTATCTCACATCTTCCATATTAAAATAAATTCTACTGAAGAAGTGAGAATAATAAACCTTAATTATTATCTCACCTTTATTGTCTGTCTGTCACATAAAAATGACTCCTTAAGATGAGAGTCAATACCTTTAACCTTCAAATCGTTTTAAGCGGGTTTAAAATTCTTTTCTTAAATCATTTATGACGAGGCATTATAGAAGTCTCATTTTATGGTGACCAAATAGTGTGTTTTTCTGGGACTGGACCATTTGATATTCACAACAAAATTAGTTTATAGTTTATAGTGACATTTTTTAAAATCCATCACTGTATTATCCACTATTAAATATATAATGATAATACTATTTTAAGGAAAAAAGGGCTGCTCCCGCCTCATTTTTCCGCACATTTTTTTTTTATTTTTTTTGAAAAATTTTACCATGTATATTCGTCACTATATCCCTCTAATATGTCATTTCGATTTCGTTAGAAACAGAGGCTCTTATGCCTTCCATCTAGAATAGGAAATTTTGACGGTCTCAATATTGATGTAATTGACACGTTCTAGATGAATGACATATGAGTCTCTGTTTTTGACAAAATCGAAATAACATATTAGGAAATATAGTGATGAATATACATGGTAAAAAATTCAAAAAACAAAAAAAATATACGGAAAAATGGGATGGGAGCAACCCTATTTTTATCTTAATCTAATCACACACACGCGCATTCGCACACACACACGCACACACACACGCACACCCACACACACGCACACCCACACACGTGCGCGCACACACGCGCGCACACACACGCACAATCTCACCGTAGCTTTATATTTAACAACAGAAAATAATGGATTTCAAAAGAAAATATTACTGTAGACATATTTTATTGTAGTGATTACGCATGAAAAGAATGCGCATATTCTTTCCTCCTTAATAATAAGACAGGTGAATTATCTGATTACTTGATTTGTATTATATTCCATCGCGCCGTTTCGATTTATACGTCCTTTTCTTTCAGAATCTCGTCTGGTTTCATCAAATTGTTTCGATTCCATCGTGAGAAAACGTGTTCTGAAAATTTATAATAGTAATATGTGTCATGGTCTTCACGTCCGTGTATTTATATGAGCATAAAAAATGCGTAGACTCCCCCTTTTATTAATAGTTTTTTGGCATTTTTACATAGTCATCCATAAAATACTCGTGTGAAAATTGAGAAAGACAGACGTATATGGGGGCATCTATGCAAACATAAATTAATGAAAGGATCCATATATGCAAATAAGTCTATGGGGGCATCTGTGTAAAAAAACCCGCTTTTTTAAACTATAGGCGGGCGCCGCACCATTTTCGTCCAGAAGTTATTGCTCCGTTGCTTTGCGTGCAGTTGTGCACTATTCACAGGGCAATAATGCCCGCGGCCTCCGCGTGCGTGCACACGCCTGTCTGGTTCTCAGCGAGGAGGAAGGAAGCTGCTGCACGCCACAACGTGGACAGGAACCAAACACAAGTTAAATGGATGCACAGGCATGCAAGACAATTGCATAACACATGTTCAGTTGTCCACCAACTAAAAAAGGACTACGTCCTCAAATGTTGACAATTAGGTGCCGTTTCGTGTATCGGGTTAAACCATCCTAGGGTGGTTTAACTCCTCTATTCCATATTTTCTCCCTTCACGCGGGTCCTACTTTATTTCTTTTTTAAAAAATTAAATAAATAGATTTTAAATCATCAATCCTATCAAAAAATAATATATTATACCATCATATCATATAAAAAATATAAACTACTCCACTTGTACTTACTTTTTCAAACTCCAATACAATCACATCACAATAACTACTCACTTTTTCAAACTCCAATACAATCATATCACCCCAAACACACTTCTAACCCACCACAGTTTAACCCTCTATCCAAACACCAAAACCCAAAAACGGGTTACCTGCAACCAGTTTAACCCACCTAAACCCACTATCCAAACATAGTCTTTTTTTTTACGATAACATATGGAGTGCCTATTCCCCAATGGAACACCTCCCCTCCCCGACCCTCCCTTCCACCCAAAACCCTAACATCCCACCGCCACCACCAAACATCTCTGTCCCTTCACCCAACATCTCTGTCCCTTCAACAAACATCTCTGTCCCTTCAACTCTCCCCGGCTCCGCCTCACCAAGCTTCCTGTCGCCGCCACCACCAAACATCCCGACGCCGCCACCAAACATCCCGCCGCCGAACATTGGACTTTAGTTGTGATCCCAAACATCCCTCATCCCGCCGCCGCCACCAAACATCCCTCACCAAACATCCCGCCGCCGCCGCCAAACATCCCGCCGCCGCCGCCGCCAAACATCCCGCCGCCAAACATCCCGCTGCTGCCACCACCAAACATCCCGCTGCCGCCACCGATGTCTTTGACCTTAATATTCCTAGGGCCGAAGACCCCTCACGGCCATCCCAATCGGTGGGGAATAACACTCCACTGAGCATGGTTGAGGCCAACCAAAATTGGTCGCTGGCCACACACAAGAAAAAGAAGCCCTTTGTGAGCCCCCCGAAGTCTGCTGGTCGCGAAGGCCAAACACTCAATCTTTAATGTCAATTGCGGTCTGCAACGTGCGTGGGCTCAACAAGCCACGCAAACAAAAGTCCCTCTGGAAATCTTTGCAGGGGCTGAAAGCTGATATTGTTGGTCTGGTCGAAACTAAGATCCGGCCCGAGAATAGGCAAAAGTTTGAATAAAAAATTCCATCTGGGTGGAACGTTGTTCATAATTAAACCGAGCTTGGACGTGTTTACGTCTTGTGGAATGATTCCTCATGGAATTGCACAACAATGCGGACGTCCCCGCAAGCCCTCTCCCTCTCGTGCTCTAATGCTGGTGGCCTAAATATCATGGTCATTATCGTCTATGGTGCCAACTGCCCTGGAACACGCAAGGAGCTGTGGAATGACCTCCTGAGCATCCAACCCACGGATAACACCCCATGGGTTGTTCTTGGAGATTTTAACACGGTGAGATTTGCTTCGGAAAAGAGAGGTGGTCGACCTCCAGCGCGTGGCTCTCTGGATGATTTTAATAACTATATCGAGGGGTGCAACCTATTGGAACTACCCACCACTGGCAACCCTTGGTCTTGGTCTAACTCCTCGATTGGACTGTCAAGAATCGCTGCCCGTCTTGACCGTGCGCTGGTTAACGATTCCTGACTCACCCTCTTTCCTAACCGCCCTTTGACTTACGTTCCGCTCTAGTTCACGGATCACGTCCTGCTATCAGTCAAACTTGGGGACTTGGCCCCCAAAGGCAAGCCGTTCCGCTATTTCAATTATTGGGCCTCTAGACCAGGTTACTCGGAGGTCATCTCTTCGGCCTGGAACCTGCGACCCTGGGGTAATCCACTGTACTGCCTACTCATGAAAGTGAAGAATGTTAAGAAGTCGCTCCGTGCATCGGCCTCGAAAGAAGCGAATGTGTTCACTGACATTAATACTTTGCATGATACCCTAGGCAAAATCAATAACGCATTAAGTATTTCTCCTCTCGATCCCACCATGGCCCAACTTGAGGTTGATGCAAAAGAGTACTTGGGAAAGTTGGAGGACGACCTCGAATCCGTTTGGCGACAAAAGAGTCGGATTGACTGGCTCAAGCTCGGGTATAGAAATACGAAATTCTTTCACTTGTCGGGAAAGGCCGTACCGTCGGAAATACACTTCCCCCTCTACTGGACTGTGATGGTCGTCTTGTGGATAATGATCTGGCTCTGGCATCTAACGTTGTGGCTTTCTTTGGGGAGCTCCTTGGACCGGAGATCCCTAGGCCCTTTACGCTGGACCCCCCACCCCCTAAGCACCACCTTACGCTTGAGGAGAGTCGTTGGCTGGTCAGGCCCTTCGATGTGGATGAAATCTGGGCTGCCCTACGCGATATCCCCTCCTTTAAGGCCCCCGGCCCTGACGGTTTCAACTCCAAATTCTTCAAATTGCATTGGAACCTCGTCAAGGAGGATGTTTGCGATGCGATGGCGTTCCTCCACAAGGGTGGCCGCATGGTAAGGGAAGTAAATCACACTTTCCTTACCCTGGTCCCCAAGAAGAACTCGCCAGCTAGTTTGGGTGACTTCAGGCCTATATCATGTTGCAACGTCATTTACAAGGTATTTGCTAAGCTTCTTGCCACTCGCATGGCAACTGTGCTCCCTCAACTTATCTCCCTCAACCATACTGCCTTTGTTAAAGGTAGATCTATTGGGGACAACACTCGCTTGGCCCAGGAAGTGCTTGGGGACTTTGAAAGGAAAACAAATCTCGCTAGGGCGTGCCTCAAGATTGATTTATCTAAAGCATTTGATTCGATCGAGCATGCTTTCATTTTAAAGACCTTGGAACTTATGGGGTTCTGCCCTACTTGGTTGGGATGGATCACCAACTGCATCACCACCTCATCCTTCTCCATCTTGATTAATGGCTCCTCTGAAGGCTTCTTTAAGGGTACCAGGGGTCTCCGGCAGGGTGACCCTCTCAGTCCGCTTCTTTTTGTGGTCAGCATGGAAACTCTCACCAACCTTGTAGACAATTTGGTTGCTAGAGATCGCCTCCTACCGCTGGGCCGTGTCAGGCGAAGGGCGCCTACACATCTTATCTACGCTGATGACCTTCTATTTTTTTGCCGTGGCTCTCCATCCTCTCTCCTTGCTATTATGGAGATCTTGGAGGACTTTGCTAGTGTTTCCGGGCTGAAAATGAACGCTACTAAAAGTAAGCTTTTCAGACCCAAGCGGGCTCCTAACGACTTCGCCACCACTCTTCTGCTGGGTGTGCTCAGGGACTCGCTGCCAACAATATATCTGGGCATCCCGCTTGTTTCTAAAAACGGTCGTGTCGCTGCCATGAGTGCCCTTGAAGATCAGGTTAGGGCCTCCCTTGGTGGCTGGAAAGTCGCCGCTCTTTCCCTTCCTGGGCACTGCCAACTTCTCCACTCCGTCATTGCCGGGATCTCGCTCTATTGGGTTGTTGGGACCCTCATCCCGTGTGGTACTGCACTTAGAATTGACAAGCTATGCGCCGACTTCCTATGGGGTTTTGGTCAGCACCATATCGCATGGAAAACTGTTTGTCTCCCGAAGCTTGAGGGGGGCTTGGGGCTGCGAAGCTGCGCTTCGCTGCGGGACGCTATGATTGTGTCATGGGCGTGGAGAATTCTTACTGCAGATAATTCCCTATGGGCCATTTTCATGCGCTCCTAGTACCTCAATTCTCTCTCCATCTAGGAGGTTACCCCTGCTTGCAATGACTCCTTGCTATGGAAAGCCATTCTCCGTGCTCGTGATCTTTACAGGAATGTCGTTTCCTGCTCGAACGACCAGCTCGCCTGGACCCGTTCCCTAAAGGGATTCTCCTTCTCGGAGGCTTTTGATCTGATCAGGCCGCGGACCTCCGCTGTTATTTGGGCGTATGTTGTATGGGGAAGGTGCTCTGCGCCTAGGCACTCTTGCACCCTTTACCGCGCAATGATAAACCGCCTTCCCACTCTTGATAGACTTGCTCGACATGGGCTACCAAACCCCGGCAAGTGTTACCTCTGCAGAAATGACGATGAAACCCAAGACCATATATTCTTCATGTGTAACTTTTCTGCTGCAACCTGGTCGCTCGCTCTTGAAATTTTGGGACTTTCAAGTCCTTCCACCTTCTCCATCTTTGGTATTGCTGATTGGATCTCGGCTCTTCCAGATCACAAAGCCCGCGACATATGGTGCGTCATGCTTGCTGCTACGACTTGGGACTTATGGACAAAACGCAACCGCCGTTGGACCTCTGGATGCTCCACGTCTACCGATAAACTTGCTACCTGCATAGTTACTAATGCTAGACGCATACTGTATTAACTCTTGGCGCTGATTTTTGTGCTCTCAGCTGCCTATAATTTCTCTTCAAAATTTTTTGGGGGGCACTCTTTGTAAAGCACACTTTTTAGTGCTCTTTTGTATTGGTTTTACTACAGATTACTTAATGAAAATTTTTCTTACCTATCAAAAAAACAGTCTTTTTTTATTTTAACCCAAGAACCCTATAAATATTATAAATTATCTTTCTGACCTTTGAAACAACATAATTCCTCCTTGATTTTATAAACTTGCCAACTCTTACCTCATGAATCATGTGATTAATCTGTTTGAAGGTTGTAGGGGTTCTTATGGTAATTTACAGGATCGATGGGGTTAATTACGTTGTCCAAAAGATCATGGAGGAAATATAACAAGTTTCTAAGGTTCGTTGGGTAAAAATCCTTTTTTTTTTTAAAATGATAAGTGTTGTGCATCCGAAAGAAACACATAACAAGATAAAATATCGAATGTACAATATTAGCTTAAAAATAAGTTTAAGAAATAAAATATAATAAATCAAATAAAATCCTAAGGCAGAACTAGAACATGTATTTATTCACTTGTAAATATTATGCAAACTTTCCACATTTTAATAAATTCATTTAGATTTAAATGACATGAAACAACTTCATTGTGTACATAAAAATACTAAGATATATATATATATATATATATATATATTGCAAATCAACCCAAAACCTAGTTTGAGAAGACGAGAATTAAAATTTGAATTTCTCCCGCATACAATCTCTTATAAAACTCTATTTACCTTTGAATTAATGTGCACTAAGTTATCCACAAAACACGATCAAATTTAAAGGAATCAGAGTTCATATGTGAAACTTAAGTTTTAGGAACTAATAATACACTATACAATTATATTAGGAACTTATTATATTATGCACGTATTTTCACCTTTTTGTTTTATTTTTTTGTATTTTGTTTCTTTGGTTTGTACTTTTAACGAATTAGGTAATCATTAAAATAAAAAAATCAGAAAAGCATAAAAAAAACTAAAGCTAACCTTATCTATATCTATAGACCTGTACATAATTCTTTTCCTATTTTATATTCCCTTTTTATTAAATATTATAAAAAAATAGATTAACACATGAAAGTTTTATTATTATTTTATAAAAGTTAGTTAATGTATATATTATTAATAAAAAATCAAAGGAAAAAAATAATAAATCCTAAAATACAGGTGTTTTATAACAATAAAAAAATCTCAAAAAGCATACTTCGTATATATGACTTATTTTGTCTTATTTTCCTAATAAAAGTTATCATTGAGATATAAAACTTTTGTTTTGATATTTTTTATTTGGACTCTTTTGATATTTTATTTTAACTTCTTTTAACTTTTATTTTCTTGTTTTTAATAGTCTGCCACATTGTAGTCCTCACTTATGGTCACCCTCCAAGTAGCTCGCACCCATTGGAGCCTTCTAACCACACACCCCTCGATCATCTTAGAGAGTGAGGTTTCTCTTTCGATCGGCTCTCCATCAATACCCACTCATAGCTCGCCACTCTCACCTCCATAGTTGTACCCAATAAGGTCAATGATCATTCTGGTGGACTTAAGCGGTCCCAACCCAAATTCTTTTAGTACTAAAGCATGCATCATATTGATAGACGATCCGCTATCAAGAAGTGTTCGTTCAAACTATTGGTTGAAGATCTTGCATATGACAAGCGAGGCTCCTTGATCCTTCTTTTTTCTCTGGAGGTTGCTGACGGCATTAACGATCACCATGGTAGAATGTGTTTTACAGTTTGCTCGCACCAGCTTTTGCGGGGTCAATGATGAATCTCCATTTCATTACCTTTATTCTTTAATTTTGGCCTTTAAACCCTAGCTAAATGCATGTAAATAGAATTATTTTATATAAATTATGTTGGGAGAAACATTATTGATCATTTAGATGTACCCGATGGCTCTCTTATATAGGAGAATAGTCCTGGGTTAATTACATGATAAGTACACTGAAGACAAGGAAATTGAAATAAGGCATACATAATATGATATTTTATCTTAACACTCCCCCTCAAGCTGGAGCATATATATCTATCATGCTCAGCTTGGACCAACATTTCTGCAAAGGACTTCGTGCAAGAGCTTTGATGAAGATATATGCTGTCTGATCTCCTGTAGATACGTGAGCTGTAGATATGAGCCCCTTCTGAATCAGATCTCGAGTGTAATGACAATCTACCTCAATGTGCTTCGTTCGTTCATGGAAAGCAGGATTATTTGCAATGAATAATGTGGCTTGATTATCACATAATAGATGCATAGGAAGAGGAACATCTATAGAAAGATCAGTCAACACCGATCTAACCCACATCATCTCTGTGCTCCCTTGAGCCATGGCTCTATATTTTGATTCTGCACTTGATCTGGCAACTACAGTCTGCTTCTTGCTTTTCCATGAGACAAGTGAGTGACCAACAAAAATAACAAATCCTGAAGTAGACTTTCTGTCCATGGGGCATCCTGCGTAGTCAGCATCTGCATATGCCGTTACCTTCAATGAACTACCCCTACTGAATAGGAGTCCGGATCCAGGTGAGTTTTTCAAATATCTTAAGATCATATAGATAACATCCATATGAGTCTTTCTGGGACACTCCATAAATTGGCTAATCTTGCTTACTGCAAACATAATATCAGGTCTGGTGATAGTCACATATAGGAGTTTTCCCACAAGTTCCCTGTACCTCCTCCTATCGACTTCAGTGTCATTTCACATTAGGATCCATAGGTGTCATGGCTGGCTTGCACCCAGTCATACCTGTCTCAGATAGGAGGTCCATAACATACTTCCTTTGGGTCATTACTAGACCCTGATGATTCCTGGCAAATTCTAACCCCAGGAAGTAACGAAGGGTGCCAAGATCTTTGGTCACAAATTCTTTACCTAGGAACTTCTTGGCTACCTGAATGCCTTGAGCATCATCTCCTATTACAATAATATCATCTACATAGACAAGAATAGAAACTGTACCTCGCTGTGTCTTCTGAACAAATAGAGAGTGGTCCGCAGTGGACCTCTTGAATCCATGTTGCTCAATCAATTCTGACAGCTTTTGATACCAAGCTCTAGAACTTTGCTTCAGTCCATAAATGGATTTATGTGGGGAGTCGACCTGTAGTGCCTAGGGTGGCGTGGTGCCAAGGGCGGCGCCTGTGAAGGCACACAGGCATCGCGATATCACCGAAGAGGTGGAGGCGACACGATATCACCCATAGAAGGTGTGGGACTGCCGAAGAAGATGGAAGGGTGGCGCGGTATCACCGAGGGATGCCCATGGCGATGCGGATACGACGAGAGCGGCCAGGGGCGTCACGAGACCTCGACGGGAGGTGGAGGTGCGACATTTGAACTGCCTGGGTAGAACCGCCTAGAGAGGTGCGGCGCGAGAACCGCAAGGGGAGGTGCGAAACCCCTTCCGCCTGTGCGCCTGGGCGATGGGATGCTGGAGCACGGGCGGCGACGACGGGCTTGGGGGGGCGGGTAGATGGGCTTAGGGTTAGGGTTTTTTTGGTGGTGGTAACCGAAACCCCGGTCTAGGACCGCTAATCCGATACCATGTTGGGAGAAACATTATTGATCCTTTAGACGTACCCGAGGGCTCTCTTATTAGGAGAATAGCCCTGGGTTAATTACATGATAAGTACACTGAAGAAAAGGAAATCGAAATAAGATATACATGATATGATATTTTATCTTAACAAATTAACATCTATCATTTATTTCATAAATATTGCATAAAAGGATGTATTTAAAGCCAAAATAAAAGAATAAAGAAAAGAAAAGAAAAAAATAAAATGCCAAAGGTATTTTATGACCATAAACTCTGAGACCTAGGCATCATGGTGACTGGGTCGATAAGGAATAAAGTAGGAGGAGATAATGGTCAATAAATAAAAGAAAGCCTAATTCATAAATATCCAATAATCCATTTTGAGACTTATTTTATTCTTTATTATTTTTACCTCAAATAAATGAACTTTGTACATGAAAGTTGTAGATAAAAATACATATAAAAATATAAAATTTATTTCACACAAATTGTACATTCTACACTCAAAATAAAAACCCAAAACCTCCCAAACCCATATCTTCTCCATATGAATTCAAAATGCACCAAATCATTTTTTTAATTTTATATAACTTTTAATAAGCTATTTAATGAAGATGGTCTCATTTAATTTGGAGTTAATATGCAAAAAGTTAGGTTTTGGACTCTTATTGTATTACATACCTGAATAAAATATTCATTTTATTTATTCTTTATATTTTTATTATTCTATATTTATAATTTTGTAAATATTCTTTATAATAAATGTAATAGAATAAAATAAAATCACCAATAAGACACTAAAATAAATAAGTCTATCTCTATACAAAGATGAATACACAATACATATACCTATATATGTATATATGTATTTATTTAAGTGCAAAATAACTTCAGAAATATAATAAAAAATAGATATATTTAAATTATTTATAATTACATAAAATAATAAAAATCTAAAATATAAAATAAAAATAAAACATACATTATATAGGTAAATATACTTATAAACTAAAAAGTGACCTATAATAAATTAACTCATAAAAATAACTAAAAATCATATTAAAATACTACAGAAATAATAAATATTTTTATTTTATAACTTTTATTTAAATAATTCATTTATTATTATTTTCAATTATTTACCATTTTCCTTTTATTTTTGTCTTCTTACGTGACGTGGACCAATGAGGTCCAAGGATTCTTTGACCTCTGGTCAACTGAACCCTCGGTCTAGACCAACATCGAGTCAGAGAATTTGACTGCTCTTCTCCCTTTTTCACAAATCGACACAATCATCGATTTGGAATGATTCCTTCATCGACTTTCTTCCTCGATTGAAGGTCTTTCACGGCAACACCTTGCATCGATAAGAGGACTTCTACATCGAGCACTCTTCCCCCATTCTTCTCACCCCTATTCGTAACCACATCCTCTACCTTCCTCCATTTTTGGTTCCCTTTCTACCCATTCCAGATCCCTCGGAGTGCATGTGGTTGAGTTCTTGGTGAGAGGAGGAGCTCCATGTGCTCCATGTACCCGGAGGAGTGGTGTAGGAGATCTACCCATCCCATCGCTAGAGCTCTGCTCCCGACGGTGCATATCACGGTCTCCGACCGCTAGAGGTTAGTTTTTATTTACTTCTTATGTAGACCTTAGCTGTAAGTTCTTGCAGATATCCTCCACACCATTGGATCAAGAGTTGATCGCCCAAGCATACAACTGATGTCAGATCAAGGAGGAGTGACGAGTCCGCCGATCTACCCTTTTAATGTTGTCGGATTGACTATTTCATTGCAGTCGGATAAATCCGGATCGATCAAAAATAACTGCACAAATCGATTAATCGTCTAATGAAATTAAGCGCGATTTTATGTTTATTTAGCCTGAGCAAGCCCCAGGGTCGACTCAAGGAGGCAAAGGAACAACTCGGGATCAAGTTAGAGGTAGCAGATTGTGGTTTTTCAAGTGGGGATTTTTTTAATTTTTTATGCAATAAAAGTGACAAATGCAAAATATGAATTGGATTAAGTTAATATGAAAAGAACTGACTTAGCCACATTTAATTTTAATGTGAAATTAACTCAAATCAGGAAAGTGATATTTTTCCAAAGAACCTAATCCAACAATGAATGCGAAATGTATTTTTTTGGAATTTTTGGATTTAAAATGCACAAATGAAAAATGAAAACTTTTTTGAGTTTTTTATGCAATTTTTCTTGCAAATAATATGGCAAAATTATGAAACCTTTACTGTAAGATAAACATGATCAAATGAATCTACACTACTTTTTTTTGAATTTTCTGACGCTTTGTGAATTTTTATGATTTTTTTACTAAAAATAGAGCGACTGTGTGTATTTAATTCCCAATAAATCCATGAAATTAAAATTATCCAGAGAAGCTCTAGACTACAACCGCATGCATCTGCACATGCGTCTTAGGGCTTTTACTACTCCATCCTCTGTGTTTCTTCATATTATAAGTGCCTCATTATTTCCAGAGTATTATAAAATAACCCCTGCTTCCATTATACAGTATAACAAGTATTAAATATATATAAAATCGATTACAGAAATCACTCTATAGTTTATTCTATGCACAAGACAACTCCTAATTGGACGAAATTTGGACTATAATTAGAGCACACTTAGAGGCATCATTCATAATTTTTTCACAATTTTTAGAGCAATAAATAGGTCTGTGCAAATTTCAGAGCATACATTGATAAAATATCACTGATTTTTAATCTCTGATTTTTAATAAAATATCTACTGCTTACAAAAATGCAAATAAATAACCATGAGATAAAGAATTAGTTGCTCTATAACATGCTATTTTTTTGATTAAAAATTGAGGCAAAATGACTGCCCAAATTAATGCTCAAATTCAGGGGTATCAATGCAATACATAAATGAAACTAATAAACTAAAACTAAGCACATGGACACATTTGCAAATAAACAAACATGTAGGGGTGAGAGTGCAATTTTCACAAAAGAAATGAAATAAAAATGAAATGACCTTTGTTGGGTTCCTGACTTGGAACCCAAGTTAGGGCACACAAGGGGGAGTCGATGGGGCGGCTGGTCCCTGGAGGCGGCGGCTAGCGGCAGAGTGCGGTGAGGTCGGCGGGAGGCACATGAGGCGACGGCGCGTCGTGGAATCTAGCGCGCACAGCCAGGAGGTGGAGGCCGGTCGATCGACGACATGGGGAGGATGCAGCGGCGCATGCTGCACTCGAGTTGGGGGTGCGCGGCCGTTCCGCGCAGGGGACGCGTGTTCACGTCGTAGGCGACGAGTGGTGGACAGGTGACGCAACGGCCACGGCGCGGGAGGACGAGGTGGGGTGATTGGAGGCAGTGCGTTTGGAGCACTGTGCTACTGGCCGTGGGGCGACGCCACGTGCGAGGCGCGCGTCAGTGGACGGCGTCGGCGTAGTGGGACTGGGGTGCACGCTGCCCGCGAGGAGGTGACGGTGAGGCGGGGCGACACGATTGGAGCTGAGGCTCGCAGGAGGACGGTGCGCTGGGGCAGCACGATGGCAGACGGATATGGGCGGTGCGCGGCTGGTTTGCTCGCGCGTGGAGGCGTACGACCAGGAGGCAACGCGCGGGCGGAGGAGCACCGCGCGGAGGTGAGGCGCCACCACTAGTAGCAGCTGGCGGCGTCGATGGCTGGAGCGGTGCGACACTGTTGTGGCGCGCGCGAAGGACGGTGCTGGGCTGCCTGCGACTGGGAGGCACGGCAGCGTGGACGTAGAGGGGGATGGATGCGGCGGCAGCTCGGCTGCGGTGCACTGCGGGATGGAGGCTAAAGGTGGTCCTCCTTGCAGAGGGCGGCGATCAAAGGGGGAGGCAGCGGCGACATGTGTTGTTGCTTCCTCCTGTTCCCTGTGTTCTTTTTTTTGATGTAATTTTTTTTGCTTGAATTTTTTTGTAAACAGGAAAAAATGTAGAACTGAAATGTAATAGAAATGTGGTGAATGGAATGGTGAGGATGGTGGCAATGATGTGATGATAGTAATGGTGATGAAAAAGATGATTGTGATTAAGAACAAGGAAGAAAATATGTTAGATAAAAAATGAAATGAAAAGATACGATGAAAAATACTTACCTGTGTGGTTCGCCGAAAGTGGAGCCGCAATGTGCAGCTTCCGTCGTGGCCTCGATCCGACTCGACAAAAATTCAGAGAAGCAATGCATCTTGGATGCGGCTGCGACGAGGTTGATCTCTCCACCTCGGATATCGCCAAATACGATGGAAATCGTTGTCGCGTCGAAGACTTACTCGATCGCTGTCACCGTCGAGCAGGCTGAGCTGGTGGTTCCCTTTCTCTCTCAATTATGGCGGATGATTAACAATGGAGAAGGGAATGAGAATATAAAGAGAAGGGAGAAGTTAGAAAAGAGGTGGAGAAGATGGAGAGATGGTGGAAGGAGTGGTGACTTAGAGTGGGGAATAAGAAAATAAGAAGTAAAAGGGAGAGAAATAATAATAAAATAAAATAGTAGGCTACTTTAAATAATTAAAATAGTAATAACAATATAATAATAATAAATCTGAAAATAATAAAATAAACTGAAAATAAATAAAAAATGGGGTGACATGTGGCAGCTCCAGGAGCTGCCACATGTCGCTCCTAGAAAATTCAAAAATTAAATGTAAAGAAAAATAAAAAAGAAATAACAAAAGGGATTAAATCAAAAAGTGATCAACACGAAAGTTGTTCGCGTCGACGAGATCTACAACTTTCATGAAGGGCTGAAAATCAAAAGAAGAAAAGTGTACAAAAAGTATTTTTAGGTGGTACCTTATAGATATAAAATACCACATTTTATCTTTTGTAATTTTTTGTCATTTTTAATTAAGAGAAAAATCAAAATAAAGTTAGAAAAAATATAAAAATAATATTTACAACTTAATCTATTTTTTTGGATTTTTACTAATGAACAAAATAAAAGTATAAAATACATGGGCAAAAAGGTCAATATGTACAATATACAAAAGGGGCCCAAAATCCAAGTTTTGCATACGAGCTCCGATTTTAATGAAATTGGTCTTGTTTTGAAGGTCTCTGAATGTATATTACTTTAAAAATGAGTATACCTAATTCGAAGGTTGTATGAGAGAGATCTGCGCATTTAAGGCTCCTAGTTTCAAACTTGGATTGGGGTTTTATTGGTCAATTTTACAAGTTAGTATTTTTTTTTGATATTTTTTCTTTATTAGTGTTAGTCATATATACACTATAAAGTTGGTTTTATTGGATTCAGAGTTAGTATAAAATGTATAAAAATAGGGTATTTATGGTCAATATACATGTGAATATTTACAAGTAAATTTGGCTTCTTATTTTATGCAAATATGAATGCTAAAATGCAGATATTATGCTTGCATGCATGAATACTAATTATGCAATATAAGTGGAAATATGCATCTAATTACTTGGGAACAAAGCTCTATTTTCAACTTTTAGAGTGATGAATCATAGATTCATCAACCCCCTATGCTTAAACCTTGCTCGTCCCCGAGCAACTAAAATGAAATGCAAGAGTGAAATGATTTTGGGTTCCATACCAAGGTCATGAACAGAAGTTAAAAATGGAGCTTGACTCGACCTTTGGATTAATTGTGTGGCGGAACCTTATTGGGACCTGAACTTAAGACCTAACGGACTTCAAGTTCTACAAGTCTTCTATTCAAGACTCCTTAATAGTCAGGTCAGAACAAACCTTCAGCAAATTTCTGATGACTATGATTCTTACTTGTACTATGTAAGTGAAATGTAACTCTCCACATCAGAAATGGCTAAGAAGCAGCCTCCTCTAACAAGGTAACTCAAATAACTCGGTCCGGTAACTCTTTCCTCGAAGAGCAGGGTATTCCCTTCTAAGTTCAAGTGCGACCAGCTCAAGAGGAGGGGGTAGAGAAAAGAATGGACGGTAGCTAGTGTAGCTACCTATCCCAGGATGCCTGACCAGTGTAGCCAAGTCATCCAGCTGCAGACTTCTTGCTAATATACATACTCTGACAGGTATTTTATTTTTACTTGGACCTGTCTGATTTTTTCGGAGTTCTTGCAATTTTTTTCTTTTTCTTTTTCCTTTTTTTGAACTATATACAAGGTGCAACCTATACATTAGGAGTTTTTCCTCTTGAGCCAGTAGACTATCCCTCTTTTGAAGCTTTATTGCAACCCACAACATCCTGTCCTTAGATGTCAACACCACCAGACTAGGTTGAGATGCACTACCCTCCCTAGAGGAGGACGGATGTTTCCACCCGTGTGCTACTCCAAGCTAAAGGATTCTACCTCCTCACCACCTCATCAATGAAGAGCTACGTGCATTGTGCTTGTCCAAGTTAGGTCACTGTCTATAAGAATCATGCGTGTGCACGAGATATTCTACTTAGACTAATCAAGATAACATGTGATCATAGACTTGCGGACTCAAAGAATTAAGTCACTTGACCTGAGAAATCTTAACTCCAATTCCTATAAGGTTCCTCTGAAATTAGGTGGATTAAGGTCAAATCAAGTCCTTCCTCAACATCTACTCATAACTTGGTGCAGAACCCACTAGCTTTCCACCTTGCATATGCAAGATATGCAGATGAGAAGCAGATGATATGCTATGTAGATGAATGAAATGCAAGACTCTCTTTTTTTTGAATGCAAGGATGATATGCACGAGTAAATAAGAAGCCTATTTTTTTGTTTTTTTGTTTTGTTTTGTTTTTATTTTCAAAACTTTGGTAAACCTCCTATGTTACAATAATTTTTCAAGAGTTTTATAAGTATTATACAAGTGTTATACAATATACAAGTATACAAGTATTAAATTTTTTTTACAAAAGTTTTACAAGTATTATACAACAAGTATAATTTTTTTTTCAATTTTTACCCACCCGTAATTATTGCAAAATATATACAAAAATACGTGAAAGTACGAGCTATGGGTAAAGTATATATGTAATATATACACGCCAGCTATACTTAGCGTGTGTTATGTCCTCAGAGCAAGAAAAGAGAGGAAAAAGGCATAGCTCGTGCTAAGCATAGGAGAGCTAAAATAACAAAAAGTACAGAAGTCGTCCCACCCCCCTATACTTAGGCTTTGGCAGCCTAAGTATAGAAGAAGATCAAAAATGGGGCGGGCGAGGTTAGGAGGGGAAATGGAGGAGTATATACACGGCGGGCATCGGTCCCCCCTATACTTAGGCTCTGGTCTGCCTAAGTATTGGACATGAGTGAGTGTAAGAACTGATGAGATCTAGAGAATATACAACGAATGGTGATGAGACTCGAGTCATTCTCACCCTATACTTAGGATCTGATCATCCTGAGTATAGCCATAAAATGAAATGATATGGAGCCGGGGCGAGTGATTCGAATCACTGGGGAGGGAGGGGAAATATATACAAGGAGAATTGAGAATATACATGGATCAAGAAGGTTTGTGACAAACCTTCTTGCGGGAGCGAGGAGGTGGATAATATACAGGTGTGTCACTGTCGGAATAGTCCTCAGATGAATAGTAGTGAGGTGAAGGGATCGTCCAACGCGAGTCGACACATGGCTGCTTGCTTAGATAAGGCTTGAGAACAACCAAACTGAGCTCAATCATATAAATCACCTTATCCGGAACCGATGAGGACTCCTCTGATAATTCCTTCTCTGGAATGTTAAAGGAAATTTTCTTAGTTGATTTTCTAGAATCTGAATCATTGAGAGGGAGATGAGAGCGACGTGCCTAGAGAGGTTCGGGGGAACATCTCGAGGAATCAATTCTCGACTTCCTCTCACTAGATAGCCGACTAGAAGAGGGAGCAATCATGTTTTTATGTGGAGTCAATTTAGTCTTGGTTGTTTCCTTTAAAGGTCCAGGATATGGTGCGGTGCTGACCATGGGTTCCTCATTAGACGAGTCACCATATAGATTAGCATATTCCTGAAGGGTCAGCACGCATCTCAAGAAGGTGCCAGTGATCTCAGTTGGCTTGATATTATTGGGCTCTTGTGTCAGATCATCAAAATGGTCAAGACAATCAGCAAAAATCATGTCTGACTCAATGTCAGCTTCTGGTTGTGAGTCCTCCTTAGAAGCTGTCATGATGGTGGTGCAAGCTGTTGATGAAGTGGAGGTGTGGGGAGTTTCTGAACCAATGGTCATCTGGATAGTCGGTCTCTCAGGTGAAGCAGAGAGGTGGGACTCATCTACCTCTCGATGGTCACGACTATCAACGGATGTGTGGGTCACCTTGGAGTAAAGTGTATCAAAGAGTGGGTGAGGTCGAAGCGCTCCCAATGCTGAAAAATCGATCTCCCGAGTCTCACAATCTATAGTCGCCTTAGCCAAGGCTAAGAACGGCTTCTCGAGAATAATCGGAGACTGGGTAAACTCTCCTCGATGCTCAATGTCAATGATCGTGAAGTCCATCTAGAGTAGAGCACTTGAAAAGTAACGATGACTGAAATATTTCCTCTCGACTGTTTGATGAATCGATCAACCAGCTGAACGATCTCTCTAGACTTTCTGATTGGCCTGAGTTTGAGCTTGTCAAACACAGAGGTCAGGAGGATATTGATCGGGGAGTCATCATCGATTCTTGCATGGGTGAAGATAGTGTCTTTGATTTCACATTCAACTCGGGGCTACCGCTTCACTCTGCGGCTCTTGGTCTTTATCCCCATTACCAAGGAGGTGGCCATAGACACTATGTGTCTTTCAGTCCTTATCCTCTTATTGCCCGACCTCTTTGGCATCAATTTACTTCTCACAAATTGTTTGAGGTCGGGGAAGTGATCTATGGCCTTAATCAAGGGAAGTTTGAAAATCAATTCTTCATCGAGTGCTTCCCTTAGGGCAGGATCCAATTTCTTTTAGGTCTTTTTCATTTTCAATTTTTATGTGATTTTTTGGTTTTTCAATTTTTTGGTGTTTTGTATAGATGAATTATCAGACTCAAGATTGGAAGGCAAGGGTTAGTAGAAGAGGGAGATAGAATGGACTCCAGTTCTACACCTTGTGTGGATTCCCTAATGTTTGCTATGTTTTCAACCTCAAAACTACTCATGTCCTTTTCCACTTTCATTCCCAAGTTGGCAGAAATTGAGTGTAATATTTCCATGGCATCTCTCAACTTGTTACCTAATGTTTCATTTTTCTCAATAAGTCTAGAAATGTCATCCTCCAAATATTCTAATGACAAATCATGGGAGAGTTCTGCTCAGTTGAAGGATACTGTTGAGATATTGGGATCTCATACTCAACATACCTAGACTCTAGCATGTAATGCTGGGTCGAGTATGGACTATCCAAATGGCAAATATTGGTCGGAGCCTCATATGATGAAACGGAGACTGATAAGTCTAGCTCATGAGTCCAATCTTGTGAATGTATAGGCTCTCCGAATGAAGGCTGGTTAATGAAAGCTTGATCACTAAAGTCAATTAAGTCTGGGAAACCATGATGTGCATGCATCTCCATTCAAGTTGTTCGATCGACTATGTTATGCCCTAAGGTCAAGTCGGGATGCGTATATGTAAATTGTTGTGTGGTCCCTACTTGAGGTGAGAATGAAGTATGTGGGGGCATATAATTTTGCCAATCATCTATCTCAGCAGTGGCTTGCTCTTCATTCGATTCTTTGATTCCTGCAAGCTCTCGAGAATAAGGACAGTCAGCCCAAGATGGAAGTGGATTCAGAGTGTTGGAATATGGAGTATGTGAGAAATGCGAAGAGGTGGAGAAGTCAGTCGAAGTTCTGACTTCATAATCGGATTGAGGTGGAACCGACCATGGGTAAGGGTCTCCCGTGGATGGCTGAGGATATATGGAAGAAGGAGAAGGTGAAGAAGAACGGTATATAGTCGAGGAGGAATGACCAGAGGTCACATGGTATGGGGACCAATATCCCGACATCTTGAGGAGGAAAGAATGTAAGCAGAACGAGGTAGAAAATACACAATAACGCATGATAACACACACGGACAGACACAAAGACAAACGCAAGAGCAAACCCCGAGTTCACACTCAACACAATGAAGGACCCGAAACCGAGTCCAATTAATCTTGTTAATTTTAAGTGTGATTTTCAAGTAAGATAGCAAAGGTTACGCGGCCTATAGGGAAGTCAGCTCAGAGTCAGATGCGTCTTCCCTGTTTAACCTGTCGCCTAAGATACCGCCGGTCCTTCCTTTCTTCGCTCCTATCCCAAGTTGATGGATTCAAAGACCTGCCCCTATCTACCTGCAAGCATGCAGAGGCTGATGATGAATCCACATTTCATCATCTTTATTCTATCATTTTGGCACCAAAAACCCTAGCAAATGCCTGTAAATACCCTTTATTTCATCATCTTAGCATTCATGCATGTGCATCTAAATGTATGTAAAATTCTGTAATTAAAGCCAAAATTATAGAATAAATAAAAGAAAAGAAAAAGAATAAAATATTGTAAATATTTTATGACCCGAAACCCTGAGACCTAGGCATCTTGATGAATAGGTCGACAAGGAATAAAGTAGGAGGAGATAAGGGTCAAATACCTATATTATTTTATTCATTCTTTACTCATTTTGGGACCTATTTTTGGTTCCACTTTTTATACATCAAATAAAGAAAATTTGTACATGAAAGTTGTAGATATTTTATAAAGAAAAATACAAAATTGATTTCACTAAAAAATAATGTACAGATAAAAAGTTATGGTATGAATAAAAATCCAGAATCCCACTTCCCAGACCCGTATCTCACAACCGACAACTCCAAATGCATCAAACTCACTTTTAATTGTATATAGAATAAAATAAGCTATTTAATGGTGGTGGTTTCGCATTTAGCGGAGCTGCGGCTTGAAAGTTGAGATTTGGACCCCATTGTATAAGTGTACAGAATAAAATATTCAATTTATTCTTTATTCATTATTTTTATAATTTTATATTTTTATAATTTTGTAAATAATATTTATAATAATTATACATATTAAAATCAGAATAAAAATGCAAAGAAAACTCAAAATAAAAATCCTCATAAATACAATACATATGTATATGACTTATATTTATACATATATAATACATACTTTTATTTTATTAAGTATATAAAACACTTCAGAAAAATAAAATAAAAATATAATTAAGTGTATAAAAATATCTTATAATTTTATAAATAATAAACAAAAATAAATAAATTAACTACATAAAATAAAAATAAAATACTTAAATATATAGATATAGATACAATATGGGATATAAATGGTAACCTTTAATTACACACCCCATAAAAATAAATAAAAGTCACAATAAAATAATTTATTAAATAATAAACATTTTTTATTTTATAACCTTAAATTAATTAATTCATTTAATATTTTTTATTCAATTTACAAGGTTTTTATTTAAGTCTTGTCTTTTTGCGGATGATGTCGCCCAATCAGGCCACGCCATCCGTTGACCAGGGGTCAACTCTATGACCCAGGTCACAGCCCGCTGGACATTTGCCTACCCTCCTCTTCTCGACTTTCTCCACGCCGATCCTTTCACCGAATCTAATCGCTTTCTTCTGCAAAGTTGTACATTGACAACCCATCATACACGCCCAAGGTTGTTTTCGGGCATCACATCGCTGTGGCGCCCGTTGTCACCTCGTTTCAATCGCCTGTTCACCATGTTTCAAAACCAACCCCCATACCCCCTTTGATCTTTCAACCCTTTTTGCCCTAGCTAAGCCCTTCCCCTTGGCGTCCTGTATTGAGATAGGTGACAGCTACTCTCCAGCGAGCTCGCGGAGGCGTTTGGCCATGCTAATCGTGGTGTCCAACCCATCTCCGGCCAAGAGGCCGTGAGGTACCACCTTGGGTATTTTTACCCTCGAGGCTCTATTTTCATCGCTTTTTCTTTATGCACTTTCATTCCTAGTAGCATTAGGTACCTTAGATACCCTTCATTTTGCTTGAAATCCACTCGAACGTCGCCATCAATCCCCTCGCCGGAGTTAGCTCCAGCGAGCTTCTCCCTCACCGCATCCCACCTTCTTCTACTGCGGGGTGATGCGCGGCAATTTTCCCACGCTCCCCTTAACTTTTTTGCAGGTTTAAAGAGCAGAGCCATGACCTGGGGGGGGCAGTTGACATCTTCACCGGAGACACCTGGGCCCTCCTCGCTTCTTCGACGACGTGGAGGGGCTCCAGAGGTCGCCTCTCCTTTTTGAAGCCCCCAATGCCTAGATCTAGACTGCAGGAAGCTCGGGGGCCTTTTTGAAGCATCACCGGACAACGGAGGAGGGTGATCGGCGCTGGGGAACTTCGCTCCCCCGCAGGTTCTTCCCAGTTCGTCGAGGGGATCTCGCAACCGTCGGATCTTGTAGAACCCCCAGAACGTACAGCTACCGTATGATCTAAGGCACTCCTTGCCATCCGATTGATCATCCACAGGCCACTGGATCGCGAAGAGGCATCGCAAGCCCCCGTGCTGACACGTGTATTAAGTGGCATCGCCCAAGCCGTCCGATTGTGCCTTGCGGGGGTATTTTGCATTCTTTTCCCTTGCAAATTTTGTATTGTAATATTAAGACTAAATCTTTCCTTGGCCGTTATTTAATTTTGTAATATTTGCTAAGAACCCCCCGCACGTATTTGTAATTACATTTCGACCCTTGCCAGCCATGCGCACGTGCGTGGGCACGTGCACGTGGGTATTTTGCGGCAAGGCCCTCGCGGTTTTGGCATTTAATATTTAGTGCAGGAACTATTTTATTTAGTTATAAATTTTGTGGAAAATTGCCTAAAAGCCCCTGGAGCTTTGTCTTTTTGCTAAAAGGTCCCTGCCAGACCTTTAATGTTTGTGTGCTTAACGTAATTATTTGGAGACTCATCTTAATTCCAAAAATTCTAAAAATTTAAACTTAAGCTCCTGTTAGCTTTTGCTTCTACGCTGTATTTTTAGTTTTTGATTTTATTTCATTTTCATATTTATTAAAAAACAAAAACATGCCTTTTACCTACTGTCTAGCTTAGAAAATACAAAAAAAATAGTAAAATACCCCTAAAAATTCAAAAAAATCCCTACTATCTATTTTAACCTTTTTTAGTGTCAATCCAAAAATCCCTAAAAATCTCAAAAGAAAAACCCTAAAAATTAGAAAATACATAAAAACTATATAAAATCAAAGAAAACTCAGAAAAATACAAACTCAGTTCCTATTTCTTCTATATTTTATTATCTTTATTGGAAAAATAGTTTAGGAAAATTTTGTGGCTGTTTGACATTTTTAATTTCCATTTTACCCCCAGCCAGTAGCTTCTTCACCGTTTTCCTTTATTTCAGCCTTTAAAAATATCTAAAACATTTGGAAAAATACCCAAAAATCACAAAAACAGTAAAAAATTATAAAATACCAAAAAGATTTTATTTCTGAATTTTTGGTTATTTTTGCATATTTTTATTAATATTCTATCTTCCCTTTTATTCCATTGTGTTTATATTCCAATATTGAAAAAAAATATATATAAAATATAAAATTATAAAAATCAGAAAATTAAAAATCAAAATACAAAATTAAAAATTAAAAAAATAAAAATTAAAAATTAAAAACCCACAAAAAAATCTTTGCTTGCTTGCTTAGTGTAGAAACTACTCACTTTCACTCACACACATCTATTTGATCCACCCTGTTTGCTCCCTGTGTTCGAACTCTCTGCATACTTGCTTGCTATACATCTTTTGTGCAGAGTTAAAAATAAATTTTAACTCCACATTTATTTCTAATTCTTTGATCTATAGTGTGGGTTAATTGTTGATTTTTGTCCAGGATTCATTGTGAGTCGTCACAGCGACGGTTGTCTCCGCCTTGTGTGAGACACCATTTTAGACTCCGTGAATTTCTGCCTGAATCAAATGGCGTCGTTGCTGGGGAGAAACAACGCGTAGGTCTTATTTTTGTTGTGTTGTGATCATTTGTCTGCATTTCGCGGCTTTTATTTCTATTTGTATTATTTTTGATATATCTTTTGAGATGTCTAATCCCTCTTCTTTGTTGACTTTTTGTGAGGTACCGTGGACCGAGGGAGGCACGTCACTCGAGGCGCCGACACACCCACGTGAAGCCGGCTCTAGCCCACCTAGCACCAAGGAGACGAGAAGAGAAGTTTTGAAAACTGAGCTCGACTTTATTTGCATTTTCTTTTATTGCATTTATTTGTGTAATTTGTGAGAGAGAGACCTATTTATTGTAATAATACAGGTACCCCCGGACATTTGTACTCTTGCGAGCCTAATTTCCAAGTGATTGTTCACTTGGGGGCTCGCAGTGGCTTTTCTCGCGTTTTCCTTCGCATTCTTTTTATTTTGTTTTGTTTTTCGATTTTATTTATTTTGTGTGATTGAGCCCCTAATTTTAGGATTGCTTGCGATAGACTAAGGCCAAACACTTAATATTTTGCATGCACCTATAGTCTCGTTTGGACTTAGTCAAATTTTAAACAGTTGATCATCACCTTCAATCTGTCGCGCCGCGAGCTCTCCCCGCAAAGATCTTTCTCCTAAACTCAAGTGTGTTGAGCAGAGGAGGGGTGAGCCTAGACCGGACTCTTGGGTTGAAGATTGGCGGTCAACTTGTGGTTCTTCCCGATAATAGCAATTTCTGAAACTTAGGGCGATTTCATCGGTTGCATTGGCATATAGATAGGTTTCAATTCTGCTGAGCATCTTTGCATGTAGAGTGCTGGAGGCAAGGTGAGCATTTCTCTTTAGCATTCATCATCGATTGCCGCTTGCATTGCTTTTCCGACTCTCTCTGATTTTGCCAACCTAGGTGCTTAAAGGAATTGACTCCTCATTAGGCGCGTACATTTCTCACTAAAAATAAAAAAAGTGATAATCAATAAAATTGGGACTGCTAATTTTGCTTGACCCTAAAACCGATCAAAAAGAAAAATCTTGTATTGGGGTGAGTAATTCCCTCATTGTCTTCATTTTACATTGCTCGCGCACACACTAAGGTTAGAGCCCAAATCCCATTTTCAGCCCCCTAAGTGTTTGCGCAATTTTTGACTTCTCATCCAGCTTTAAAACAGACAAGATAAAAAGACCGCATTTGTGGTCTTCACCGAGTTGAGTAGGTGAATTGAGGGTTTGTATTCTTTACATTTTTGTTTATGATTGTTTTGTGTGCGTCCTAGGTCATCTCTGCGCATTTATGCCTTCTTCTCCACTCTCTTGACTTGACTATCGTGCTCTCCCGGATCATTCCCTTTTGTTTTTGAGATGGACCCCTGGAGCATTTTCTATCCGAACTCTGCAGATTCCTCGTTCACTCCAGTCGGTCCACCTCCCTTTTATCAGGAGGATCCTCCTCCTACCTTTCTGATTTTTGTACTTACCCGCCTCAGCCACAGTATCACGACTCGGACTTCTACCCATCTCCATCTCCACCTGTGCATTATCCACCTCCACCTTCACATCCACCCGAGTCTGACCTGATGGCGTCACCTCCCTCGATTTCTATGAGTGATATCTTGAATCGGATGACGAAGCGCATTGATTTGATGAATACTGATATTGCTTTCTTGAGGAAGAATCAGATGAATTCTCCTTTTGTCGGGGATACGGCTTCACTTGTAGGTAATCATGGGAGCTTGCAATCGCCCAAAATACAAAAAATGAGAAAATTTTAAAAATCCAAAAAGAATTCGGGGGACACTTGGTTGATCAAGATTTTGAGGAGAGAGTTCACTTGCCAGAACCCTTAACTACACACCCCTTCACATCCAGTCCCACCTTTGACCCCAAGGATGCCGCTGTACAGACTGCTCTTGGCATGTCTCGTGTATATGATGATTCTGACTTCCTCCCTTGTATGGAGGAAGTCCAAAAATTCAAAAAAATGTTGACTGAACCCGAAGTGATGGCTACTATTCATGAGATTATCCGTGCCCCACTTCAGCAGGCCATGACTGATTTATCTGCCCCTCTTCCCAAGAAGAGAAAGCGGGGGAGCAGATCTGAGCGTCACATTCTGACCATGGCCACTGCCCACGCCATCACACACCGTCCCATTCCCAAGAAGAAGAACACAGGTACACCTTTCATCACTTGCACCATCTCTGACTACACTTGTGATCGCACTCTCCTGGACGGCGGTGCATCTATTAGCATACTACCCTTTTCGCTGGTACAGTCTCTTCACTTAGGGCCTCTCAAGAAAACCAGGATGATCGTTCAGTTTGCTGATGGATCTATCAAGAGACTGAAGGTATCCTTGAAAACGCTGTCATTTCTATTCAGGGCACGAACCACCATGTTGATTTTGTCGTGCTGCCCATGGAGAGCTCCACAGGGGAGCCATCTCCAATCATCCTGGGACGACCATTCCTCGCCTCTGCGAGGGTCGTTATTGACTATGGATCATGAGAGATTCGCTTCCGTCCTGTTGACGAGAGCGAAGTGGCGATCACCGCACCCACAGTTGATCAGAGACCTGCACCTAATGCTCCTTCACCGATCATAGCTGACTCCGAGGCCTGTGACTGATTTGATGATACTAGAGATGCTTCCTTAGCGACCGTTGATGAGACCCGACGGATTCCCCGAAAGGGGAGGAAGTCGGAAAGCATGGTCCTCGCAGTTCCTCCTCCTGGTGTGTGGCGATGTGTTGATGAGATCCAGAGTATTTATGTGATTGAACCATTTGAGCGGAGGGCAGATACCAAGACTAGACAGGACGGACCTGGTTTGACTACTTCCACTGATAAGTCCGTTCCTGGCCACTCACAGGTAAAAATGATTGAGGACGTTTATGATGTTGCCCATTATTTTGAGAGACCTCATAAGGAAACAAATGACCTAGGTAAGACTAGGTAGGACGAACCTGGTTTGACTAATTCCATTGATATGTCCGTCCCTGGTCCTTCACAAGTAAAGATGATTGGGGTCGGATATGATGCTGCCATTTATTTTGATAGATTCAGACCTCTTGTTGAAGACAAGGATTCAGGTGAGAGTCTTGAGGACGAACAGAGTTCGTATACTTCCACTGATGATTTCGTGCCTTTTGACTTTGACCTGGACGATCCCTCGCAGGACGACTCCGATTACTCTTCTTCCGAGGTTGATGAGTTTGTCCCATTCCACTTCGATATCTACGAGACTTCCAAGGCCGGACCTAGTCGTACTTCTTCCACTCACCCGTCTGTGCCTTCACACCATAGGACCACCAAGGGAGAACCCATCCATACTGCTTCCATTGATCAGTTCGTCCCTTTCCATTTTGATTCCACTGAGGGCCTTCACCGTGTCAACCCTGATCGGCTTCCGTCCACTATGGACCCCGATATCGACATACACCACACCAGATCTATCCCTCAGTGGTCTCGCAAGAAGGTTAGATTTCGACCTTCTTGATCATATGTACATCCACCTCTGTTGTACATTCTCCTTTGTTTGTCCTTGTCTCTTCCGTATTGCTCGTCCACCCATTCTCGTGTTTGCCTTTCTTAGGACGTACTTTGTCCTAAGTATAGGGGGGGTGGACGAGCCGAGTGTTCTTTCTTCGTCTGTGTCATCACTCCTGTTGTTGCCTATACTTAGGGCTTCTTTCACCCTAAGTATAGGGGGAGTGACATGTACATTCTCATGATCTCATTTCTAGTCTCCTCTCTTTTTCTTCGTTTCTTCTTTTCTTCTTTTCCTTTTCTATTTTCTTTATCTATCAAAAAGGTGCCGCCCTCGTAGACAGTTTTCCATACTTAGGACGTACTTTGTCCTAAGTATAGGGGGGTGTGCACCCCGAGTTTCTCTAGTTTTCGATCCTTTCCATTGTCTCCTCTTCTTAGGGATATCTTACCCTAAGTATAGGGGGAGACAATCTGAGTACGATCTGTTCATTCCCACCCTTGACCCTCCCTGCTTTGTGTACAGTCTGCTATACTTAGGATTATTTGATTCTAAGTATAGGGGGGACGGTCAACTTCTCATTCGTTTGTTCATCCATTCCTTTATTTATTTATTCTTTAGACTTGCCTATACTTAGTACGAGTTATGTCTTCTCTTTTCTCTCTGATCTATGAGGACATAGCTCAAGCTAAGTATAGGGGGTCGTATATACTGTGTATATACTTTAGCCATAACTCGTACTTTCATATTTTCCTAATAATATGGCTAATAATTCTTTAAAATTCATTAAAATCCTTAATAAAAAGATGTTGATTATTCCTCAAATGCTTTATGTATTTACTGATTAATAAATCAGGTGAAAATATTTTTTGCAAAATGTTTGAAAAATAGTTTGAAAATCTTTGTGAACATTTATTGAAAACTATTTTGAAAATATTTTGTTACATGTTTTCAACCTTTGTAAAAATGTGTGGTTTGTAAAACTTCTTTTCTTTATGTGAAATAAATTGTTTGAAAAATGATTTGCAAATGGTTTGAAAAATGGTTGCAAAAATGTTTTGAAAAATCTATATATACTGTTTTGAAAAATCTTTGCAAAATGATTTTCAAATGTGTGTACATGTTTGTAAAAATATTTGTAAAAATTATTTTGGACTATAGTTTTCAAAATTGTGTGAAAAGCTTGTGTCAAATAAGTTTGAGGAATATATACATCACACCAAAATCCACTTTGTATGTATGTATAAAATCGATCACTTACCCTTGTAAATTCTTTAAATCCACTTCTTGTAAATATAAGAAGCACTCCCATGTACATATTTTCACCCATCTTTCAGCCAAAAACTTTTTGTTTTCAAAAATCCCAAAAAACATTTGCAAAATTAAAATTCAAAAACATTTGAAAAATCTTTTTGAAAAATACAAAAAATTGCATATGCATCATCCTCATCATCTTTTCAAAAACCCATAAAATTTCAAAAATTTTGAAAATTGCATCACAAAAATATTTTCTGCATATCATTTGCATAACATGAGCATTTTTCGGATTGAGTCTGATAGTTGAACAAGTCTAAGTAAAATCTGAAGATTGGAGCTTGATTGGACCTTAAAATCTACCTAATAAGAGGAACCTTATAGGAACTGGGTTTGGGGTACTTCTGGTCTAGTTGACATAATTCTTTGAGGAGCACGAGACTTGGTTCAATGGATTCTTGACTGCCTAAGTAGAGTATTTCAGAGCACACGCACGACTCTTGTTGATAATGACCTAACTTGGACACCTGCACCTTTCATATGGCTCAACTCAGTTGGAGTGGTGAGGGGATTGGATTTGCCGGTATGAGACGCACACAAGTGGAAAATTTGTCCTCTAGGGAGGGAAGTGCACCCCAACCCGTCCAGTGATTAGGAAGTCTAAAAACAGGAGGCTGTGGGTTGCGATAAAGCTTCAAAAGAGGGATAGTGTACTGGCTCAAGAGGAAAAACTCCTTATGTAAATGCTGCTGTGAATAATATTTCAAAAAAAAAAGAAGTTCATGCATGTATAAAAATAAAAAGCCTGCAAAGTATGTACATATGTTGTAAAGTCAATAAGCAAGCTTGAGTTCCAAAGTCAGATATGTGAGCCTGCAGCAGGATGACTTGACTACACTGGTCTTGCATCCCAGGATAGGTAGTTACACTGGCTACCGTCCATTCTTCTCTTCACCCCTCCTCTTGAGCTGGTTGCCACTTGAACTTAGAAGGGAATACCCCGCTCCTCGAGGATGGAGTTGTTGGATTGGGGAATCATTGGGTTGTGGTATTGGAGAAGTCAGTTTCTTTGCCATTTCAGTTGGGGAGAGCCACCATCACTTACACTGTACGAGTCAGACTCATAGTCGTAAGAGTTTGCTTATGAGTTGAAGTATTTCTGACATGGCTTTGAGGAGACTTGGACAGAGTTTTGGGATTCTCAAGGACTGTTGGGTTTCAAATTCGGTTCTCATTAAGGTTCCGCCCGCACTAAAATTCCAAAGGTCCGACTTAAGCTCCAAACTTTGATTTTGTGAAGACAAGTTTGATAATTAAATAAAATCCAAGTTCTTCTTTTTCTTTTCTTTCTTTTCTTTTTGCACTTATTGCATAAGTGTTTGCTAGGGACTAGTAAAGGTAAAGTATAGGGGGATGATGAATCCACATTTCATCATCTTTATTCTATCATTTTGGCACCAAAAACCCTAGCAAATGCCTGTAAATACCCTTTATTTCATCATCTTAGCATTCATGCATGTGCATCTAAATAGTTTGTAAAATACTGTAATTAAAGCCAAAATTATTGAATAAATAAAAGAAAAGAAAAAGAATAAAATATTGTAAATATTTTATGACCCGAAACCCCGAGACCTAGGCATCTTGATGAATAGGTCGACAAGGAATAAAATAGGGGGAGATAAGGGTCAAATACCTATATTATTTTATTCATTCTTTACTCATTTTGGGACCTATTTTTGGCTCTACTTTTTATACATCAAATAAAGAAAATTTGTACATGAAAGTTGTAGATAATTTTATAAAGAAAAATACAAAATTGATTTCACTAAAAAATAATGTACAGATAAAAAGTTATGGTATGAATAAAAATCCAGAATCCCAACTTCCCAGACCCGTATCTCACAACTGACAACTCCAAATGCATCAAACTCACCTTTAATTGTATATAGAATAAAATAAGCTATTTAATGGTGGTGGTTTCGCATTTGGCGGAGCTACGGTTTGAAAGTTGAGTTTTGGACCCCCATTGTATAAGTGTACAGAATAAAATATTCAATTTATTCTTTATTCATTATTTTATAATTTTATATTTTTATAATTTTCTAATTAATATTTATAATAATTATACATATTAAAATCAGAATAAAAATACAAAGAAAACTCAAAATAAAAATCCTCATAAATACAATACATAGGTATAGGACTTATTTTTATACCTATATAATACATACTTTTATTTTATTAAAGATATAAAACACTTAAGAAAAATAAAATAAAAATATAATTAAGTGTATAAAAGTATCTTATAATTTTATAAAATAATAAACAAAAATAAATAAATTAAGTACATAAAATTAAAATAAAATACTTAAATATATAGATATAAATACAATATGGGATATAAATGGTAACCTGTAATTACACACCCCATAAAAATAAATAAAAATCGCAATAAAATAATTTATTAAATAATAAACATTTTTTATTTTATAACCTTAAATTAAATAATTCATTTAATATTTTTTATTCAATTTACAAGGTTTTTATTTAAGTCTTGTCTTTTTGCGGATGACGTGGCCCAATCAGGCCACACCATCCGTTGACCAGGGGTCAACTCTATGACCCAGGTCACAGCCTGCTGGACATTTGCCTACCCTCCTCTTCTCGACTTTCTCCACGCCGATCCTTTCACCGAATCTAATCGCTTTCTTCTGCAAAGTTGTACATTGACAACCCATCATACACGCCCAAGGTTGTTTTCGGGCATCACATCGCTGTGGCGCCCGTTGTCACCTCGTTTCAATCGCCCGTTCACCATGTTTCAAAACCAACCCCCATACCCCCTTTGATCTTTGAACCCTTTTTGCCCTAGCTAAGCCCTTCCCCTTGGCGCCCTAGATCGAGATAGGTGACAGCTACTCTCCGGCGAGCTCGCGGAGGCGTTTGGCCAGGCTAATCGTGGTGTCCAACCCATCTCCGGCCAAGAGGCCGTGAGGTACCACCTTGGGTATTTTTACCCTCGAGGCTCTGTTTCCATCGCTTTTTCTTTATGCACTTTCATTCCTAGTAGCATTAGGTACCTTAGATACCCTTCATTTTGCTTGAAATCCACTCGAACGTCGCCATCAATCCCCTCGCTGGAGTTAGCTCCGGTGAGCTTCTCCCTCACCGCATCCCACCTTCTTCTACTGCGGGGTGATGCGCGGCAATTTGCCCGTGCTCCCCTTAACTTTTTTGCAGGTTTAAAGAGCAGAGCCAGGACCTGGGGGGGGGGCAGTTGACATCTTCGCCGGGACACCTGGGTCCTCCTCGCTTCTTCGATGACGTGGAGGGGCTCTAGAGGTCGCCTCTCCTTTTTGAAGCCCCCAACACCTAGATCTATACCGCAGGAAGCTCGGGGGCCTTTTTGAAGCATCACCGGACAACAGAGGAGGGTGATCGGCGCTGGGGAACTTCGCACCCCCGCGGGTTCTTCCCAGTTCGTCGAGGGGATCTCGCAACCGTCGGATCTTGTAGAACCCCCAGAACGTACAGCTACCGTAGGATCTAAGGCGCTCCTTGCCGTCCGATTGATCATCCACGATCTAATACAGGCCGCTGGATCGCGAAGAGGCATCGCGAGCCCCCGTGCTGACACGTGTATTAAGTGGCATCGCCCAAGCCGTCCGATCGCGCCTTGCGGGGGTATTTTGCATTCTTTTCCCTTGCAAATTTTGTATTGTAATATTAAGACAAAATCTTTCCTTGGCCGTTATTTAATTTTGTAATATTTGCTAAGAACCCCCCGCACGTATTTGTAATTACATTTCGACCCTTGCCAGCCAAGCGCACGTGCGTGGGCACGTACGTGTGGGTATTTTACGGCAAGGCCCTCGCGGTTTTGACATTTAATATTTAGTGCAGGAACTATTTTATTTAGTTATAAATTTCGTGGAAAATTGACTAAAAGCCCCTGGAGCTTTGTCTTTTTGCTAAAAGGTCCCTGCCAGACCTTTAATGTTTGTGTGCTTAACATAATTATTTGGAGACACATCTTAATTCCAAAAATTCTAAAAATTTAAACTTAAGCTCCCGTTAATTTTTACTTCCACGCCATATTTTTAGTTTTTGATTTTATTTCATTTTCATATTTATTAAAAATCAAAAACATGCTTTTTACCTACTGTCTAGCTTAGAAAATACCAAAAAATAGTAAAATTCCCCTAAAATTCCAAAAACCCTACTGTATATTTTAATCTATTTTAGTGTCAGTCCAAAAATACCTAAAAATCTCAAAAGAAAAACCCTTAAAATTAGAAAATACATAAAAACTTCAAAAAAATATATAAAATCAAAGAAAACTCAGAAAAATACAAACTCAGTTTCTATTTCTTCTATATTTTATTATCTTTATTGGAAAAATAGTTTAGGAAAATTTTGTGGCTGTTTGACATTTTTAATTTCCATTTTACCCCCAGCCAGTAGCTTCTTCACTGTTTTCCTTTATTTCAGCATTTAAAAATACCAAAAACATTTGGAAAAATACCCCAAAATCACAAAAATAGTAAAAAATTATAAAAATACCAAAAAGATTTTATTTCTGAATTTTTGGTTATTTTTGCATATTTTTATTAATATTCTATCTTCCCTTTTTTTACATTGTGTTTATATTCCAATATTGAATATATATATAATATAAAATTATAAAAATCAGAAAATTAAAAATCAAAATACAAAATTAAAAATTAAAAAAAAAATAAAAATTAAAAATTAAAAACCCACAAAAAAAATCTTTGCTTGCTTGCTTAGTGTAGACACTACTCACTTTCACTCACACACATCTATTCGATCCACCCTATTTGCTCCCTGTGTTCGAACTCTCTGCATACTTGCTTGCTATACATCTTTTGTGCAGAGTTAAAAATAAATTTTAACTCCACATTTATTTCTAATTCTTTGATCTATAGTGTGGGTTAATTGTTGATTTTGGTCCAGGATTCATTGTGAGTCTCACAGCGACGGTTGTCTCCGCCTTGTGTGAGACACCATTTTAGACTCCGTGAATTTTGGTCAAATCAGCTGACAAGGCCGGAACATCACCCCAGGGGGGTTACTGGCAACTTGTCGCGAAGTACCACAATTTCTCCCCTATCTACCTGAGACAGGCGGAGGCTACTTGGTACTAGTCTATGAACCTGAATAATTCAACTTGTAATATTTGCTAAGATCAGTCGGAACGTGATACGGAAGGCAGGGATTTGGGCTCTGCCTTAAGGTGTTCACAAACACTCAAGTACCCTCACTCAACCTGAAAACAAGGTCGGGGTTAATTTTCCCGCAAACAAGGGTTAATTTTAGTCAATTTTTTGGTCCAATTCAATTAGCAGTCCTGATTTTAAAGATTATTTGTCACTGATATTAATCCACACAAGCAATCACGTCTACCATCCAGTCCCAATTCATTTATACTAGGTTTAGAAAACCGAGGGAGAGAGAATTAGAAAAAGCCGATGCAATCGAGAAAACGATGATGAATGCTTGAGTAAGAATACTTACAACGCCTCCAGCTCTCTACAATACGGGATGTAAGACTGAATTGAAATTTTACACTAAATGGAATGCAAGCGATGGAAAGCCTCTTCTGGACAGGCAGTTCTATTAGCGAGTGAAGCACATGTTGATTTGACTAGATTTGCGGTCTAGGTGCATCTTTTAAGTGAAGTGTGTGGTCCTAAAGAATTATGAGCACAAGCAAATCTTAAAATAGCTCTAAGAACCGCAAGTGCAGGTCCTATTCTACGTAAAGCAACCACACAGCACACGGGGACACGTTTTATTATGACTTACACGTACGAGATCCCAAACGGGAACCGCTGTAAATGCAGACACTTTTTTACAAAACAAAAAAATGAAAATCTTTCTAGCGTCTCAACAGCCGACATGATCCACGAATCGTTGGCCTCCGATGCATTTCGAGCTGCGTCTACTTCAAGAAAGCCGCTCCAAGTCCACCGGGCCCTCGCACAAAAGATAAAAAATGTCAGAGAGAGGAAAAAAATAAATAGAAAAATAATTAAAAAAAACAGAATAATTACAAGATGGTTCGGGAATCAGACTACCCGAGTGAATGGGAAATGTAAATCTAATTTCCTACAGTGATCATAAGTTGTTCGCCTCCCCGGCAACGGTGCCATTTGACGAACCTGCGGATCTACCCTTTTAATGTTGTCGGATTGACTACTTCATTGCAGTCGGATAAATCCGGATCGATAAAAAATAACCGCACAAATCGATTAATCGTATAATGAAATTAAGCACGATTTTATGTTTATTTAGCCTGGGCAAGCCCCAGGGTCGACTCAAGGAGGCAAAGGAACAACTCGGGATCAAGTTAGAGTATCAGATTGTGGTTTTCCAAGTGGAGATTTTTTTTTAATTTTTTAATGCAATAAAAATGATAAATACAGAATATGAATTGGATTAAGTTAATACGAAAATAATCGACTTAGCCAAATTTAATTTTAATGTGAAATTAACTTAAATCAGGCAAGTGATATTTTTCCTAAGAACCTAATCCAACAATGAATGCGAAATGTATTTTTTTTGGAATTTTTGGATTTAAAATGCACAAATGAAAAATGCAAACTTTTTTAGGGTTTTTATGCAAATTTTCTTGCAAATAATATGACAAAATTATGAAAAATTTAATGTAAGATAAACATGATGAAATGAGTCTACATATTTTTTTGGAATTGTCTGACACTTTGTGATTTTTTTATGAATTTTTTACTGAAAATAGAGCGACTGCGTGTATTTAAATCCTAATAAATCCACGAAGTTAAAATTATCCAAAGAAGAATTATTTAAGATAGATATTTCAATAAGGAATCTAGGAGAGTTGAAACTTCACAAAAATGTTATTCGTGGAATTAATTGAAAATCGATTACAGAAATCACTCTATAATTTATTCTATGCACAAGACAAATCCTAATTGGATGAAATTTGGACTATAATTAGAGCACACTTAGAAGCATCATTCATAATTTTTTCACATTTTTTAGAGCAACAAATAGGTATATGCGAATTTCATAGCATAAATGGACAAAATACCACTAATGTTTAATCTCTGATTTTTAATAAATTATCTACTGCTCACAAAAATACAAATAAATGGCCATGAGATAAAGAATTAGTTGCTCTATAACATGCTATTTTTTTGATTAAAAATTGAGGCAAAATGACTGTCCAAATTAATGCTCAAATTCAGGGGTGTCAATGCAATACATAATGAAACTAATAAACTGAAACTAAGCACATGGACACATTTGCAAATAAGTAAACATGCAGGGGTGAGAGTGCAATTTTTACAAAAGAAATGAAATAAAAATGAAATGACCTTCGTTGGGTTTCTGACTTCGAACCCAAGTTAGGGTACACAAGGGGAGTCGATGGGGCAGCTGGTCCTTGGAGGCGGCGGCTAGCGGTGGCTGCGGCGAGGTCAGCGGGAGGCGCACGAGGCGACAGTGCATCGTGGCATTTAGCGCGCACATCCAGGAGGTGGAGGCCGATCGATCGATGGTGCGGGGAGGACGTAGCGGCGCAGGCTGCGCTCGAGCTGGGGGCGCGCGACCATTCTGCACGGGGGACGTGTGTTCTCGTCGTAGGCGACGATTGGCGGGCAGGTGTCGCGGTGGCCACGATGCGGGAGGATGAGGCGGGGCGGTTGGAGGCGGTGCGCCTGGAGTACCGCGCTACTGGCCGTGGGGCGGTGCCACGTGCGAGGCGCGCGGCGGTGGACGGTGTCGGCGTGGAGGGGCTAGGGCGCGCACTGCCCGCGAGGAGGTGACGACGAGGCGGGGCGATGCGGTTGGAGCTGAGGCTCGTAGGAGGACGGTGCGCTGGGGCAGCACGATGGTGGATGAAGACGGGCGGTGCGCGGTTGGTTTGCCTGCGTGTGGAGGCGCACGACCAGGAGGCGCTGCGCGGGCGGAGGAGCGCCATGCGGGGGCGAGGCACCACTGGCGGTGTCGATGGATGGAGCGGCACGACACCGGTGGTTCGTGCACGCGAAGGACGGTGCTGGGCTGCCTGCGGCTGGGAGGCGCAACAGCGTAGACATGGAGGGGGCTGGATGCGGCAGCAGCTCGGTCGCGACGTACTACGGGATGGAGGCTGAAGGTCGTCCTGCTCGTAGGGGGTGGCAGCCAAAGGGGGAGGTGGTGGCGGCGGGTGCTGCTGCTTCCTCCTGTTCCCCGTGTTCTTTTTTTTTGATGTAATATTTTTTTGCTTGAATTTTTTTGTCAACAGGAAAAAATGTAGAACTGAAATGTAATAGAAATGCCGTAAATGGAATGGTGAGGATGGTGGCAATGATGTGATGATAGTAATGGTGATGAACAAGATGATTGTGATTAAGAACAAGGAAGAAAATATGTTAGATAAAAAAATAAAATAAAAATATACGATGGAAAATACTTACCTGTGTGGTTCGCCGAAAGTGGAGCCGTGATGTGCAGCTTCCATCATGGCCTCGATCCGACTCTGAAAAAATTCAGAGAAGCTATGCAGCTTGGATGCGGCTGCGATGAGGCCGATCTCTCCACCTCAGATCTCGCCAAATATAATGGAAACCGTTGTCGCGTCGAAGACTTACTCGGTCGCTGTCACCGTCGAGCAGGCTGAGCTGGTGGTTCCCTTTCTCTCTCGATTATGGCGGATAATTAACAATGGAGGAGGGGATGAGAATATAAAGAGAAGGGGGAAGTTAGAAAAGAGGTGGAGAAGATGGAGGGATGGTGGAGGGAGTGGTGACTTGGAGTGGGGAATAAGAAAAGAAGAAGTAAAAGGGAGAGAAATAAATAATAATAATAAAATAAAATAGTAGGCTACTTAAAAAAAATTAAAATAGTAATAATAAATAATAATAATAATAATAAATCCGAAAATAATAAAATAAATCCGAAAATAAATAAAAAATGGGGTGACATGTGGTGGCTCTAGGAGCTGCCACATGTCACTCCTAGAAAATTCAAAAATTGAATGTAAAGAAAAAAAAAGAAATAACAAAAGGAATTAAATCAAAAAGTGGTCAACACGAAAGTTGTTCGTGTCGATGAGATCTACAACTTTCGTGAAGGGTTGAAAATCAAAAGAAGACAACTGTACAAAAAGTATTTTTAGGTGGTACCTTATAGATATAAAATACCACATTTTATATTTTGTAATTCTTTTGTCATTTTTAATTAAGAGAAAAATCAAAATAAAGCTAGAAAAAATATAAACAGAATATTTACAACTTAATATATTTTTTTGATTTTTAATAATGAAGAAAATAAAAGTATAAAATACAAGGGCAAAAAGGTCAATATGTATAATATACAAAAGGGGCCTAAAATCCAAGTTTTCATTCGAGCTCCGAATTTAATGAAATTGGTCTTGTTTTGAAGGTCTATGAATGTATATTACTTTAAAAGTGAGTAGACCAAATTCGGAGGTTGTATGAGAGAGATCTGCACATTTTAAGGCTCCTAGTTTCAAACTTGGATTGGGGTTTTATTGGTCAATTTTACAAGTTAGTATTTTTTTGATATTTTTCCTTTATTAATGTTAGTCATATATACACTATAAAGTTGGTTTTATTGGATTCAGAGTTAGTATAAAATATATACAAATAGGGTATTTATGGTGAATATACAGGTGAATATTTACAAGTGAATTTGGCTTCTTATTTTATGCAAATATGAATGCTAAAATGCAGGTATTATGCTTGCATGCATGAATGCTAATTATGCAATATAACTGGAAATATGCATCTAATTACTCGGGAACAAAGCTCTATTTTCAACTTTTAGAGTGATGAATCATAGACATCAAGGAGCTCACCCGTTGGTTAGCCAGCTGGGATCTAATCTCGGACGTCCATGACCGAGACGTCATTGTGCACCAAGAGAGAACTACACATCAAGTGAAGCAACCAAACTGCTAGATCGGGCTTACGTGGGTGAAAAGCGAGTAATGCGAGAGCCGCTAAATAGTGGTTTGACAGGTCAGACTCACTATCGCTGATGCGACTACTCAAGCCTCCTCGGTCTCCAACAATTAACCCACACAATCAATAAAGCAATCAAGAGCAAGGATTAAAATTTATTATACCCTACTAACAATGTATAATGGCAAGCAAGTAGGGGTCGAACACAGGAAACAACGGTGCAGAGGGTAGATAAAGATCCAAACCCTAGGTCTAATGAATCACTTAGCCAATCTCTTTTTGTGGGTTTTTAATTTTATATTTTTTTATTTTAATTTAATTTTTAATTTTTAATTTTGTATTTTGATTTTTAATTTTCTGATTTTTATAATTTTATATTTTATATTTTTTATTTCTTTTTCAATATTGGAAAATAAAAAAAAACAAAGGAATAAAAGACAAGGTCAACTATTTATAAAAATGCACAAAAATAACCAAAAATTCAGAAATTAAATATTTTTAATATTTTTAGGATTTTTTACTGTTTTTGTGATTTTTGGGGATTTTTCTAGTGTTTTTGGTATTTTTAAATACTGAAATAATAGAAAACAGTGGAAAATGGGCTGGCTGTGGATAAAATGAGAATTAAAAAAATGACAAACAGCAATCAAAATTTTTCACACCATTTTTCAAATAAAGAAAGTAAAATAAAGGACCAACAGGAACTGAGTTTACTAATTTTTGAGTTTTCTACAATTTTCTAGATTTTTTTGAAGTTTTTAGGTGTTTTTAAAATTTTAAGGTTTTTCTTTTGAGATTTTTAATGATTTTTGGGCTGAAAATCAAGCAAGTCAAAACACACATAGAATATTTTTGGAATTTTTTTACGACTTTTTAATATTTTTTGGTATTTTCTAAGCTAGACAGTGCTGAAACAACATGTTTTTGATTTTTAATAAATATAAAAATATAATAAAATTAAAAACTAAAAATATAGCGTGAAAATAGAAGCACACAGGAGCTTAAACCTATTTTTTGAGAATTTTTCGCAATTAAATTAGGCGTGAAATAAATAAGCTAAGCATACAAAAATTCTAAACCTGACAGGGATATAAATGCAATTATGAAGACATCCAGGGGCTCAGATGCAATTTTCACCAAAAAGACACGCACAGCTCACGTGAAACACCATTCACAGGGGCATAATTATAATTAATGAAAACCGGCTGGGCATACATGCAATATTTCCAAAAACATATTATATTTCCTACGCACAGGGACGAAATTGCAAATAACCAAAAGTTCTGGACCTAACATGCAAAATACCCAAAAGTCATGCGCCACAGTCACGTGAGGTGACGTGGCGTGGACTGAAGTGCAAATAGTGAAACTGTGAGGGTCTACGTGCAAATATTACAAAACTTTTTAAACTACAACTGGAAGTTACTGGACTAAAAAGTAAATACAAAAAGTCGTGGGTTAAAAGTGCAAAATACCCATGGGGCTCGATCTGGCGGTCGATGGCGATGCTTTTGGACACGTGGCGAAGATCGAACGGCGGAGCGGCTTGGGCGATCGGGCGGCTGGCGTCGCTTCTGGAGAGGGCGTCAGATCCAACGGTGGGGAGGGGTTCACGAAGAACTCCTCCCCGACGAACTTCGGGCGGCTGCTGCGGCCGACACACGGCCGCTCCGACCCCAGGATCGAGGGCAAAAGGATCCTGGGATCCTTCCGCGTCGAATGGTGGCCTCCGGCGAGGCGGAGGCGGCGCGAAGTACTCGGACGAGGAAGGTCGCCTGGAGATGCTTCCCTGAAACTTCGAGGCTCGGTTGAGCCTCCTTTTGACTTCTTTCCTGCAGGGTTAGAAGCACGACAAAAAGGGAGTGCTCGGAGGGCTCTTCGATGGTAGGATGGACGCGAGAAGTGCCTGGGATGAAGAGCTCCGGCGAGCGGCGGAGAGGGGAGCTCGATGGCTCGATCTGAGCGAGATCGAGGGACCTGAAGGGTGCGGCGTGGTGACGGAGCAGAGGGGAAGGAGATGGAGGTGATTTTGGCGGCGGTCGATAACGGGATTGGCCGGAAAATGGAGGCGGAGCTCAGCTCCACCGTGGGCTTCGATCGGTGATTCACGGTGATAGGATGATCGGCAAGCTAAACTGCTACTGGGTTAATCTAATCTACACTACAGCTACAACAAGACGAAGAGAAAGAGGGGGGAACTCACCAGAGGCGACGGGCGAGGAAGCACGGCGGAGCTCCGGCAAGGGACTGAATCTCTTCGATTCTACACCAACCCTCACGAACCCCGGGTCGATTCAACTCCCCCTGTCACGAGGAGCACGAAGAAGGAGGGGTTTCCGAATGAAAGTGGCGGAAGAAGGATTAATTTCAAATTGAAGTCGGGAGGCCCTATTTGTATGGTTGACGAAGGTGGCTCCTTGATCGAGGGAGAACTGGCGATTCAACGCTCCTCTGCCCAAAATATTTGCTGGGCGAGATAGACGGATTATAGGTGAACAACTTTTCAGAAGGAATCATCCTCAAATGGTGCAAGGAGAGCCTGCGAAAAAACCAAGAAAAAAGGGGACTCGCACATGTCCAGAAGGCCAAGACCTGGGGTCAGGAAGTTGACCCCCGGTCAACGGATGGCGTGGCCTGATTGGGCCACGTCATCCGCAAAAAGACAAAACTTTAAATAAAACTTTGTAAATTAAAATAAAAATAGTAAATGATTTAATTAATTTTAGGTTATTTAATAAAAAATGTTTATTTTTTATAAATTATTTTATGGCGATTTTTAATTATTTTTATGAAGTGTATTTTTACAAGTTGCTTTTATACCCCTATATAGGTATATTATCTATATATTCAAGTATTCTATTTTTATTTAGGTATTTTTAATATTATTATTTTTATTTATGATTTTATAAAATTATAAAGTACTTTTATCTCCACAAATATATTTTTATTTTATTTTTATGAAATGTTTTGTGCATTTAATAAAATAAAAGTATATTGAATATAGGTATAAGTACAGGTGTAATACCTATGTATCAAATGTGTATATATTTTATTTTGAGTTTTATTTACCTTTTTCTTCTGATTTTAATATTCACAATTATTATAAGTAATATTTACAAAAATATAAAAATATAAAAACAAACAAATAATGGATAAAGAATAACTTGAATATTTTATTAAGTACAGGTATACAATAGGTGTCCAAAACTCAACTTTCAAACCGTAGCTCCGCCAAATGCGAAACCACCACCATTAATTAGATTATTTTACTCTATATACAATTAAAGGTGAGTATGCCGCATTTGGAGTTGTCGTTTGTGAGATACGGGTCTGGGAAGTTGGGATTTTGGAATCCTGTTCAGACCATAACTTTTTATCTGTACATTCTTTTTCTGTGAAATCAATTTTGTATTTTTCTTTATTAAATTATCTAAAACTTTCATGTACAAAGTTTCCTTATTTGATATATAAAAAGTGGAACCAAAAATAGGTCCCGAAATGAATAAAGAATGAATAAAATGTATAGGTCTTTACACTGTATTTCTGACCTTATCTCCCCCTACTTTATTCCTTGTCGACCTATTCATCAAGATGCCTAGGTCTCGGGGTTTCGGGTCATAAAATATTTACAATATTTTATTCTTTTTCTTTTCTTTTCTTTATTCTATAATTTTGGCTTTAAAAACCGCATTTTATACAATATTTACACATATATACATGAATGCTAAAATGCATGAATTACGCCTATTTACACGCATTTACTAGGGTTTTTGAGGCCAAAATGATAGAATAAAGATGATGAAATGTGGATTCATCATCCCCCTATACTTTACCTTTGCTAGTTCCTAGCAAACACTTATGCAATAAGTGCAAAAAAGAAAAAGAAAGAAAAGAAAAAGAAGAACTTGGATTTTATCTGATTATCAAACTTGTCTTAGCAAAATCAAAGTTTGGAGCTTAAGTCGAACCTTTGAAAATTTAGTGCGGGCGGAACCTTATTGAGACCCAAATTTGAAATCCAACAGTCCCTGAGAATCCCAAGACCCTGCTCAAGTCTCCTCAATAGCCAGGTCAGAAATACTTCAATTCATATGCAAACTCTTACGACTATGAATCTGACTTGTACAGTGTAAGTGATGGTGGCTCTCCCAACTAGAATGACAAAGAAACTGACTTCTCCAGTACGACAACCCAATGATTCCCCAATCCAGCAACTCCATCCTCGAGGAGCGGGGTATTCCCTTCTAAGTTCAAGTGGCAACCAGCTCAAGAGGAGGGGGTGAAGAGAAGAATGGACGGTAGCCAGTGTAGCTACCTATCCCGGGATGCAAGACCAGTGTAGTCAAGTCATCCTGCTGCAGGCTCGCATGATATGACTTTGGAACTCAAGCTTGCTTATTGACTTTACAACATATGTACATACTTTGCAGGCTTTTTATTTTTGTACATGCCTGAACCCTTTTTTTTTGAACTACTATTCACAGCAGCATTTACATAAGGAGTTTTTCCTCTTGAGCCAGTAGACTATCCCTCTTTTGAAGCTTTATCGCAACCCACACCCTCCTGTCTTTAGACTTCCTAATCACTGGACGGGTTGGGGTGCACTTCCCTCCCTAGAGGAGGACAAATGTTTCCACTTGTGTGCGTCTCGTACCGGCAAATCCAATCCCCTCACCACTCCAACTGAGTTGAGCCATGTGAAAGGTGCAGGTGTCCAAGTAAGGTCATTATCAACAAGAGTCGTGCGTGTGTTCCGAAATACTCTACGTAGGCAGTCAAGAATCCATTGAACCAAGTCTCGTGATCCTCAAAGAATTAAGTCAACTAGACCTGAAGTACCTCAAACCCAGTTCCTATAAGGTTCCTGTTATTAGGTAGATTTTAAGGTCCAATCAAGCTCCAACCTCCGGATTTTACTTAGACTTGTTCAACTATCAAACTCAATCCGAAAAATGCTCATGCTATGCAGAAAATATTTTTGTGATGCAATTTTCAAAGATTTGAACTTTTTATGGATTTTTGAAAACATGATGCATGTATGAATATGCATTTTTTTGTCTTTTTCAAAAAGATTTTTCAAGTGTTTTTGGATTTTAATTTTTGCAAATGTTTTTGGGCTTTTTGAAAACAAAAAGGTTTTGGCTGAAAAGCAAGGTGAAAATATGTACATGGAAGTACTTCTTATTTATACAAGAAGTGGATTTTAAGAATTTACAAGGGTAAGTGATCAATTTTATACATATATACATATATAGTGGATTTTGGTGTGATGTGTATATTCCTCAAACTTATTTGAAAACAATTTTTCACACAATTTTTGAAAACTGTAGTCCAAAATAGTTTTTACAAACATTTTTGCAAACATGTACACACATTTGAACGTCATTTTGCAAAGGCTTTCAAAACAATATATATAGGTTTTCAAAATATTTTTGCAACCATTTTTCAAACCATTTGCAAATCATTTTTCAAACATTTTATTTCACACAAAGAAAATAAATTTTGCAAACCACACATTTTTACACAGGTTGAAAACATGTAACAAAATATTTTCAAAATAGTTTTCAATAGATGTTCACAAACATTTTCAAACCATTTTTCAAACATTTTGTAAAAAACATTTTCACCCGATTTATTAATCAGTAAATACAAAAAGAATTCGAGGAATAACCACATCTTTTTATTAAGGATTTTAATGAATTTTAAAGAATAATTAGCCATATTAGTAAGAAAATACGAAAGTACGAGTTATGGCTAAAGTATATACGGAGTATATACGACCCCCCTATACTTAGCTTGAGCTATGTCCTCATAGATCGTAGAGAAAAGAGAAGACATAACTCGTACTAAGTATGGACAAGTCTAAAGAATAAAATGAATGAATGGATGAATGAATCAAACGAATGAGAAGTTGACCATCCCCCCTATACTTAGGATCAAATAATCCTAAGTATAGCAGACTGTACACAACGCAGGGAGGGTCAAGGGAGTGAATGAACAGATCATACTCAGATTGTCTCCCCCTATACCTAGGGTAAAATATCCCTAAGTATAGTCAAGACGAGGAGACAATGGAGAGGATCGAAAAGGATAGAGAAACTCGGGGTACCAACCCCCCTATACTTAGGATAAAGTACGTCCTAAGTATGGAGAACTATCTACAAGGGCGGCACCTTTTTGATAGATAAAGAAGATAGAATAGGAAAAGAAGAAAAGAAGAAAAGAAGAAAAGAAGAAAAGAAGAAAAGAGATGAGATTGGATATGAACAACTCGGGATGCACATCCCCCCTATACTTAGGATAAAGTACATCCTAAGTGTAGCAGTGATGAAAGGGATGGCATCGATTCGGTAGAACAAGATAAAAGAAATTGAAAAGAAGAAAAGAAGAAAAGAAGAAAAGACGAAGAGGAAAATCATTCAAAAATGTTTTGATGTGCTTTGCCTTCCTCTGCCTCTTTCGAGATGTTCAGCTCATTCTCATAGATTACTTGAATGGAGTCAACGACGACCATGAATGTGTCATGTTCAAGGTATGGCTTCAGAAGCTGTCCATTGACTACAAAGGCTGTGCGTCAGCTGACAAATTAGATATCAAGACACTTCCGTTGTCACGCACCTGCCTAACCAAAAACGGCCCAGTCCACTTGCTCTTCAATTTGCCTGGAAAGATCTTTAATTTCGCATCGAACAACCACACCTTCTGACCTGGATCAAAGGACTTGTGGCGGATGTGCTTGTCATGCCATGTTTTGACCTTCTCCTTGTACATCAGGCTGTTGTCATATGCATAATCTCTGAAATCCAGCAATCTGTTCAGATCTAGTTTCCTGTTCTGTCCTGCTTGCTTGGAGTCCAAATTGCAGATATTAATAACCCATAAAGATTTGTGAATAAGTTCCACGGGCAAGTGGCATGGCTTGCCATACACCAGGCGGTAGGGAGACATTCCCAAGGGTGACTTGTACGCTGTTCTGTAAGCCCAAAGAACGGAATCAAGCAGCTGAGACCAGTTCTTGCGATCCGGACACACAAGTTTCTGTAGAATTATCTTGATCTCCCTATTTGAACATTCAGCTAAGCCATTGGACTGCGGGTGGTAGGGTGAAGCAACACGATGCTCAATGTAGAATTCTTGGGTCAGCTTCTTCACCTCTCTGTTTATGAAATGACTGCCCCCGTCAGATATGAGAATCTTGGGAATCCCGAACCGAGATATGATGTGATCTCGTAAGAATCGACAGACAGTCCTACTGTCGGCGGCTCGTGCGGGGATAGCCTCCACCCATCGACTGACATAATCGACAGCAAGCAGAATATACTCATAACCCTGACTGTTAGGAAACGGGCCCATAAAGTCGATGCCCCATGCGTCAAAGACATCTGAGATCTGAATGTACTTCAGAGGCATCGTATCTCTCATTCCTATGGTTCCACCCATCTTTTGACAGTCAGTGCAACCTTTGACGTACTCATCTGCATCTTTGAACAATGAAGGCCACCAGAGGCCACTTTGAAGAACTTTTGCTGCCGTCCGTTTTCTTGAATGATGTCCTCCAGAATCTTGATCATGACATAAAGCGAGGACACTTGGAACTTCCACCTGAGGAATACACCTTCTCCAGATGCAATCGGCTCCCTCACGAAACAGATACGGGTCTTCCCACTGGTAGAAATGGATTTTAGACAAAAATCTGTCTATTTTCAACTTAGGCCAGTCCTGTGGGATTTTCTTGGCAACTAGATAATTTACAATGTCCGCATACCAAGGAAGTGAGGCGACGGACAGAATCGATTCATCTGGAAACGTCTCTGTGATAGGCTGCAAGTTCAACTTAGGAGACTCTGGTTCAGGAAGTCTTGACAGATGATCGGCCACTACATTCTTTACCCCGGGTTTATCTCTGATCTCCATGTCAAACTCCTGGAGGAGAAGGATCCACCGGATGAGACGTGGTTTGGCATCCTTCTTCTGCTGTAAATACCGAATGGCCGAATGATCAGTGTAAATGATAACTTTGGATCCAAGAAGGTAAGATCTGCACTTTTCCAAAGCAAAGACTACCGCTAGCAGCTCCTTTTCAGTAACCGTGTAATTTCTCTGGGCTTCGTCGAGCGTTCGGCTAGCGTAGTGAATCGCAAATGGTACATTGTCTTTTCTCTGCCCCAGTACAACTCCGATGGCATAATCTGACGCGTCGGTCATAATCTCGAAGGGCTGAGTCCAAATCGGTGGCTGTAGGACAGGGGCCTGTGTGATGAGCTCTTTCAACTGATTAAAGGCAAGGAGCACACGGTCGTCTACAATGAACTCATTGTCCTTGCCGAGCAGTTCAGTCAGCGGTCGGGCCAGTTTGCTGAAGTCTTTGATGAACCGTCGGTAAAAACTGACATGGCCTAAGAATGACCGGACTTGCTTGATATTTGTCGGTGGCTCAAGTTTTGAAATTAACTCCACCTTGGCTGGGTCAACCTCCATACCACGTTTAGAAACGACATGACCCAGCATGATTCCTTCGGTCACCATGAAATTGCTCTTCTCCCAGGAGAGTACAAGATTCACTTCGCAGCACCTCCGTAGGACTCGGTCTAGATAGTCCATACATTGATCAAATAAACCCCCATAGACCGAAAAATTATCCATAAAGACCTCGAGAAAGCTGCCCACCATATCGGCAAAAACTGCAAGCATACACCTCTGAAATGTGGCTGGGGCGTTGCAAAGCCCGAACGGCATCCGTCTGAAGGCATATGTGCCAAAAGGACAGGTGAACGTGGTCTTCTCTTGATCTTCAGGAGCAATAGCAACTTGATTATACCCAGAGTAACCGTCCAAGAAACAGAAATATTCCTTCGCGGCCAATCTCTCCAAGATCTGGTTGATGAAGGGCAGCGGAAAATGATCCTTCTTGGTGGCAAGATTGAGTCTTCTGTAGTCCACGCACACTCGCCAAGAAGTCGGTACTCTGGTTGCGATCTCCTCTCCTTTGTCATTTTTCACAATGGTGATCCCTGATTTCTTGGACACAACATGCAGAGGGCTCACCCATTTGCTGTCGGAGATGGGATAAATGAATCCCGCATCACACCATTTCTGGATTTCTTTCATAACCACCTCTCGCAGGTTTGGGTTTAATCTTCTTTGCAGTTCACGAGAGGGTCTGCAGTTTTCTTCTAGAAAGATGCGATGCGAACAGAGTGACGGATTGATCCCATGGAGATCGGAGGTTCGCCAGCCTATCGCCTTGCGGTTGCGTTCAAGAACCTCCATCAGACGAGATTCTTGATCTTCGGTCAGATGTGCATTGATGATGACCGGGTACATGTTTGGTTCTCCCGCAAGGAAGGCATACTTCATATTGGAGGGCAAGGGTTTCAGCTCTGGCGGGGTTTGAGCTGCTTCAATGGTGACCTCAGCTATTAATACAGGTGGTGATTCTTTCAACTGTGCAATGTCCACCATAGTCTGCTCTGTCTCTTCTCTCAGATCCTGACAGAATTCTTCAATGATTACATCTTCGTCCGAAAATGCTTCCAAACTCGGCTCTTGGTTCTGAAGGCACGTCACCCCCACGGCAGTATCTTGTAGCGCATCAGCAAGTTCCTCATCTTGATCGATACAAGGGAATTCGACTGCAGTCTCCACTTCCTCCTCGGGACGGAGGAGTCCGTGGATCTCATTATCATCCAGGAATAGGTTGGTATCTTGAATCTCTGCTAGAAAATCGCAATCTTCATTATTCTCGACCACCCTTGCACACGACACAGATGTCGGTTCAACTGGCGTTCCCTCAGAAAGGGTCTCTACTCGGATAATTTCATTGCCAGCTCCAAAAGTGATTTCTCCTGTCCCATAATTCACCACTGCATTTGACGTCCGCAGAAATGGCCTTCCGAGTATGATCGGGGTAAGGAGCAACGGAGCGGGGACGTCCATATCTAAGACCACAAAATCGGCTGGGAATGCCTTTCCCTGAACCGTGACGATCACATCCTCCAACAGGCCCCTAGGCCGCTTGACTGACTTGTCTGCAAACTGCAGAATCATCTTTGTAGGCTTGAGCAGTCCTAGCTTGAACTCCGTGAGTAGTGAGGCTGGCATCAGATTGACAGATGACCCGCTGTCGAGAAGTGTTCGCTCGAACTCTTGATCGAACATCTGGCAACGAACAAGGGGTACCCCCATATCTGGCTTCTTGTCCGGGAGGTTGCTGATGGCGTTGACGGTGGCCATAGTAAGGATGTGCTTTTCAGATTTACCATCTTTGCTTCTAGAATTGTGGGGGGTTGGCCTGCGCTTGGTTGTACATACCTCCTTCAATCCTTTCTTTACCGCTGGCATGTACTCAAGAGCCTTCATCAAGGGCATATTCAACACTAAATTCTGAATGATTTCTATAATAGCAGGATCAGACAAAGCACTTTTTAAATTTTTCATTTTTTTGTATTTTTTCATTGCTTCAGGAAAAGGAATATTTGCAAACTCTTCTCCAATATCATTCAAAATAGTGTCCGTATTGTTGTTTACAGGTAGATGACAAAAAGGAATGGATTCATCTACAATTTGCGGACCAAAAATGACAGGCTCGGCTTCAGGTACTGGCGTTGGACTCGCTGCAGGTGCTGTGCTCCTCCTGTCAGGAACTGGCTGTGATGCGGGTGCGGGCGTCTCCAATGCTGGCCGGTCTTTACCGAGGTTGCTGCTATCTTTTTGTGTTTTTCTGTTTTCTTCATTTTTTTGTGGTTTTATGGCTCCTGGTGCTGCCCCCAAAATGCTGACTGGCCCTGGTGTTGGCTGGACTGACGATTCCCCGTCAGATGCAATGTGCTTTCCTTTCGCCGTCGCCGATGGCTGGAGTGTCCTACCGCTCCTGAGAGTAACAGCGTTAGATAAAAAACAATTAATTTCACCTGATTCGGGTTGGACACTGCCGGCTACCTGCTCCTTGCGTCAGAAATTGTTAGGATTGGCTTCGACCTGGGCTGGTATGACGGTTTTGGCTGCCGTCAGGTCGTCGATCTTCTGGTTCATCTCAGCCATGTTCTTCATCAACTGCTCCAAACAGGCCAGGGCTGGATTGACCGGCACGATCTCAGAAGATTCCCCATGCTGGGGTCTAGAATGCTGATATGGCGGTTGAGATTGTGACTGGTATCCTTGTGCAAATTGTTGAGGAGGGGGGTTGGAGGGGTACTGCGGGTTGTGCTGACTGTATTGTGCCACCGGCTGTTGGTGGTATCCCTGCCCACGATAGCCGGACTGCTGAGGACCATGCTGATAATTTTGCCTCCAAGTGTTCCCGTGTGAGGGAGGCTGGTACTGGTGAGGTTGCTGATAGGGCCTCCCACCCTGCTGTTGCTGTTGGAAGGGCCTGTTGCCCATGTTCTGACCCAGAGAGTGTCCCTGAGGACGGGTCAGCTGTGCTTCGTTGTTCCAGACACCGTTGATTTCCTGGATCAGCGGCGGGGGTGGAGAGAACTGCTCGGAGTATGCGGGCTGGTGCTCTGGTTGGTATACAACCATCTGTGTCTGAGGCTGCGGTTGCTGCTCCGGAACCTGCACGTAGTACACGTGCTGGACAGGCTGGGGCTGCGATGGAGTCGGCTGAGGATTTTGCTGCATTATAGGCTCCTTCTTCTCAGCGTTCGGCTCGGCAGAGGTAGACACAGCGTTGCGCATGTTTGCATTCAACGCTCGGACCAGCTGCTCCAGCTGCTGGTAAATCTGGTCGAGCTTCTCCAGACCTTGGGTCCTCTTCTCTATAACTGCCAGCTTTTCGAGGTCCTGCGACCTCTTCTCGATGATGTCCACTTTGGACAAATGGCTCCCGATGATACTCAGGTTGGAGCTCTCATCCTTGTCCTCAATGTGAGAAGCCATGTTGACTGGCTTGCTGACGGCGGTCGGTGGCTTCATGTAGATTCTGGACGAGGATTGGGCTGCTTCTCCCTCAGCCATTTCTTCGAAGACGTTCCATACAATGTCCTCGTCCTTGTTGAAATGCGATCCACCGCAAGCTGCATCCACGAGCTTTTGGCTCTCAAATGATAGCCCCCCAAAGAAGTGCTGTACGAGACTTGTCTTGGGTATTTCGTGGTGGGGACACTTTTCCTAGAGATCTTTGAATCTCTCCCACGCTTCATGGATCGTCTCGTGGGGCTGCTGGCAGAAACTGGAGATCCGGGCACGCATCTGATTTAATCTCCCCAAAGGATAAAATTTATGGAGGAAAGCAAATTTTAATTCCTCCCAGGTGGTAACGACCTTCCCGAGATGGTCGACCCGGTAAAGGGCCTTGTCCTGGAGACTGAAGGGGAACGCGGTCATCTTGACCACATCTAGGGGGACTCCGGGGTAATGAGCAGTGGAGCAGATGCGGCCAAACTTCTTGAGAAAAATGTATGGTTCTTCAGTGGTATTCCCATGGAAAGTGGGAAGCAGTGACAGGAATTGCGGCTTCAGCTCGAAGTGGGCGTGCATACGTGGAATTTGGATCCACTCAGTGATGCGCCCTGCTCCTGGGTTGTATGTCTGCTTGAGTGTGGGCTTGGCTGCGGCGACTCTTCGTCTGCTGCTTCAAAGTCAGGTCCCACTGAAAACTCATCATTGATTTCCTGGAAATTGTGATCATCCTCCCGTCGGCCGTCTCTCGCATCGGCCCTCCTCCTTAGATCATTCAGCATGTCCTGGAAGGCATTCTGGGCCAAGGCCTGATTGGTCAACTGCTGCTGAATGGCTTGAATGGAAGCCAGCAGTTGACTATTGACCTCGCCCTGCGTAGTGTATTGTCCTTCCGCTGCGTTGTCTTCAGGCTCCTGCTGGGGCTGTGGTCCTTTTCCCCTTCCTCCTGCCATTTCTGTCTCTGTTGGGTTGGCTGGCTCGGGCTCTAAGTCTGCACACGGTAGAATGCCCCGATCAGTCTGAATTGCAGCACAAGATAGAGAGATGCGGTCTGTGTCAAGATCAACACAGAACTTCATTAAGGACGGTGATGTGTAAGGAGTAAAATCAATGGCCATCCAAAACGGACAGAGTTCGGGACGAGAGTGGTCCCGGTTTATTGAAGAAGGCAGGGAGTCTGGAGGTCGGTTCATAGGGTTTGAACCGGTGTCTCGGGAATCGCCCTGAATTATTGGAGATGGCGAACGGATGGAACTGAAGTGGGTGCCGACATAGCCTCGACTAAACTGTCCATTCGTCGCCATCTTGAAGATCAAGAGGAAGATCGATGTGGATGAAAGATACGGGGGTCAACAAGAAACAAAGGGAATGTAAAACAGTAGAAGGCTCACAATGAGTGAGGGTCAACTGGAGGGAGAACAAAATTGCGCAACGGTGCGATATTTTTGATCTTGACCTAAATGTGATTAGCAATCAAACACAAGACAAGGGAGTTCACCAACTCAACGCATGAAGCTGTGAAGGTTCGGCTTTTATCTTTGTAATTTTTATCTTGATTTCAGGAATTGATCTTTCAACGAGTCCTTAGAGCGCTATGCCTATAGGAGTGAGAGTACTGCCGGAAAAGTATTCCCGTACTTGTCCTCCTCCTGTGTAACCTGTAACTTGCGCTTTTTAAGGTCCTTGTAACCCTTCCCGGATCCCTACTCAGCCAAAGAAATAGAGGGAGGAAGCCGATAGGCGAAACCGATACTTCGGACCTCGCTCGCAACGGAATCACCCGTGAGCGTGCAAGATCCTACTCGGACGCAGCCGGTGAGACAGACACCCCCGTGAAGGCGTGGCCTATGCTCGGTACTTCGGACAAGGTCGATGCTCACACAATAGTGAGTCACCAATGGCGACCAAGCCCTACTCGACTACGTACGATAGTAGCGCCGATACTTCGGAAATCCAGGCGATACACAAGGCAGCCACAAGTTGGGTTTTTGGCTCTAATCCTTACGAAACGCTCACCTCACTTGGAAGGAGACCTTCCCATGCAACCTGAAAATAAGTGAGGGTGTTACTCTCCCCAGTCAATGAGTCCAATTACCAATTTTATTTAGGTCAAAGTTTTCTTAGCAGTCCCTGTTTTAAATTTTTTGTGTTATCGCTTCTTTTGAGTAGATTCAAACAAGCGCCTAACGATTTTGTATTTTCTTTATCCTACTTTGTCCAAAATCAGAGGGAGAAAAGAGTCGGGAAAAGCCAATGCAAGTCGGCACCAAGATGGAAATCTCACCTTTGTGCCTAAATGATGAATGCAAAGTGAGAAGACTTACAGTGAATCCCAGCTCTCTCCATGCGGGATGCAAAGCAGAAATTTATAAACCTATTCTACATGCCGATTATGCAATGCGGAAATCGTCCTAAAACATGCAACTGCTAGCGTGAAGAACCACGAGTTAACCGCCAACTCCCAATCCTAGTGTCCGGTCTAGGCTCACTCCTCCTCTGCTCAACACATTTGAGTTAGGAGAAAGCGCTTGTGTGGAGTGAGCTCGCGGCGCGTGGGTCGAGAGTTAACGATCAACTACTTAATTAATCTAGGTCCAAATACGAACTATAGGAGCATGCAAGAGTTATTAGGGTGTTTGGACCTAGGTTACTCGAATCAAGCAGGACCTAATTCTAAGGGCTCAATCCACAAAAGAAATGAAAAATAAAACAAAATCGGAAAATGACAGTCGGAAAATCGCGAAAAAGCCGTGGTGAGCCCCCGGGTGAACAAACACCCGGAAATTAGGCCCGAAGTGTTCAAGTGTCCCAGTCCTGTATTATTACAAATTAAGCAAATACTCTCTCTCACAAAAATAAAAACAACTATCTATCTCTCTCTAGTTTTCCTGCTCTCTCTCCTGCCGGCTAGGGTAGAATATCCGGCTCCTCCTCCCAAGGCTGCTCAGGATCCCCTAAGCGATCCTCCTCGGTCGGCGGTCCCTCGCAAGAAAACAAAAGAGATGTCAGACAGTTCAAAATAAATAATACACAAGAGACAAGTAAGCAAAAATGGTTAAGTAACTAAAAAGACCCGAAAGGTACTCTACAAGCCGATGCTCCCCGGCAACGGCGCCATTTGAAAAGCGAGTAATGCGAGAGCCGCTAAATAGTGGTTTGACAGGTCAGACTCACTGTCGCTGATGCGACTACTCAAGCCTCCTCGGTCTCCAACAATTAACCTACACAATCAATAAAGTAATCAAGAGCAAGGATTAAAATTTATTATACCCTACTAACAATGTATAATGGCAAGCAAGTAGGGGTCGAACATAGGAAACAACGGTGCAGAGGGTAGATAAAGATCCAAACCCTAGGTCTAATGAATCACTTAGCCAATCTCATTTTGTGGGTTTTTAATTTTATATTTTATATTTTAATTTAATTTTTAATTTTGTATTTTGTATTTTGATTTTTAATTTTCTGATTTTTATAATTTTATATTTTATATTTTTTATTTCTTTTTCAATATTGGAAAATAAAAAAAAACAAAGGAATAAAAGACAAGGTCAACTATTTATAAAAATGCACAAAAATAACCAAAAATTCAGAAATTAAATTTTTTAATACTTTTAGGATTTTTTACTATTTTTGTGATTTTTGGGGATTTTTGTAGTGTTTTTGGTATTTTTAAATACTGAAATAATAGAAAACAGTGGAAAATGGGCTGGCTGTGGATAAAATGAGAATTAAAAAATGACAAACAACAATCAAAATTTTTCACACCATTTTCAAATAAAGAAAGTAAAATAAAGGACCAACAGGAACTGAGTTTACTAATTTTTGAGTTTTCTACAATTTTCTAGATTTTTTTGAAGTTTTTAGGTGTTTTTAAATTTTTAAGGTTTTTCTTTTGAGATTTTTAATGATTTTTGGGCTGAAAATCAAGCAAGTCAAAACACACACAGAGAATATTTTTGGAATTTTTTACGACTTTTTAATATTTTTTTGGTATTTCTAATCTAGATAGTGCTGAAACAACATGTTTTTGATTTTTAATAAATATAAAAATATAATAAAATTAAAAACTAAAAATATAGCGTGAAAATAGAAGTACACAGGAGCTTAAACCTATTTTTTGAGATTTTTTCGCAATTAAATTAGGCGTGAAATAAATAAGCTAAGCATACAAAAATTCTAAGCCTGGCAGGGATATAAATGCAATTATGAAGACATCCAGGGGATCAGATGTAATTTTCACCGAAAAGACACGCACAGCGCACGTGAAACACCATTCACAAGGGCTTAATTGTAATTAATGAAAACCGGCTGGGCATACATGCAATATTTCCAAAAACATATTATATTTCCTACGCACAGGGACGAAATTGCAAATAACCAAAAGTTCTGGACCTAACATGCAAAATACCCAAAAGTCACGCGCCACAGTCACGTGAGGTGACGTGGCGTGGACTGAAGTGCAAATAGTGAAACTGTGAGGGTCTACGTGCAAATATTACAAAACTTTTTAAACTACAACTGGAAGTTACTGGACTAAAAAGTAAATACAAAAAGTCGTGGGTTAAAAGTGCAAAATACCCACGGGGCTCGATCTGGCGGTCGATGGCGATGCTTTTGGACACGTGGCGAAGATCGAACGGCGGAGCGGCTCGGGCGATCGGGCGGCTGGCGTCGCTTCTGGAGAGGGCGTCAGATCCAACGGTGGGGAGGGGTTCACGAAGAACTCCTCCCCGACGAACTTCGGGCGGCTGCTGCGGCCGACACACGGCCGCTCCGACCCCAGGATCGAGGGCAAAAGGATCCTGGGATCCTTCCGCGTCGAATGGTGGCCTCCGGCGAGGCGGAGGCGGCGCGAAGTACTCGGACGAGGAAGGTCGCCTGGAGATGCTTCCCTGAAACTTCGAGGCTCGGTTGAGCCTCCTTTTGACTTCTTTCCTGCAGGGTTAGAAGCACGGCAAAAAGGGAGTGCTCGGAGGGCTCTCCGATGGTAGGATGGACGCGAGAAGTGCCTGGGATGAAGAGCTCCGGCGAGCGGCGGAGAGGGGAGCTCGATGGCTCGATCTGAGCGAGATCGAGGGACCTGAAGGGTGCGGCGTGGTGACGGAGCGGAGGGGAAGGAGATGGAGGTGATTTTGGCGGCGGTCGATAACGGGATTGGCCGGAAAATGGAGGCGGAGCTCAGCTCCGCCGTGGGCTTCGATCGGTGATTCACGGTGATAGGATGATCGGCAAGCTAAACTGCTACTGGGTTAATCTAATCTACACTACAGCTACAACAAGACGAAGAGAAAGAGGGGGGAACTCACCAGAGGCGACGGGCGAGGAAGCACGGCGGAGCTCCGGCAAGGGACTGAATCTCTTCGATTCTACACCAACCCTCACGAACCCCGGGTCGATTCAACTCCCCCTGTCACGAGGAGCACGAAGAAGGAGGGGTTTGAGAATGAAAGTGGCGGAAGAAGGATTAATTTCAAATTGAAGTCGGGAGGCCCTATTTGTATGGTTGACGAAGGTGGCTCCTTGATCGAGGGAGAACTGGCGATTCACGCTCCTCTGCCCAAAATATTTGCTGGGCGAGATAGACGGATTATAGGTGAACAACTTCTCAGAAGGAATCATCCTCAAATGGTGCAAGGAGAGCCCACGAAAAAACCAAGAAAAAAGGGGACTCGCACATGTCCAGAAGGCCAAGACCTGGGGTCAGGAAGTTGACCCCCGGTCAACGGATGTCGTGGCCTGATTGGGCCACGTCATCCGCAAAAAGACAAAACTTTAAATAAAACTTTGTAAATTAAAATAAAAATAGTAAATGATTTAATTTATTTTAGGCTATTTAATAAAAAATGTTTATTTTTTTATAATTTATTTTATGGCAATTTTTAATTATTTTTATGAAGTGTATTTTTACAAGTTGCTTTTATACCCCTATATAGGTATATTATCTATATATTCAAGTATTCTATTTTTATTTAGGTATTTTTAATATTATTATTTTTATTTATGATTTTATAAAATTATAAAGTACTTTTATCTCCACAAATATATTTTTATTTTATTTTTATGAAATGTTTTGTGCATTTAATAAAATAATAGTATATTGAATATAGGTATAAGTACAGGTGTAATACCTATGTATCAAATGTGTATATATTTTATTTTGAGTTTTATTTACCTTTTTCTTCTGATTTTAATATTCACAATTATTATAAGTAATATTTACAAAAATATAAAAATATAAAAATAAACAAATAATGGATAAAGAATAACTTGAATATTTTATTCAGTACAGGTATACAATAGGTGTCCAAAACTCAACTTTCAAACCGTAGCTCCGCCAAATGCGAAACCACCACCATTAATTAGATTATTTTACTCTATATACAATTAAAGGTGAGTATGCCGCATTTGGAGTTGTCGTTTGTGAGATACGGGTATGGGAAGTTGGGATTTTGGAATCCTGTTCAGACCATAACTTTTTATCTGTACATTCTTTTTCTGTGAAATCAATTTTGTATTTTTCTTTATTAAATTATCTACAACTTTCATGTACAAAGTTTCCTTATTTGATATATAAAAAGTGGAACCAAAAATAGGTCCCGAAATGAATAAAGAATGAATAAAATGTATAGGTCTTTACACTGTATTTCTGACCTTATCTCCCCCTACTTTATTCCTTGTCGACCTATTCATCAAGATGCCTAGGTCTCGGGGTTTCGGGTCATAAAATATTTACAATATTTTATTCTTTTTCTTTTCTTTTCTTTATTCTATAATTTTGGCTTTAAAAACCGCATTTTATACAATATTTACACATATATACATGAATGCTAAAATGCATGAATTACGCCTATTTGCACGCATTTACTAGGGTTTTTGAGGCCAAAATGATAGAATAAAGATGATGAAATGTGGATTCATCAGGGGGGGGGGGGGTAAATTGCATATCATACCCCACTTTTTGTTTCATTGTCATATAGTCCTGTAAAAATTAAATCTAGTTTAATATTTTGTGTAATATTTGCAAAGGAACCCTTGAGCTTCATTGATATTTCCTTTTGGTCATTGCCATCTTAGCTCACGTGGTCCCCCACGTGAGCTGGGCATTTTGTTAAACCTTTTGCGGTTTTTGTAATTATCATTTAATAATTAAACTTTGAATATTAGTTCAAAACTTTTAGATTATATAGACATTCGCTGTCGTCTTTAATTTAAATTGCATACCCCTACTAGTTCAATTAATTTTTGTGGTTGTTTTTTATTTTCTAAAAAATCATCCGTGCTCCAAAAAATAATGAAAAAATATGATATTATGCCTCTTTGCATGCTCTTCCATAATATGTAATTAGTTTTGCATTTTACATTTTTCTATTTATTAAAAATCAAAATATCATATTTTATTCCTTGTTTGCTTTAAAAAATTGAAGAAAATTATAAAACATTATTTAAAAATTTCAAAAAATCATATTTTTTTATTATTGTATTGTGTACTTCCATACCAAAAATCTCTAAAAATTGAAAACAAAATCACTAAAATTTAAAAAGATCCAAATTCATTATAAAAATTATAAAAAATCTTTTAAAATCCAAAAATTGTATATTTTGTTATTAATTTTGTCTATTATATTTATTATATAATAAAAACAGTTTTGGAAAATTTTGAGGCTTTTAGCTATTTTCAATTCCATAATAATTTGACCTATTGATCCAACGGCTGTGGCTGCGGGCGGCTAGGGCAAGGGGAGCGGGCCGCGTGGCGCAACCAGAGGGCGCCACGTGGCCTGCTGTGAATGGCTGGAAGAAAAATGAATGTGTAGAGAGAAGAGGGAGCCGAATTTGGAAAAACTCAAAACATGAAAGTTGTAGATCTCGATGAGATCTACAAGTTTCATGTTGACCAAAGATGGAGATGAGGTCAAATATGATACATAAATACAAAGATACAAATATACATATATGTAGTATATAAGGTGGCCCAAAAACCCAACTTTCTCATACGAGCTCCAAATTGGATGAAATTAGTCTCATTTGAAAGGTCTTTTAATGTGTAGTATTCTAAGAGTAAGTAGACCTATTTCGGAGTTTGTATGAGGGATTTATGTGCATTTTAGTGTACAGGGGTTCTAGGGCTGTATTGACTAATTTACAAGGGGGATTTTTGGCATTCTTCCCTATATTATTAACTAAGGAGTACATATTATAAGGAAGAGGTTATTTTAGTGAGTGGATATTTTACAAGGGATTTTTGGCTTCTTATTTAAATGCAAATGGACTGCTAAAATGTATGAATTATGTATGTATGCATGAATGCTATTTATGCATTATAAAGGGAAATATGCATCTATTTTCTCGGGAACAAGGCTCTATTTTTGACTTTTGAAGTGATGAATCACAGATTCATCACCTATTTAAAAAGTCCCTGATTTTGTGTATTTAGGACTTTAAAAATATCTAAAATTTAGCAAAAAATCCTGAAAAATTATAAAAAATATTATAAGAATATAAAAAAGTACAAAAATATTTTATTATGCAAATTTTGGTTATTTTTAATTGTATTTATAATTATGTTATCCTACATTATATATATCTACATATAATTATATATAAATCTAAATTATATACTAAAAGAAAAAGAAATTAAAAATAAAAAATATAAAAAGAAAATAAAAATTATAAAAAAATCTAAAATAACATAAATATAATATATTAAGAATCATTTTATTTAATTAAAAAATATAAATATAATATATATAATGAATTGTTTTATTTAATTTTAAAACCCACAATTTAATTAATTAATTGAGTAAATATTATACAAAATACACAGTATTATTTACTAATTACTTATTTATTAATAATATTTGCTACACCAAATTATCTCCCTGTGCTCGACACTCTGCATACTTGCACCTATACACACATTTTGTAGAGTTAAATAAAATTAATTTTAACTCCACTTGTTTTGCATTGCTATACATATTCACGGGTTAATTGTTGGTTTGATTCAATGGTTCTTGTTCGGTCACCTCAACGATGTTGTTCTCGCTTTGTGTAAAACCTCAGATCGGCAAAAACCCAGTTCAACAAATGGAGCTGTTGCCGGGGAGCAACAAAGTGTATCATTTTTGTACATTATTTTCTCTTTTATTATTGAATTTTATTTTGGATATTTTATTTGACTGTTCTGACCACTTTCTTTGTTTATATTTCCTACGAGGTACTTGACAACAATGGTGACTTCTTAGGAGGTTGACACACCCGACCTAACTAGGAGCAAGCAGGAGGAGGAGGAGGCAAAGAGAGCAGGAGACCAATCAATCTCTTTTAGTTTTTGTTTTATTTTGCGAGGAGAGTTTTCTTTCTATTTTTGTAAATTAAATTGTAATATTTAGAACTTGAACATTCACACTTCACGAGGTCCAATGCCCAAGTGATTGTTCACCTGGGGGCCTCGTCGTGTTTTTCACGTTTTTCTCACTTTTCTTTTTCTTTGTTTTATACGTTTTGAGTTTTTCACCTTTCTTTTTATTTGATTTCAGTGATTGAGCCCTAGTCTAAGACTAGCTTACTCGATAGATTAAGGTCCAAAGTACTAATTGAATTGCATGTACCTGTAGTTACGCTTGGATCTAGTCAAATCTAATTGTTGACTATTTGGATTCGAAACCACGTGCTGCGAGAGGCTCCACACAACGCTTGCAGGACCCACTGTGGTGGGCACCAAAGGATCTCCAAGACATGACTCTTGGTTTATTTTCTAGATAGTCACTTTTTGTTCTTCACGATAATAACGACTTCTGTTTCTAGGATGCTTTTATCAGCTTTGCATTGCATATAGAGTAGGTTTTAATTCTGTATAGCATCCTGCATGAAGAGAGTTGAAGCAAGTATAGCATATCTATCTGAGTATATATCATTGATTTACGCTTGCATTGCTTTTCCGACTCCCTTCCTCTGATTTTGACTACATAGGATACTAAAGAAATTGATACCTCGTTAGGATTCGTGCATTTTTGTAAAAATACAAAAAGTGATAACCTATAAAAATGGGTCTACTAACTCTACTTGACCCTAAAATCAAAAAGAAAAATCATTTTTTACGAAAAGTAACCCCCTCATTGTATTCAACATTTTATACTTGGCACATACATACTAAGGATTAGTGCTCCAATCCCAGGCCTACCTGCTTGCTTGTACAACCTTTTTAAATTCACCTAACTCTAATCCCAGATCGAACTTTCATGGTCATCATTGTGTTGAGTTGGTGAATTAGGGGTTTGTTTGTTTATATTTGTGTTTGTTTGTTTGCATACTCGATCTTCTCTGCGTATTTGTGCCTTTTTCTTGCATCTTGACTTGACCTTCATGCTCTCCCGATCTCCATCTTTTATTTTAGAGATGGCTGATTGGATTAATTTTTATCTGGACTTCACAGATCCTTCCTACTCTTCAGTTAGTCCACCTCCATGTTATCAAGAGGACTTTGCTCATGATTTTCCTTTTTGTACATATTCGCCTCATCCATAGTTTCAGGCATCAGATTTTGATTTTTACCAACTACCACCACCATCACACTGCCCACCATCTCACCTACCTGAGACTGAGCTGTTGGAGTCACCTCTCATGGATACTACTCTTGAGTACATGACCCGGTTAGTGGAGCAAATGAATTAGAGGATAGATGACCTCACGAGACTAAATAAGAACCATACTGCCGCTTCACCTTCTAGATTCATGAATTTACTAGAGGATACCCATGAGAGACTGCAATCGCCTGAAATACAAAAAAAAATGAGAAAAATTTAAAAATACAAAAAATTCTATGAGACACTTATCGAGCCAGTTTGTGAGGAGAGGTTACCCTTGCCATATCCTTCGATCACACACACAACCACCATAGTTCCCACCTTTTCTCGTAAGGATGAAAATGTGTAGACTGCTCTTAGTCATCCTTGTATAGATGATGATTACGATCTCTTCCCTTGTATGGAAAGATAGAAAATCTTAAAAAATGTTGACTCTCCCCGAAGTGTGGTGGCAGTTATTCATGATATTATTGAGGCCCCACTTCAGAAGGCCATGAACCAATTATCTGTACCCAAAAGCAAGAAAAGGAAGCGAAGAAGCTAATCCGAGCGACACATTATTACCATGGCCACTGCCCACGTCATCACCCACCATCCACACATTAGGAAAGGGAACACTGTTACACCTCCAGTGAGATGCACCATTTCTGACTATTCTTGTGATCATACTATCCTTGATGACGGTGCTTCGATTAATATAACACCCTTCTTGTTGGAATAATCTCTTCATCTTGGGCCTCTTAAGACAACCAGGATGATTTGTTAGTTTTCTGATGTATCAATAAAGAGGCCTAGGGGTATTCTAGAGAATGCCGTCATTCAGATCCAGGCCTAGGGGTATTCTAGAGAAGTTGTTTATTAGAGATCGTGCTGCGGGTCGAGTGGATAGTACTTGTTCAAGTACTCGGTCCGGAGCTGCTGCCAAGTGGTAACGTATCTCCCCAAATGCTTTAGCCAATAGGCTGCTCTATCGATCAGGGAGAAAGGAAATGCTATCATCTTGATAGTGTCCTCGTCCACATATCTGTCGTGGATTGTGCTGTAGATCTTCTCGAACTCCTGTAGGTGAAGATGCGGCTCCTCAGTGGCTAGCCCATGGAACTTGGGAAAAAGCTGAATGGTCTGGGGGGAAAACTTGAAATCACCCAAAATATCAGGGAGCTGAATCCATCGATGAGTGAGAGTTGCAGCAGGGTTGTGCAAATGCCTCATCGGTCGTGGTTGTCTAGTTGGCTCTGGCTGATCCTCCGGGTGTATGTCTGATCCTCCTCCAAACTCTAGAATCTCTCTATCGCCTTCTCGTTGATGCTCTCCTATGTTGGCTCACATCTATGCTAATTCCTGACGGACCTCTACCATAAATGCTCCCTGGTCCTGAATCTGTCGCTGCATCGTCTCTAGGGAGGCTAACAAGGTGTTGTTGATGGTGCCCTGATCTAGAACAAAAGTAGAAATCTAAGGCTGTCCATCGGTTCATCCATCACTGTTGGCCATTTCATTGGTCCTGCAAAGGCAAAAGACCCTGACTTAGGTGCCGCCAATTAACATGAATCTGTGTTGTCCTCTGCTCAGGTATCTCATGACTGGTGGAAGAAGGGTGGTCGAGGGGGGACATGATGGCAGTGAACTCAGGTTCGAAGAGCAGGTCTGGGCTCTCTGAAACTGCCCTAGATGAGTGGGGAGGAATGCTCGAGAGCGGTGCTGCCAGAGGCAACCTAAGGGATCTCCTGCCCATCATTGTGTTGTGGGTATGAGTGCAGATGAGATCTGGTAAGCAAACAAGATGAGAAATCAAACCCCCAATTCACCTACTCAACATGAGCCGATGACCATAAAGGATTGGTCGTTTATCTTGTCAGTTTTAGCTTAGGTGATAAATCAGTCTTGCAGAGCGATTAAGCGAGCTGTTAGGAACCCAATGCTCCCAGGAGACTGGCCCAATCCTAAAGCTAGATTTTTTTCATCCAGTACAAGTTGCGGACCGTTTACTGGCTACCCGATCAACTCGCTCTGTTAAGGACGTCATGGTCCGCTTTACCGGTTACCAAAGAGATCCTCACTGGAGAACGACTAACCCAAAGACCAATAGTCTAACGGAAGTTCATGTGTGGCTCTAGTGTAGTGTGCAGGTCACTCTCTCGCTCAAGCAAACCAAACAATGAGGGGGTGAGTCTCCCCAAAATAGATATTCTTAGATGAAGTGAGTTTTAGGGTCAAGTTTGCATTAACAGTCCCAGATTTTATTGCTTTCACTTTTTTAGATTTTTTTAAAACAAACAATGCCTAACTAATTTTTTCGATTTCCTTTGATTATTTTGAATCCGAAAATAGGTGGAGGAAGTCGAAAAAGCCGATGCGCAGTCAAACACAATGATGCATGCAGAGATAGAAATGCTACCTTGCTCCAGCACTCTACATGAAATATGATCCACACATAAATTAAATACAGAAAGTAAACTAACTATATGATGCACGAGGAAATCGGCGTTAGATGAGCAGCTTCTATTGATCGTGAAGAACAGATAGTTAACTAATCAGAGAGAGAGGCCTAACTCCGGTCTCAGATGTTGATCGATGTCCGCCACAACAGATCCTGCACTTGCTGTATACGACCTCTAGCAGCACATGGCCTCTTAAATGATTAAGTTAACTTTTTAATTTTAATTTTTAGCAAGGTCTAATTACGTTCTATAGGAACAGATAATCTATTAGGTGTTGGGACCTGGCTATTTACGTCACAATCAACAAAAAATCCTACATCTAGGGGCTAAAACCACGAGAATCAAATAGCGAGTTATGGCGATGAAATCAAAAACATGAAAACAACGGTGAGGTCCCCCTAGTGCACTGGCACTTGGTGAAACAGACCCCGAAAAAGTGTCCAAGTCCACAGTTCTAAATTATTACAATTTTTTTAAAATTCTCTAAATAAAATAACAGTCTTCTACTCCTATGCTCCTCTTTTTGTGCTGGTCCCTCCAAAGAGTCCGAGTCGCATCCATGACGGTTCCTCGCAGAAAAAGAAACAAGAGATGGTCAGATGACAGTTATAATAAATAGAGATAAAAAGAAATGAAATCAAAAAATGACTACAAAGTCGTATTCCCCGGCAATGGCGCCATTCTGATGGTCGCGGTGGCGGTGCTTCGCCGCTAGTGCAGAGGCACGTGCGGGAGTGCGTTCTGCTGCAACGTTTATTTTTTTTGTTTTTTTGTTTTTTTTTATAAAAACTGTAAGCAAAAAACTGTAATTTTTTTCATTTTTTCTTTAAATACAAACTGTAGACAATAGAAATAATATTTTTTTTGTTTTTATCTTCTTTTTATTTTTTATTTTTCCTGCAAAATAAAAATTAGAGAAAAACTATACTACTTTTCATTTTATTTTTTATTTTTCCTGTAAAAACAAATGTGAGATAAACAGGAAAAACAATTATATGTTCTCTTTTTTTTAATTATTTATCAACAAAATAGGAGGTGTGAACGACTTTGGATCTTGGCGATATGGTAGATAGATCCGTATCTCCTGTCACCATGCGTGACCGAAGGTGATAGGTCGAGTGAGGTAGAAATGGAAATATGAGGATCGCAAGATGAGGTGAAAAATCAGTGTCGTACGGATCTAGATCTACGATGAGATTGGAAATTAAAATTACGCTACGATTACTCTAGATGAAATATGCGGAAAAATGGATATAACCTGAGGGAGGCGGGAGCCGTGATGGCCTCGACGAAAACTGATCCGCTGTCACCAGATGGCTCGGGGGCTAGGCTCCTCTATCGACCGATGGGATTTCAGGACGGAGACTCCTTCTCCACCAAAGATTGATCAATGAATGAAAGGAGGAGGAGGAGCCCATTAAAAAAGAGAAGAAAAGTACAAAAGGAAGGAATGTACAAAAGAAGAAGGTTTTTATTGGTTAATTAATAAAAATAATTAAATTAATTATTACAAATTTCGGAATTAAATAGATTATATAAATTAAATAATTTCCAAAAAAATTAATTAGCCACTTTAATGGTGGCCATTAAAGGTATGGAATAAAATCTTATATAAAAGGCATGTTTTTAAACCAAATAAATGAATTAAATAATTTAATATAAATAAAAAATTGTAATTAATTAATTAATGTTAGATATTTAATTTTTTTGTGATTTTTATATAAGGAAGTTAATTGTATACAAATATTATGTACATATAATACAATATGCATATGTACAAATAAGGAAATAATTTTTATTTTTTTTAAAATTATTTACATTATTTTATTTTATTTTTACTGAAAATAATAATTACAATTATGTACAATAAAAATAAATATGAATAATTATACAAAAATGTATGTGCTGAAACTGCACAAAATACCTTAGAAAACCGACTTTTTAACCGTAGCTCCAAAAATTATGAAACGCAGCCATTTGAAAGATAATTTAATTTAGAGTATAGTGGAAGTGATTTTGATTCAATTTGAGCTCGTATGGAGCCAGAATTGGTGTTTTAATTATCGCTTTGCGGCTTTTTCTGAGTGTGATTATTTAGAATATGTACATTATTTTATTTTGCAATTATTTTTATTATTTACAACTTTTGTTTACAAAAATAATTAATTTGAGGTCAATTTATGTATAAATAAAATAGTAAAAGTTTTATATACATATATAGGAAAAATATTTACAAAATATTTTTGGATTTTTGAATTGCAGACCATATCTCCCCCTACTTTATTCCTGGTGATCAGGTCAAGTCTTTACCTTCTCTCGGGGTTCGGGTCAGTCTGCATTTATTGCATAAATACATCCTTTATTTTTCTTTTATTTTTCTTTTCTTCTTTATTACTTTATTTATTTACAAAAAGTATTAAAAATGTATATTTAACAAATGCATGCAAAATGATAAATTCATGGAATTAGTGGGTATTTACTGGTGTTTGAATACGGAAATGAAGCTAAAATAAAAGAATAAAGGCGATGAATCGTGGATTCATCACTCTCCTCGATCTCGCCTCTTGAATACTGAGATGGTTGACTTGAGCTATTTTTTCCCGGACTTCGCAGATTCTTCTCACTCTGCTCTAGTCAGTGCTCCTCCATTTTGTTAGGAGGAGTTCCACCAGGATTTTTCTTTTGTACATATCACCACATCCATAGTTTCAGCCACCAGATTTTGACCATTATCCATCACCACAGTTTTGTCACCCACCATCACCCTATCCAGTATTGAGCCGTTAGACTCACCCCTCTTGGACACTGCCCTTGACCACGTGACCCGGTTAGTGAAGCAAATGCAAAAAAAGATAGATGACCTCACAATACTAAATAAGAGCCACATTGTCGCTTCACTTTCTGGAATCATGGAGTCACGAGAGCCACCCATGGGAGATCGCAGTCACCAAATAGATAAAAATGAGAGAAATATAAAAATTTAAGAAGACAATTATGGGAGACACCTAGCCGGGACACAATGTGAGGCACCTGAGCCGCACACTTTGCCCACACATGCACACACCATAGTTCCCACCCACCCACCCACCCTTCAAGGATGGCATTATATATACAGATTCTAGTCATCCGTGTGTACAAATTGATTCCAACTTCCTCTCCAGTGAGGAAGAAATAAAAAATCTAAAAAAATGTTGACCAACCCTGAAGTGGTTGCGGCTATTCAGGATATTTTTGATGCCCCACTTAGAAATGCAATGAACCTTATATATATGCACCCAAACTCATGAAAAGGAAGAGACATCGCATGATTGAGCACCACATTCTTTCCATGACCACTGCCCATGCTATTTGGCATCATCTGCCCGATAGGAAAATGGACATTAGTCCACCCTTCATTAGATGTGCCATTTCTGACCATCACTTTGATCAACCTCTCCTTGTCAATGACACATCCATTTATATAATACCCTCCTCACTTGTCGAGACACTCAATCTCGGGCCTCTTAAGAAAAATAGGATGATTTATTATTTTGTAGATTGTTCAATAAAGAGGCCAAAGGATGATGAATCCATTCAACATCTTTATTCTTTTATTTTAGATTAAAATCCTTGACAAAATATCTGTAAATAATAACTAATTCCAATTAACTAACAATCCAACCTTGTTTGTTAATATTGTATATTTATCACTTATTTATACTAAAGTAAAAGAATAAAAGAAGGCTGTGTATACAGACCGACCTGAACCCTGAGACTAGACCAAGCCTTGGGATGGCCGATAAGGAATAATGTAGGGGGAGATAGGGTCCTTAACTTATAAAAATCCCAGAAATAAACTCTCACATGTATACTCATCACTGTACGTCATTGTATATATTGTGTATATTTTTTCTACTATTTTATTTATCACCAAATTCATCTCAAATAAAAATGTTCTCTTCTTTTAACATGTACATAACATTAGCTGTAAACATTAAAAATAATCACAAGAAGAATTGATGTAGAGTTTGAAAATAACAACACTTAGAAAAGGCTACAAAGCTCAACTTGTCGGATCAATATGTTCTCCACAAAAATTCAAAATAAATTAAACTCTTTCATTGTGTTAAAAATTAAATAAGCTTTAAAATGAAAGTGGTTTCATTAAAATCAGAGTTAAGATGTGAAAAGTGGCTTTTTGGAGTGTTATTGTATATTTGTTTGTATTATACATTGTATCATTTTATTCTTTTATTCATTTTATTAGTATTTTTATATATATTGTATTTTTAAATATTTTTATATATTGTATTTGATTTATATAAAATATAGATAAAAATTACAAAATGAAAAATACACAAAAATAAAATCATGTGTATATTGTATAAGTATCACATACTTATATTGTAAATACCCCTATCTATTTAAACTAATAAAAAAATTTACAAAATAAAATAAAAATATATTTAAAATCCTTAAATTATTTTGTAAATTATTAAATTATATAAATATTTGTAAAACAAATTATTAAAAATTCATGTGTTGTCAATATAGGTATATTTAATTATGAATAAAGCTATATATATTTTCACCTAATTATTTAACTTATTTAAATAATTTTAAATCATCTAAATTAAGTTTATAAATTTACTAACAATATTTATTTTTAACATTATTTTATTTAAATTCATTTTCTTTTTTCATAATTTTCTTTTCATTTATTTAGTATTTTATATTTTAGCATTTTTGTATTATATGGATTGGATCTCCGTTGGTGGACCCTGGTCTGCTGACCAGGGTCAACTTCTCAATCTCCAGCTCTGCCCGAATAAAAGAGCCACCATCCATTCTTTTCTGATTTTTCCACTCGATCCGATCACCAATATCACCTGATCTCTTCTTCGAATTTTCACCCATTTTATAAGCTTTCTCGACCGATTTATAATTCCTATTTCCCAGCCTAGGTTCGCATGCAACACTAAATTTGAATCTCGATGCACCTCAGTTCTATAAATACCTTTCCAAATCATTCGACTCAATCTGATTCACCTGGACATTTCTGCTCATGACAGGAGTTATTCCTCCTAGTTTCGATAGAGAATCGAGCTTAGGTTGGACGTGATCCTCATTGGTCGGAGTACTCCACCATGAATGAGACTTAACGGCCTCTCCACCACTGTCTTTAGGTGAAGACCACCACCATTCCATCGTAGGTTAATTTAACTTTCTTTCTGTCATTTATTTTCTGCAATTTATTTGATTTAAATAAATCTGACAATCTTCAATTTGGCAGGTCAAACCCCATCACTGCATTATCTTTCACACCCAATCACTTACACATATCCACCTACCTATTCCTCATCCTGCTACCATCTCTGATCCCTCATATTCACCACAGATCTGAACATCAGATTCCCTTCTGACCACCTCTGTTAGAATCCCTCATTCACCCTCCATCTTTATTTCTTTTATACTTATGACATTCATCGGAGCAATGTCTTCGAGCAAGGGCTTAATTGCAGGGCTTTGGATGCTTCTAGATGAGAATAGAATACTTGGGAGCTCGAGTTTCATGCTTAGCCACCTACAGCTCTAGATCACGATTTGATGAGCGGCCAACCCAGTGGGGTTAAGTCTCAAAAATAATCACGGGTCATTGTGACCCCAATCAGCCAATCAGAATCAACAAGAAAAATAGAAACCATTCAAAAATAAATCAAAACACACAAGAGTATGTCAGCGGTCTCTGCTTTAAACATAAGGAGCATAGAAATGTATGAAGTAGTTGGAAATCAGAGGAGTAAAAAAATATTTTTGTGGTTTTTAATTTGCACTTTTTTATATTTTCAAAATGAGAAAATAAATAGAAAGTACAAGGTAAAAACAAACTTCAACAATTTTTATTAAGACTACAGATATTCAAAAATTAGAAATAAAAATGTTTTTATGTTTTTCAAATATTCAGATGTTTTTGGTAATTTTATAGGATTTTTCCAATTTTATGTGATTTTATAAAAATGAAATAAGATCAAAATAGTGAAACAATGTACAACTTAGACTAAAAGGCAAGTTTAAAATAGTAAAAATGCCTTGACATCCTAGTGATGATTTTTTATGAAAAAGCAACTAAAATTATGTAACTAAAGTAGCTAAAATCCTTTTTTTGTTTTTTCTGGAATTTTTTAATGATTGTTATAAGATTTTCAGAGTTTTTAGCTTTTTAGGCTTTTTATAAAGGATTTTCAAACAAAAATGCTATTGTATACAAAGCATCTAAAAGCACAAACACACATTTTTATAGAATTTTGCAGACAATTTTTCGAATTTTTATGTATTTTAGAAAATAGACATGATAGTTTTTGAGTGTTTTTGATTTTTAGAAAATATCAAATAAAACTAAATTAAGTCACAAAAATTACCATAAATATTACATGTTAGCAGGAGCTAATTTTAATTTTTATAGAATTTTTGGAGTTGATTTAGTAATTATTTGATCAAAAACAACACACACAACACATAGGGACATAATTGTAATTATATGAAAGTTGCCGGCCAAATAATAACACAATTAAAAGCTCAGGGGCATTATATGCAAATTAGCCAAATAAATGTTCGGAATACACGTGACACATGCTCAGAGGGTCATAAATTCAAATACTAAAAAATTTCCATTCAAAGCATAACATCCATGAAGTATAGGGAAACAAATGCACATAAGACAGCAAAGCACGTGGATGTACACATGCATTCAAACAAGCAGGATTAAAATGCAAATTTAGGAAAATGCAAGGGTCTGACTGCAAAATGATAAGACTATTTTAAACTACTAAAAATAATTACAGGACCAAATTATAAAAGCCATAATAAGAAGGGCTAGTGTGAAATTTACGCTTTTATTATGCGATATCCAACGACAGGAGGAGGCCCACTTAAAGATGAACGGCTGAGATCGGCTGGCACCTCTTCGACGAGGGACAACGCTGATAAGATCCTCAGATGGATCAAACGATCAAGAGCTCCCCGATGCTGAATGGCTGAGATTAGACTTGGGGCAAGCCTCGATCTAACGGTGGGGAGGACTTCTAGAAGAATGCCAAAGAACTCAGCTCTGGTGAGTTTCGTTCGGCCAGTGCGGGTCGTCCTCGCGAGCTGCAGAGGAGTGGATCGGTCGAGAATGGCGTTCCACAACTCTCGGAAGGCTCAGAATGGTCCAGGCCCGAGCGAGAGGGCCTGGGGGTGACTGGGGATCTGGGGCTCATCCTGAAGCATCTTCAACCTCCAGATGAGGCCCAAATGCGCTCCAACCCTGCAGGATAGGACGTATGCTCGGAGGGAGATATTCTGGCGAGGGTTAGAGCGTCAGAAACATCACGAACTAAGGGTGGTCGGTGAATGAAACAGGCTGCGTTGGAGGCGGAGGATAAATCCCGCTAATAGGCTCTAATCTGTTGATTAGAGCCGATGGAAGGGTGCGGGATGAAGCGTAGAAGCGGATGGTAGTCGGAGCGAGGTGAAGTCACGTTGGAGGTGGGTGAAACAGGGTATGAAATGGTGACATATGAAGTGCTCTGTTTCTTGGGTATATGGGTGAAGAAGGTACCTGAAGGTGAAGGAGGGTCGCTGGTGAGTCGTGGACGAAATCCACGGAGGTGATGGCCTCAATGGACGACTGTTCCAGAGGATGGAGCTCCTTGCGACAGAGTGGAGGAAAGGCTCGTCGGATTTAGGGTTTCCACGCCCCAAAAGATGCCCTAGCCTTGTCCCTCTCTTGTTGTTACTACAGAAAGGAATAGGCAGGCGCAACCGAAGGGGTGGATCGACAAAGGTGCGGAAGAGGAGGAGGGTCAGTCTGATTATATAGGCATGGGAGTCCCAGAAGATGGGGATGGCGCCCGCGAACCGAGGCTCGGATCGAGCAAGAAATCATCGGGCGAGGATTAGGAATTCGCAGTCTCAAGACGGAGCAAAGATTTGGGTGAAGAGGAGATCGGGTCGGGGCTAGAGAAATTGGAGAATGTCGTCCAAAAACCCGACTTGACGCAGACGGGGTCCGACGGGACCCGTTGATTGGGGTCAATGATCCAACGTGGCCCGATCAGAGGGGGCACAAGAAGAGGACAACATAGACTACATGACAAACCATAGAAGAAATTAAAGGAAATTAAATTAAAAATAATAAATTAATTTAAATTTAAAAATGAATAAAATGGAAAAATGTTTATCACTTTTCAAGGATTTTTTTATGATTTTTAATTATTTTTATGAAAATAAATTAATCTATATACAATATATAGTATCATATATAGGTATAATATACCTATGTTTTTTATACAAGTATTTTTATTTTATTATTTTTACAAAATACCCCACTTTTATATTTTATTTATTTTCAACATAATTTTAGGAGTTAAAAATAATTTTTGTTTTATTTTTATGATTTAGTTACATGTATATAATAAATTGGGAGTGAGACATATATAAATGTGTTTTGTACAAGTGAGAGAGGATTTTATTTTATTTTTCTTATTTTTATTTTATTTTGTTTTATTTCTAGGACTATATACAAGGAGGTAGAAAGAATATTTTATTTTTATTTTATCCAAAATAATTATTTACATATATAGGTAATATACTGATGAATACCCATTCATCACTCTTTATTCTTATATTTTAGCTACAAAAACCTATGCAAATGCATGTAGATATGTGTAAATAGGATTAATTAACAAAAGCATGCATGTTTGTAAATATAGATATTTAGCATGTTTTTGTGCAAAAATAAAAGAATAAAGATGAAAAAGAAAAAGAGGGAAATATTTAGAATAAATATTGAGCAACCTAACCCAAGGGAGGGCTCAGCAGGGGCCTGACCGCATAAAAGCCAAGTAGAGGGAGATAGGGGCTCACATGTGTATATATTTGTAAATAAATAAAATTTATATTTTCCTCACCCAAAAATATGTTGTAAATACTTGTATATATTTTGTATACATTGATAAACTATTAAAAAACAAAATAAAAATTTAAAAATTAAAAACTCAAAAACACCCCTTCACCTTGTATATAGACCACCATCTCTATTTATTTAACCTTATAAATAAATAAATTTATTTTTGAAACTTTTTGTAAATATTCTATGGTATATATTGTAAATAAAATAAATAAAAAGAAACAAAACAAAAATCAAATAAAAATAACAAAAATTAAAATAACAAAAATATATTGTATATGCCATGTATATAGTTGTAAATAACTAATTATTTCACCTATGTAGATAAATAATAAAAATAAAATAAAAATAGCATTTTATTCCTCATTTTACCCTATAAATAAATAAAATATAAAATAGGAATAAAAATGTATAAAAATAACTAATTAAAAATCAAAAATCAAAAACCCTATATTGTATAAATACCTATGTATAGCTATACTATGTAAATACCTTATTTTAATTTCCAAAATTTAATTAAAAATCACAAAAAATAGAAAAAATTAAAACAAAAATATTTCATGTTTTAGGTTTTTGAAAATTCGGCCATTTAATGGCCCAAAAAAATTCAAATAAACATTTCTGGTTTGGCGGACTTTGATTGGTCCACGGGGGATTGTTGACCCCCGGTCAACTCCCCCCCTGGACCACAAAGTCGCGGATCTGTTTTTGGACCCGACTTCTTCCAATTATACCCACCAGATCCGACCCCCGAATCCGCTAACCCCGGGCTCTAATCCGAGCCTGATCTTCCCTGATCCACGCCCGGGGTGGGTTCTTGGGATCCGCGCTCCGAGCTTCTTGCCCGAATCCCATCTAGCCGGACCCCTAGTGATATAAAACCTGAGCTCCGCCGCACTCCACTCTCATCTTTGGCTCGCCACTCTCATTCCCGTGACCTCCAGAGCAATCACCGAGGTGACAGCTCGCGTTTGCCCCTGTTGCAGTGAGGAGAGGGTGCCCCGACCATCGATCCGGCAGCTTCGCACCGCCGTGCTCCGCCACTCAGCCGGAGCTCGAGCCTCAGGCCTTGACGCCCTTCGAGGCGACGACCAGGAGCTAGCCAAGCTCCAGCACAGTCTTTCGCTCCACCCAGGTAGCACTTTAGCTCGCCCATTTAGTTTAATTTCTTGTTTTGCCCAAATCGCATCTCCGACGAGTTCCTTTGATTCCGACCATCCTGTGTATCTTCTCGATCATCGGAACGCACGCTCACCTTCGCCATCCTCCGACGCACCTTCTACGCCCATTTGTTCAACCCAGCTCGCCCCGGAGCTGGGATTCGAGCTCCACCATCCTCCGTTCGCCGGAGCTCGCTCGTCCCGACCCACAGTTCACCCTCACGCCACCTAACCGGGTCGAGGCACTTTGCCCTCGACCCGCGAAGCTCTTGAGCTGTTTTGCAGGTCAAGAGGAGGCCATCTGAGGCCCCCTCCCATCTAGGCCAGGAGCTTGACGCCGACGACCTCGCCGGAGCCCCTCCAGGGCTCGGCTGGGCCATCTGAAGCTACCAGCAGCTGCGGGACGTCATCGCCTATCTTCTCCGATACTTGGAGGCAGCTGAGGAGGACCCGGGCACGCACACGAGGCCGGCGAACCTCACCGGCCACTTGTTCTTCGAGGGACCTCCATCGCCGTCCGATCAGCCTCGGAGCTCCAGTTTCAATCACGACCGTCCATTCATCGAGGAGCAGTTGCCGTTGATCACCTCGAGGCTTCATCAGGACCGTCAGAGCAGAGGAGAGAGGGCACAGCACCTGACCCGTTAGATCTCCCACGTGTCCCCCTCTGGAGCGTCGATCAGGCCCACGTGCTGAAGAAGAAGAGCGCCCATCGTCCGAGACCGTTGGATCCTCCACGTGGCGCGAATCTAGCCGTCGGCGCAATAAGGGGTAATTTACTTAGGCCCCCCTCGTAGTTTGTGTTTTTAATTTTAGTCCTGTAAATAGTTTAAGTCTTTTATTTACGTAGGGTAAATTGCACCTCGGACCTTGTGCTTGTTTTTATTTGCATTGATACCCTTGTGTATGTGAGCCCACGTGCTTCGTCACGTGTTTAGTTGGGTTATTTGCATCTCTTATCCTGTAGTTCTGGATGGTTATTGAATGAATATATACTTTCTGGTATTTGCATTTATACCCCTGTGAGCATTTTATTTGAACATGTGCGGATTTTAGTGGGTTATTTGCGCTCAAGCCCCTGGACTTTTTGGTACGAGTTACCAAAAGGTCCAAGAACTTGGTTTTTATTACCAGAAGGTCCCTGAGTGCCCCAGGCACGCGCCACGCGCGTGATTTGCTGGGTAAATTGCACCTGGACCCCCAGAGTTTCGGGTATTTGCACTTAAGTCCCTGTGCACTGTGCCCTCTTGTGGATTTTGAATAAAATATCAAACCACCTCCAAATTCGATGAAAATTTGACATATGGCTCCTGCCATGTTGTTGGATTTTTGAGAATTTTTGAGGACATTTTTGATTTTATTTAGTATTTTTAAAAATTCAAAAACCTTCTTTTTAGCTACTGTCTAGGTTTAAAAATCCCAAAAAAATATAAAAACATCCCCAAAAATTTTAAAAAAATTAGTTACTGTTCTTTGTGTGTTGTTTGATTTTCTAGCCAATTTTGGCTATTTTTCATTGAGTAAAAACCCTAAAAATCTAAAAACACCTAAAAACTCATAAAAATTATAATAAATAATCTAAAAATCAAAAAAAAAAACAATAATTTTGGTGCTCAAATTTTCCTTATTTTATCTAGAATATAGGAAAATTACCTCCAGAACCTGTTTAGATCCTTAGATATTTTATTTAAGGGTTTTGGTTCTGGCTGGACAGTACCCAGTCTTTTTCTTACTGTTTGATTTTTAGAAAATAAAATACACATTAGAAAAATCTCAAAAATTAACCAAAAACACTTAAAAACTTAAAAAACATAAAAAAAATTTTTCTTGAATTTTTGCTTAATTTTTGGTGTGTTAAATAAATTGATCAAGTGTGCTTGCTTTTACTTTCTTTTATTTTCTTCACCTATTAAAAATCCAAAAAAAAAGATAAAAATTATTAAAAACCACTAAAAACATTTTCTTTTATTTTTATATTATTTTTACTACTCCGTAGGCCTCTGGCCAACCCGTGCTCCTTGTGTTCGACCCTGGGAGCTATACCAGGTTAATCCCATAGCTAGACCGCTCTCGTTTTTGTTTTGATTGATTTGACCTATTTTGAGTGGTTGATTTTTCTTGATATTCTCCGTCTGAGTGATTGAGGTCGCAACGACCACTTCCAGACCTTTACCTTGGTCATTCATTCGGGCTATCATATACACACATAGAGTAAGCCCTATCTCTCTCTACTTATTTTATTTGACGATCAGGTTAATGCTTGACCTTCTCTTGAGGATCGGCTCACTCTGTATTTATTCTAAATACCTCCTTCCCTTTTCTTTTCCTTTATTCTTTTATTTTTGCACAAATACATGTTAAATATACAATGTTAACGCATGCATTCAAAATGCTAACTTGTTGTATTTGCATCTATTTACATGATGATTTGCCAAAATAAATAACTAAAATAAAATAATGAAGAGTGAGAATTAGGGATGCATCATGATTCCCCGACATTCGAGCTTCATCGCCACCTCAGGTTGATGCGGGAGAGCTCCAGTGACCAATTGCCACATTCAGGAGGAGCATTGGACAGAGATTGGTCGAGATCTGGACGATTGAAGTCTGGCAGCAGTCCCCTTCTACAGAGTTCATTCAACAACCCTTTTCACCATCAGATCAATAGCATACGTGCCAGATCGCATCCGAGCCATATATCCATCCCCAAAGATCATCCATTGGATCAAATCTACAGGAGCTGTTGAATCGGCACGTGACCATGGGGTGAAAATTTGCATCTTTAGTCCATGTTATTTCTATTATTTGTAAATAAGACATTTCTAAGACACGTGCCAGACATTTGTTGTGTGATTAATCGCATAAAGGTCCTTAGTTATGTTAATAATTGCATTCGAGTCCTGTTTAACTTGATACATGTGATTTGTACATGACATTTTTGGTTAATTTGTAATATACTCCTTATCTTTTCTGTTACTATTTAGATCTTAAAAATAAAATATTCCCGTTGAAGTCCATGCCAATACGACTCATGTGTGCTGGCATACGCTTTTAATGGTGAAATTGCGGAGTTGCACTTTTAGTTTTTTTATTTTTTATCTATTCAGTGCATGAAATAAACTTAATTGCCTTTTAGTCCCAATGCTTGAGTTTTATTATTGCTTGTTAATTGGGCTTAATAAATTGCTAAACATTTCAATAAAATCCCTAAAAATCATCTTAATCTACTGCTAAGTAGAGTAATTACCTTTAATTTTGGTTTGCAAAATAATTTAGTTTTTTTATTTTTTTAAAATTCAAAAACCTTTAAAAATAAACCTGTTTTCTTTGAAAAATTAATAAAAATTTTAAATTGCTTGACAATTCCAGAAAAATTACATGTTTGTGTTTTTATTCGCTTTAATTTCTATACAAATTTTGTATGAAATTTCTTTATAAAAACCAATAAAATTTCAAAAAAGAAAAATCACAATAAAATTCATATAAAATCATTGAAAATCCACAAAAATGCATAAAATATCTTTATTTAAATCTTGAAAAATGTTATTATTGATTGTGCATATTTCCAGTAACTTTTATTTTATTTTATATTTTTAAAAATCCAAAAACAATGTCTTGATTTTTTGCTTAGTTTATTTTCTATTTTTAATTATTTTTAAAATCATAAAAAATCTAAAAATCTTTGAAAATCACAAAAATAGTAAAAAAGTGTCAAACAAAAAAATAGTTTTATTTGTTTTTTGCATATTTTTTACTATATTTGAAAAATATAAAAAGAGTATTGGTTTCCTTTATTTTCATTTAATTTTATTTGTTGTGTTTAAAAATAAAAAAATATAAAAATTTACAAAATTAAAAACTCATTTAAAAATTGAAAATCAGAAAATATATAAAAAGTAAATACCAAAATTTCTAAAAAATAAAAAGCATAAAAGACATAAGAATAATAAAAAGAGAAAAAGAGTCCTTTTGTGATTTTTCTTGAAATTAATGACCCTCGTTTTTCACAGTTGCCTCGAGTTCGGCCATGGGGGCTATACCAAGTTAATAAATAATACATCCATTTTATCTTCTTTATTTGGATGATAATTGTTTTATTATTTGGAGATTTCTGTGGGTGATAACGACACTTTCATAATGATCACATTCTTCATTAAACAAATTAAACCTGCATCGAATCTCTTAGCCATCAAAGGATATTTTTGAAAATATCGTCATTCAGATCTAGTGCATGAGATACACAGTAATCTTTGTTGTTTTACCCATGGAGACCTCCACCTCTATGCTTTTTAGATTTTTCGAAATAAAGTCAAAATTGTCAAAATAAAATATTTGCATGTTTTTTGAATTTTTATCTATTTTTCATGACTTTTGGGGTATTTTTGATATTTTTATGGATTTTTCAAAATAGAAATATACAAAATATGAGAAAATAGAAAATGAAAACATTGAAATGGGCCTAATAAGTGCCTAACAGAACAAATAAGTCCCAATATAACCTTTCTTGGAAAATAGAAGAATCAAAATTAAATTTAAAAACATAAGATGTTGTTTTTGATTTTTAAGGATTTTTTTATGATTTTCATAAGATAATCAGTGTTATGAAATTTTTATGCGTTTGAGTTTATATTTTATTGTGATTTTTGGATATGTGTTAGAGCACTATAAAATATAGCTAATATATTTTATGGGGTATTTTGGGGATGTTTTGGAATTTTTATAATTTTTCTAAGATAAAACACATAAATATGCAATGTTTTTTATTTTTATAAATATAAAAATAACTTTAATTTCTCCAAAAAATGTAATAAAATAGGGTTCCATGCAATTAAGACAAATTCTCTAGAATGTTTGGATATTAAATGCTATTCAAAACACTCAAAATACACAAAATATATTAATTCAAGAAATAAAGGACACAAATGTAATTTCCAAGAAGTTTATTTTCATTTCATAAAAATATAACAAAGTTTAGGACCATTTTTACAAATAACCCAAATATTTCACATTAAATAAGCACTAGCAGGGGGTATTTTTGCAAATAAAATAACTTCCAGGATCAAACATGCAAATTTCACAAAAGTTTTACAATTATTTCATAAGCTTTGGTAGCAGACAGAAATAAAGCAATCCAGGACGATATCATTACAAAATGCCCAGGCACCTCACGTAGAGAGCCACATGAGGTGACCTAGCAAGGGTCCTAAGTGCAAATAAATAAAGTTAGGTGGTCCGGATGCAAATATTACAAATAAAATTACATTATAAATGAAAGTTTACTGACTAAAATGAAATTTAAAAAGTGTGGGGCTTGATATGCATTATACCCCTTTAGTGTACGATCCAACAGGTGCGATGGTTTCACTTAGATACATGAACAATCCAGATGCACTGATACCGCTTCTGGATGGCTTGCTCTGATTAGATCCAACCGATGGATCTGATGGTGGTTGAAGGTCTCATCTAACAACAACTGTAGCACCTGGGAGAGATGCTTGATCGAACGACAAGGAGAAGCGATGGGAGAACAGAGAAGAAACCTCTTTAGGGCGAACTTCCTCTGGCTGGATCTTTGATCAATCAATTTTTCAAGGTTCTAATTATTAAATTACAAGTGCTGTTGTAACCAAATTTAAACCAACTGAATTAAATAATCTATTTTATTGGAATAAATAAAATACAGGAAATGGATCTTCCTATTAATTGATTGACCTGGTATAACTCCCAGGGTCAAACTCGAGGAGGCAACTGTTATTAAGCAATGGTTATTAAATTCAATGAAAAATCAAAGAAATGAAAGAGGGACAAATTGAAGGCAAACTACTCTTGGTTTTTTATGGATTTTTTTAGTTTTTTTAAAAAAATTCATGATTTTTTTATTTTTGTATATTTTTTATATTTCTCGATTTTTAAATTTTTTATGATTTTTAATTTTGTAAAAATTTATATTTCAAAGAAAGTAAAAGAAATGAAAAAGGAAGAAACAACCACACTTTTTGTACTTTTCAAATATAAGAAAAATGTCCAGAAAAATCAAGTAAAAATATTTTGAATACTTTTCAAATACTTTTTGAATATTTTTTTACTATTTTTTATGATTTTTTAGAGATTTTTAGAATGTTTTATGATTTTCAAAACAATTAAAACATGAAACAAATAAAACAGAAAATGATGACATTATTTTTGGATTTTTAAAATATAAATAGATTCAAAAATACTGGAAACTAATATAACAAATAGAGTTTTTAATTATCGTCAAATCAAGTCCAAAAACACATTTTTAATGATTTTATATAATTAATTTAGGCTTTTCTATGTTATGTAATTTTTTTAGTTTTTATAAAGAAATTTCAAATAAATTTTGGATAGAAATTTTAAAAAGTCCAAATAAACCTAGATTAAATTTTTTTGAAATTTAAACCCTTTTTCAAATTTTTATAGTTTTTAAAAGCAAATAGGAAATTTTTAATGACTTTTTGAATTATTATAAAAAATAAATCAATTTATTTTTGAGAATCAAAATTATGTGAGTTCAACCAACAAATCATGAGATTAATCTAATTATTTGGGAATTTTGGAGACAATTTAGCAACTAAATCAAGTAATATAGACGAGAAAATTAAATGCATCTAACAGGGACGGAAGTGTAATTATAGAAAAGTTATTGAGCAAAAATTAATAAGGAAATAAAATCAGGGTATGTACGCAATTTTTACAGAACAAACACATACAAGTCATGTGGCATCAAGTGAATTGGACCATTTTGCAAATAAGATAACTATTAGGGGAATATATGCAAATTACCCAAAAATCTCGAGCGTCGGTAGACTTGGGCTCTCGTGCTGACACGTGGCATGAGGGCATGCGTTCGATTACATATGATCCTACGGTTGTTGTTTACGACGCGTGGTGTAAAGAGATCCATCAGATTAGAGAGATCCGAGGGTTGTGACAAGATCTAGAAGTATGGGGACGTTCTTCCCCAAATGTGATGCAAAAGGCAACACGACTTAGATCTACAGGCGAAGGCGTCGACTGGATCTCAGGTGAAGCTTTGTCTAGGCGGTCTTCGATCGGAGCAGGTCCCCGATGAGTGGATAGATTTGATCAGACGTGTGGCTCGATGAAGATGTAAGTATGGGGGTGTTCTTCCTTCTTTCTAACGAATTGCTCCATGCGGTGGACCTCGATTGAGTACAGAGGCTTAAGTCTAAAGGTGATGGTCGCGTATCTCCATGCTGAATCTTGATCGGAGTTGTGGTTGCCTTCGATCAAGCGCCTCTAGATGAGGCTTCGTCTCTAGATCGACTCGAGGGATTGAGACCTCGGCCATGAGTTGGAATAGGAAATGGTGAACTGAGGAGCCATCGGAGGTGTATGATCTAGCTCCAAACATCGATCATCGTGCATGATCAGAGGTGGTCAGGGTTGTAAGGTAGAAGAAGCACTGGCTGGAATCAGGAATGGAGATGTACGTGATAATAAGATGTGGATCGATGAAAGCAGAGATCAAATCAGATTGCTTCGAAACCAGATGAAATTGAAAAGTGTATAAGGAATACGAAGATAATCAAATGCGGAGGAAATTAGATCAAAGATGGGAAACTAACCTACGAGTGCGGGTGGATGAAATCACTTGTGGGTCCTAGAGCTACTGCTCCAAGAGATGGTCACCTCAACAGTTGGTGATGGCTGGAGGCTGCTTATGCGACGGAGCTGAATCTCACATTGACGTTGATCTCATTGACCTCCTGATCCTCGACCTCGCTGCAACAACATGCAAACAAGGAGTGTTGTCACTGCTCTGATCGACTGCTGGAGCTCACTGGAAGAAGAAGGGGAAACAAAAGGTGGATGACCCGAAAAATTCAGATCTGAAAATTCTTAAATAGGGGGTGAGATTGAGCGAAGGTCAAACGATGATTTGCGCAAGAAATGAGGCGTTTTGAGATGAAAATCGTTCAGGTAAAAATCATGGATGTTCGTGCTATAAGTGGGTGGAAGAAACGGGTCGAACAGAGGTCAGAGCGGATCAGGAAAATTGGGAGATGGAGGTGGGTCTGCTAGGTTGAGTCGGGTCAAGGAGGGGGGAGAGGAGTTGACTATGATTCAAAGAACCTAGCTGGACAAATGAGAATTCAGATATCTAAATAAACTAAAATAAAATAGAAAACATTTTTAAATTTAATATTATCGAAATGAATAATTTTAATAAATTAATAAAGTAATTTAGTATGATTTTAATAAATTAAATAAATCAATTAAATAGGATAAAATAATAAAAACCTTTATTAATAGGTATAGAATACATATATATATATATATACACACAAGAATCCAATTTTTAAAACTTTATTTTTACAAATAATTGCATAATGCAATCTCTCAAAAATGCCCTTAAAAGTCTAAGGCTGCTTCCTCTCCCTTCTCCTTTTGTTGAGCACTCTTGACCTCACTGTGAACCCAATACTAGACTATGGGGAAAGTGAGAGCCTATTGAAAGTTCTAGTACATGAAAGTGGATATATAAAACATCTCAAATCACGATCAAACTAATGGGTCATCGAAAGGATCTCGGACGACTCACCAAAGCATGATTTATTTATTTATAGAATAAATTAAGGATTTTAAATAAATTTTATTTTATTTTTAAGAATTAATTTAATGGTACAAATAAATATTAGTAAAAGGTACATTATATATATGTAATAAATACATTATTTTATTTTGATTATTTTTTATTTTGTTATTTTTATTTACATTTTATATAATTAAACTAAATAAATAAAAGTAATTAAAAATACAGATATCTACATAAATATACAAGAAAATAAATAAATAAAAATATATACAATATATATACATATGTACAAGTATACCAATAGGGTCCAAAAACCTACTTTTTGCATATTAAATCTAATTTTAGTGAAAACATCTCTATTTGATTGATAATTTTATAAAAATGAACTTTAAAAATGAGTCCATACAAATCAGTGTTCATACGGCCGAGTTATGAGGTTCGGAAGTTAGGATTTACATCTTTTAGATTTTGAGATGTATTAGTATTTATTCACATTATTTTTAAGTTGTATTTTTCTAGTGATTTTTTGGTATTTATTCACTTTTAATCAAAGTTTAAAAGTGAGTTTAGTCAATTTAGAGTTTTTTTATAAATAGTTATGAACTGGGAAGTTGGACTTTATGACTTTTTAGGTTCATTATAATTATCTATTTATTAGTTAAATTATTTTTATGATATTTTTATAAATTAATAATATTATTACAAAAAACTTTTAAGAAGGAAATATTTTTATTTGAGGTTGTTTTATTGATGAATAAACCATATGAAATTATATACAAGGTGAAAAATGATGAATATGTATAAGTGAGAATTGGTTTTCTTGATTTTTATGTCATGGACTCTATCTCTCTCTACTTTATTCCTTGTCGATCAGGTCAAGTCTTGACCTTCTCTCAGGGTTCGGGTCAGTCTGCATTTATTTTATATACACACACTTCTTTGCTTCTTTCCTTTTTCTTTTCTTCTTTATTCTTTTATTTTGCTTTAAAAGAATAATAAATATACAATATTAAAAAAAATCAATGAATAATGATAAATAATGAATATTTCTAGGTTTTATGCCAATGATTTTAGCTAAAATAAAAGAATAAAGATATTGAATCATGGATTTATCATTCTCTTTGCACTGACGATGTTCTTTGCTGCAAATGGTCTCAAACGGTTCCTAGGAGTAGCCCGAAGCTGTATGAGGTGCAAAGAGATTCCAGACCTCAGTGACGGAGGTCTGGAGAGTCGATTCTTGGGCATCACCTAGAGAAACTCTTTGATCATCGAACCCCTCAGATGGGGTTCTCTCTGCACGAAGAGAGTCAGAGGTCGAGGGCAAATTGCCTCAGCCTCATTTGGAGTGGAATAGAAGGGGGATGAAGTGAAATGGAAGGTCCTCCGGTGAAGACGAACGAGGGAGGATCATAGACTGATCTTAGCAAGATCCAGATGATCTGGTGGGAGTGTTGGGATACGGAGAATGCGATAGGGAAGGTAGTGCGGTGGTCTAAGTGGCGGAACATAGGAATTTGGATAGTGAATGGAGGGACAGATCCTAGTGCTCCGATAAACTACATTTTTTGGTATTTTTTGGATTTAAGATGAAATTAAAGGAAACAAGGTACAAAACTAAGTTAAGAATTAAAATGCGGATAAAATAAACTGAAAAATATGACCTCACCTGGTTGGGAAACCTAAAAGATAGAACCTAGTGGAGGAGCTCTGAGCTCCGTCGGTAGCTTGAATCACCTCCTCCTACCTTCTTCTTGACGTGGAACGATGGTTTTCCACCTCTTTCACAAGGGATGAACTTCAGGAGTCGATCCAAGGGTCTAAAAGATGCTATAGAGGGATTATACTCAAATCGAAGCTCGGAGGGGAGGCTAAATAGAAAAGGCGAGGGGCTGACTTGCCAAGAGGATCTTGCACAGATTGGTGAAGATCGTTTAGATCTTAGGTGTAGGCGTAATTTAGGGAGATCCAATCAATAAGTTTCATTCAGAGAGCCAAGCAAGATCATGAGTAGATTGAGCAGGAAAAAATAAGGAAATGCAGAGCTCTGACACGCTTGAAATTTTTCATTATTTTTTGATTTTTTTGAAATGAAACCTTGGGGGATTTAGATCACTATGTATCACCATGTTGTCATTCCAAATTCAACTTAATTTGAGACTTCTATCATCTCCATCAAGACTACTAAATTTTAACGGTCTCAGAATTGCTGAAATCGACCCTGTCTAGATGAACGTGTTAGGAATGTTTGTTTTGCATGAAATTTGAAACACATATTTCCCTTAACATATTAAGTAATTCCCCCCAACTTTTAATCCAAAAAAATAAAAAAATAATCGAAAAATGAGGGTGGGTGCAGGGAGTTTCCTACACCCCAGGGTGCAGGCTCCCTGCCCCCTTTACATATTTGTATTTAATTTTATTGATTATATATATGCACTTAAATAAATATAGGTATATACATTATATATATAGTATATCTATATATTTTATTCCATGATTTATTTTAATGCATTTTTAATGATTTTATTTTATATTTATATTTTTAATATGTTTCAAATATTTTTTTTACAAGTATTTAAAAATACTAGAACAGTAAAATATAAAGAATAAATTAAAAGAAAAATACGTAGGTATATAGTACAATGAGACCCCAAAAAGTCATCTTTTGCATCTTAACTACATTTTAAATGAAACTTCATTCGTTAAATAGATAATTTAATTTTAAATACAATGTAAGGTTGATGAATTTTGAGTTCATATGGATAATATATTGATCTGTGAAGTTCTATTTATGACTTTTTCATTTGACGGTACCTTATTTTTATGTGCAATTATTTTTTTTATAAATTTTTCTGTATGTTTCTTATAGATCATTTAATTATTTGAGGTGTCTAAAATGAATAATAAAATCAAGCAAAAATGGCTTATTTGAAGAATAAAAATTAGGGTTTTATATACAATAGGCCTTTATATCTCTCTACCTTATTCCTTGTAGACCAAGTCAATATTGACCCGGTCTCGGGGTTTAAGGTCATTTAGTATCTTCAACTTCATTTATTTCTCTTTTCTTTTCTTTATTCCTTTATTTTGAATTAAAATGCAAATATTTATGTGTTTTTTGTAGACGAATAATGAATGCTAATTTGCACAAGTTAGCACTATTTTACATGTGTTTTGATGAGGATTTAAATACATAACTGAAGAATAAAAGGTAGATGAATAGTTATTCATCAACCACCCTAGGACGCAGCCCAATTACGGGTAAACCTTCTAAATCCATATGTCTCTGTGCTTGTTCGATTGATCTTCTTTATGTGTGCTTACGCGATTTGCAATAGCTACATGCAACATTTTATATTTCTAGAATATTGACAACAAATATATTCTTCCTTTAGTTCTTTCCCAGAATTGTGACGCCAAAGTTTTTGTTGCTACAGTTAATCTGATGACACAGATCGTTGCTAAAACATATTTATAGAAATACATATATTTTAGTGTTTATCTATGACGACTTCCTTTATTTATTGGTTAATAATATAATTTCACCATATATTTTAGATAGTCTGATATCTATTCTACATATCTTAAAAAGAAATTAAGTTTCCATTGCAACGATGTTCGACCAGCTTTTGGGGACGGAAATTCCATTGTCGGAAGCTATACACCTCTTAGCCACAAGAGATTCATTTAGTATAGTGGACTAAGAAAATAAAAGCAGGTATTCAAATAAAATGACTGCGATATAACTCGTTATGAAAATAGTAAATGGCGTATTTACGTGACAGTTGAAATGTCGGAGGCAGTCGAAGATAATCCGTTCCTTTTTCTGTAAGAAAAAGATCGATTCATTCCATCAAAAGTGCATCAAAAACATAAATAATCCAAATCACCACAAACAAAGAGATCTAAGGAAGTCGGGTATTTAATACAATGGAAAATAGCTTCCGAGATGGCAAACCCAATAGTGTTATCATAGACAAAAAAAAATTAAATGATAAAAGCCACAAAAGGAGCATCCATGACAGACAGTGATCAGCAGCAATCGTTTACGCAGATATTATTTTTACACCGTAAAGTATTTGAGGCAGAGAATCCAAATGACGTCGTAACTCCACACGGGTCCATCGTGGTTCCACTGTAAATGCATGTATACCATACAGTACGTATTACTACTCGTATAATCCTTGGTGCAACTTATACGATAGGAACCTCTACCAAACATTCTCATCCCGCGGGTTGGTCGTCCACAGGGAGATGCAATCCCACTAAACCAGATTTAATGAGACTTTGACCAGTAGCAGGTGAAAGATACATCTATATATAATATATATAATCCAGGTGTGCCAAATATTTCCATTCCCAAGTCACCACGTACACACCCGCACAAACATATGGTTTGGTCAAACATCTGTCTCATCGCATTCTTCGCCCTCACCAGTGCCTGTACGTGTCAAAGTCGTATAAAACGCAGAAAACATCACTACTGCTGCCTAAGGCCCTGTTTGGTTGGAGTATAGGCCCTGGAATAAAAGGTCAATTCTCCTCCCGACATAGTTCCCAGTGGTACGACTATTCCCCATTATTCCATCTTATTTCACTCTTATTCCTATCTTTATCCCACCTTATCTACCTTTATTTCACTTTATTCTCCTTGTTCTTATCCTCCAGCCGAACGGCAAATAGACCCTTATTCCCCTTATTCTCCATCCTTATTCCTGCTTATTCTCCTACCGAACGGACCCTAAGGTTACCAACTTGCATCTGTGACAACACGAATCTCCTCCAGCTGTGGGAACGCTGCATGCTAATCCCACTCACCTTTCCTTTAATTAGGCAGGCACGGACTTAATCGTGCATGGCTGATTTGGGTAGCCTCGTTGGACAGGGTCTGGATTAAAATAGATGCATGAGTTGGCCATCATCACGGAAAGGCTGATGAGATGGGAGAGGCCATCAGTGTCATCATAATACATGCGGTGCAATGATGGGGAGCTTGACCAGGAGTAGTTGAGTTGTGTATCTCTGTTATTTCTGCACATAAGATATACATATACATATCAGCCCGTGGCCTGCTGTGATGGTCCAGATTTTGATAGATATGGGTTTCATCAGTATGTGCAGAATAAAATATTAGGATTCCACCCATCCACTTGAAGTCCCCCCAGAAAGAACTCGAGTGTTTGGCAGCCTTTTGAGATTTTGCCAGAGATCCATGTCCCTTCCATTTCTCATCGGAATTCGAAACTTGGTACTATATATCGTTGCTTTTGCCCATGGAAAATTATGGTTGGCTTTTATCTTTCAACTTACGGTGGCAACGCTTACATCTCTCACCTTTTGTATTTGTGGTATTCAGACCGTGACAAGGTTTTTGTACAGAAGATAAGACCACTGCGATACAATGATTTATACGAGGTGAGAATGATGATGAATCCTAATGACTCATATAATGCCTTGAATTGTTTTGTTCAAATTCGAGAATTTTAAAAATTCCCCAGTTCGAGATTTATTTGATACCACGTGGCAAAGTTTTCCCTAGTCAAATATTATAATATCCTTGTCTGCTATCTTTGAATTACTCGAGTTCGTTACCATATGTATTCGACAATATATGTTTGAGTTCGAGTTCATTTGAAAAATAAGTATTAGAGTTCGATTTGATAGTAATTCATTAACAACTTGACCTAATTCAGACGATTTAAATAAACAATTTCTAAATTACACACGAATACATACACATTGACATATACATACATATAGAGAAAAAATAAAAATGTGTCTGCACGCACACACAAGTGTGTATTCTCATAGAAAGAAACTAGACGTTTAATGATAAATCCATGATTCATCACCTTTATTCTCTCATTATGGCTAAAGTCCTTAGTAAAATACATGTAAATATCCACTAATTCCATCTAATTAACATTCTAACCACAAATATTAATATTATATAATTAACACTTATTTTATTCAAAATAAATGAAAAAATAAAAAGAAAAATAAAAGAAAAGAAGGATGTATATAGAAGATATACAGACTGATCCTAACCCCAAAACTAGGTCAATATTGACTCGGTCGACAAAAGAAATAAGTAGGGAGAGATAAGGATCATAACCTATAAAAATATCAAGAAAATCAGGACCAAAAATATAATTTACCCATTTAATGCATTATAAATACTTCAGCTATTCGATTACCATCAAAACCATTTCAAATCAAAACACTTCTTTTGTAAAAGTTGTTCACAAAAATATATATTATTTTTATAAAAATATCAGAAAAATATTTCGAAGAAAAAAATTATTAACCGCGATGAACCGTAAAAGCTGCAATAGCTGACTTCAAAGGTTCATAACTATTTATAGAAAACTTCAAACGATCCAAACTCACTTTTAAAATACGTTTTATACTTAATACCATTTATTAAAAATATTAGAAAAATATTCGGATAAAATCCGTGAGTTTCGGCTTTTTGGACTCGTTGTATATATGTACTATATGTAGAAACTTCCCTGATTTTTTATTAAATAATCATAAACCGGATTAACTTAATTCTTTTTCCTAAAATCATCTAAAATAGTATATAAAAATATAAAAATAAAATTAAGCGAAAATACCAATAAAACCGAAGCCTCGAAGCTGCTACTTTTTTCTTACGGGCCTCATAACTCGGCCGTATGAACTCCGAATTGAGAAAACTCGGTCCCAAAAATTATATTTTTCAATTATCTACAAAATGACACTAATTTCGCTAAAATCAGAGTTAATGCAAAAAATATGATTTTCGATTCCATATTGGTATATTGTACAATAAACCGTAACTGATATTATTATTTAATATATTAATATTTTATTTACTTATTCCTTTATTTTTATTAAAATAAATAATATTTCATTTATTAATTTAAATTTATTTATTTATTATTTATTAATTAACTACTTAATTAAATATTTAATTATTTAATTAATACTTAATTACTTTATTAATCATATTTAATTTTTAATTATTTATTTAATTACAAAATTAATTTATTTAATATAATTATTAATTAGTTATTTTATTTATTTTATCTTTTTATCCCTTCATTTTCTCTCTCCTTTCTCCCCTTTCTCTCTCTACCTTTAGCAATTCTCATCTTCTTCCCGCACCTTCTTCCTCCTCCGCCTTCTTCCTCCTTCTTCCTCCTTCTCTCCGTCAACCACCAACCGCAACCAACGTCTCCAACAACCGGCCGTTCCTTCAACCACCCTTGCACTTCCGTCACCGCTGCGATGCCTGTATCCCGCCACCTCTATAAAAGCAAGCTGACCCCTCTCCAAGCGCCCCATCTGCCATTTTCTCCATTTCACCTCTACCGACGAACTTCGAGCGAGAGAGGGAGTTCGTGACAGGAAGTCCTTTCCGACGTTGAGCGAGGTAGAGAGAGAGAGAAGTCGCGATCCATCACCGGCGTTGCAGTCCGTGACGCCGCGATCTAGCCTCCGTCACCGCCGCGCCGTCGAGAAAGCATTCTGGAGTTCGACGAACTCCATTCACCGAAGCATCAACCACATCCGATTCATCTCCAACGCCATCCACTTTCGTCTCCCACTTCCAGGTTCTTCTCCTTCTGATTCCTCTTCCTCCTCCTCTGTTCTTCTCACCATTCCGCTTCTCGTCTTCCTTCCTTAGATCCTTTTCTATTCTATGTTTGTTTCTCTACAAATCGATATGACATAATCCTTCGGACATCGTCACCACCTCTGAAATCCTCCCGCCGTTATTCTACCTAACATCGCTGGCACCCTCCAATCACGTATTAGATCTAGACAACATCGACTCCATTCTTCAACATCTGAAGGTGTAGAGCCAATGAAGCATCAGAGTTCCGTCATTGCTGTAAGCATCTGATCAGAGCATAGACCCGAAACATTTCAACCATGAGAAGATGGGGCTCAATCTCGAGGGTCTATAACTGTCATCAACATCTAAGCGAGATGAATATCGAGCTGTTGAAGATCGATTCAAACATCAAATCCATATAAAACATCTCCTAGAGATCAACGAATCACCGTCAACCTGATGAGATCCGAGTAGACAAGCAATCCATCGCCTTTATCCATTTCTTGGCGTAGTCTCTCCAGAAACGTTGTACGAGCCTCTTTCGCTCTCAAAATTGGAGGAATCGTTACAACGACACACTTAGTTATAATAGCGGCTTTTGGAGAATCAAATAAAAATCACCATCAGATCCCAGCCTTGATTTCATCTTCGAGCTACTGCTTAAGATGCGAGACATCTAGAGCAGAATTGTATCAGTCATCGAGAAATCGAGATGATATCCATTTCCAAGCATAGAGTGAGGGAGTACTTCGCGAACAACACAAACTCATCGGATCTGTGCATGCGAGCACCTGCACTTGATTGTCATCACGCGAACCATCGCATCAACCTTCACCGCGGATCAGCGCCGATCATCAGAGAATCAGCACCTCCACGTTAAGCACTCTCCTTCTCGATCGAAGAACGACAACCGAAGACGGAGCTCCATCAATGATAGCACTACCTGGAACAACGATCCGTCTGAATCCAATTTCAAATTGGGAAAATAACCCCAGTGGTCAGATTAAAACTTGATCATACAGATACGGATCTCTCCACGCGTCGCAACAAAAACGAGAACACCGCCCCACCATTAAAGCGTGGTCACGCGCGATGCGCGTGTGCGGGCAAAGATTTTTCTTGCGGTTTAGCATAATTACCCTGCCTGGTTTCTATTATAAAAACCAGGTCCTCTTCATCCGAGCTCACGTGAGCAAGCAAGTGCTCACCGCGTTTTTGCGCACAAGCCCTGCGGAGATTCTATTATTCACATGTGCCCCCAATTTCCAGATTAACCACAAAAAGACCCCTATAGTTGTATATGCATACTATTCATATTCCTATATACAAAATATAAAAATATATTAAAATACATATAGATACTGTATTTTACACTATATACAGTATGATGAGTTGAAAAGACACGAGTGGCTAAGAGAGATAGGTATCAAGGGTCGTTGCGACCTCAACCTCTCGAATCGGACTCAACAAGAAAAGAAGACCACCAAATCAAAAATCAAGAAAATAGAGCAAATAGCGATCTCGCTATTTTATTTAACTTGGTATACTGACCAGGGCCGAACTCAAGGAGCACGGATTGGCTCGAGGCCTACGAAGTAGTCTAAAATCAAAAATAAAATAAAACAAGTATTTTTGGTGGATTTCATGGGTTTTAAATTTTTTGTTATTTTTAATTATAAAGAAAATGTAAAAGTAAATGAAAAAGGTCACAATCAATAAATAATTCAACCCATCAAAATAGGTCAAAAAAATAAATAAAAATATTTTTGAGTTTTATGAATTTTCAAGTGTTTTTGATAATTTTCTCTGATTTTTATAATTTTTAATGAATTTTCTAAAAATAAAAGAAGGCTAAAAATAAAAGCTATATAAAAATCTAGCAACAATTTTATGAAAAACTATAAATGAAAAGCTAACTACATAAGAAGAAATTAGATTTTTTGAATTTTTAGGAATTGTTAATGATTTTTATAAGTTTTTTAGGGGTTTTCAATTTTTATGGGTTTTATATATCAAAAATCCATAAAAATTGCACATAAATAAAAAGGGAAAAAATAAACACCAATTAAGTTTTTTAGAATTTTTAGAAGCTTTTTAATATTTTTATTTGATTTTTCAAGTTAGACAGTAGAGAAAACATGGGTTTTTGAATTTTTAAAAATATAAAATGATCACAAAAATGTCCCAAAAATTAGTGAAATTTTTACACATTGGCAGGAGCCACGTATCCAAATTTCACGATTTTTGGAGTCAATTTGCTATTTTATTTAGACAATCAAAGACAGACAGCTCACGAGGACCTAAGTGCAATTTTAGAAAACTAATCAGCCAATCAATAATATGTGAAAGAAATACGGGGCTGAAGTTGCAAAAAGCCCAAAAAGGCACGAGGAGGGCACGTGATTCACACACAGAGGGGCATAAATGTAATTCCTATATATAAAGATGCAATCAGTAATAACTGAGAAGTTTAGGGAAAAATATGTAAATAACCCACAAGTCACGTCGATGCACGTACTCTACATACAGAGGGACTAAGTTGCAATTAAAACAAACATGAGGTCCTATGTGCAAATTACCAAAAATGAAAACAACGTCCAAAAGTATTTACATGACTAAAACGAAAAGTAAAAACTAAGGAGGGCCTAAGAGTAATTTACCCTCTTATTAAGGATCCAACGGCTGAAGGAGGTCCACTTAAGATGAAACGGTCAGGATCAGCTGGTATCCCTTCGACGATCAACGACTAGCAGAGGTTCCTCACATCAATCCAATGATCAAGACCCTCGGATGATGGACGGTGAAGTTCAGAACTGGCAGGAGGGCTCGATCGGACGACGGAGATGCAACCTGGAGGAACGCCGAAGAACTCACCTCCGACGAAGTTTGATCGGCCAATACGCACGGTGCGGAGGTCCTCCAATGCTGCTAGGATGGGGAAAAGAGAGCCGATGGCGTTCTGCAGCTACTGAGATGCTTCGATGAGGCCGGGAGGTCCTGAAATGGCACGGCGGCGTGAAGGTCCTGGATCTCCTGTGCTTCAGTCGTTAGACCTCCAGGTGAGGTCCTTCTTCATGCAAACCTGCACAGAACGAACGCTGGGTCGAGGGTAAAGTACCTCGACCCGGTTAAGAGCGAAATGGGCAGATGGGGGAGGCGGAGCGTAGCTCTCCGGCGAGCGATGGCGGAGGAGAGCCGATGACCCTATTCTTTGGCGAACTAGGGGGAACGAATGGGTGAAGAACGTTGAGAGGAGAGCGACGAAGGTGATGGGATGGTCGGGCGATCAGATAGATGGTCCGATTGATCTAGGTGTCCCGACGAAGGTTTTTGGCTGGAAATACAAAAATCAAAATCTAGAAAAGGCCAAGTGCTATCGAGGAAACCTGATGGTCGAAGGCATCTATGCTGGAGGTGCTGGTCCTCCTGGTGTCTTCACCTCGATGGAGCGATGTCTCCAGAGGCTCGGGCTCGCCGGTGGCGGAGCACGGTGAGCTAGCTCGCTGGATCTGAGGCTAGAGGCCTCGGTCTGCTGCAACACTCCCTCGACCTAGCTGTCACTCAAGGAAACGAAGTGGAGGTCCCTGGAGCCGAAGGCGATGGACAGAGATGAATGAAATTGCAGCTCGAGGTGAAGCTTTATATGATGAAGGGTCCGAGAAGATGGGCGTGGAGCGCGCGGATCGAGGAACGGACCCCCAAGGGGAATGTCGGGCGTGGATAACGGATTTATCCTCGATAGTCGGAGCCCTGGATTGAAGTAAATGATGGGAGGATTGGTGCTGGGAAATTCGGAGAAAAATGGGTCGCCACAAGGATCCGCGAAGAGGGTGGTCCAGGGGGAGAGTTGACCGGGGGTCAACAATCCCCTGTAGACCAATCAAATAATTCCTAGTCAAAAATACTTAAAAATAGAAAACAATTTAATTTAAAAATATTTACAAAATAACAAAATATTTATTATTTTTAAAAATATTTTTTGTAATATTTATTTATTTTTTTTTAAAAAAATTAATGTATATGCATAATATAATATTATCTACAAGTATAAAATACCTATGTATTTTATACTTTTATTTTTAATTCCTTATTTTTGTACAAATACTCTAATTTTATATTTTATTTATTTACAACATAAAATGTAGAGTACAAAAATTTTATTTGGTTTTTATTATTTATACAAGGGTGAAATAAATAGATGTATTATTTCTATATACATGGTATATGTACAATGAAGAGAGAGAGAGAAATTATTTCCTTTTCTTTTTATTTTATTTTTCTAATTTTTGTTTATTTTTATAAGTATATACAAATCAATAAAAACCAATTTTTATTTTATTTTTATTTTAAATAAAATAAAATATATACAAGAAGGAGGGATATATGGTGAATGGCCCTATCTCTCTCTACTTGTTTATTTGGTGATCATGCCCATCTTGGGCTCTCTCTTGGGTTCATGTCACTCAATATTTATTCTAAATATTTCCCTTTTTTTCATTATTTCTTTATTTTTTTATTTTTGCACAAAACATGCTAATTATTGATATTTATGCAAAGCATGCATTTTGATAACTTAATATATTTACAAGTATCTACATGATGTTTTGCAACGATAAATAGCTAAAATAAAAGAATAAAGAGTGATTAATAAGGATTCATCACCTCCTATACTTTACTTTTGCTAGTCCCTTAGCAAACACTTATTTGAAAAAGAAGTGAAAAGAAGAAAAAGGAAAAGAAAAAGAAGGGAAAAAGAATGAATCAATGCTGATGATTAAACTTGTCTTCATTAAATTGAAGTATGGAGCTTAGTCAGATCTTTGGATTATTAATTTGTCGGAACCTTATTTGGACTTAGGTTTAAAACTCAACAGCCTCTAAGTTCCACTAATCTATAGTCAAGACTCCTCAACAATCCAGATCAGAATAAGTCTACATACACAAACTCTGATGACCATGAAACTTTCCTTGTACTGTGTAAGTGAGGTATAGCTCTCCACCTCCGAAATAGCAAAGTGACAACCCTCCTCAACAAGGTAACTCTAATACCCTAGTCTGGCAACTCTTTCCTCAAGGAGCGGGGTATTCCCTTCTATGTTCAAGTACAACCAGATCAAGAAGAGGGGAAAGAAGAGAATGGAACACGGCCAGTGTAGCCATGTATCCTTGGGAGCTCAACCGGTGTAGCTTAGTATCCTTGCTGCAAGCTTCATGAGATGGAACATGGATAACATAAGATTTGCTTCATTGCACTATATACACTCCGGTGGGATTATCATTTTCTCTCAGACCCACTACTTTTTTTTGAGTTATTCTTTTCTTTTTGCATTTTTGACACATGTACAACATATCTACAAAGTGCAGCATATATACATAAGGAGTTTTTCCTCTTGAGCCAGTAGACTATCCCTCTTTTGAAGCTTTATTGCAACCCATAACTCTTGTCGTTAGACCTCACAGCTACCAAACCAAGTTGAGACACACTTCCTTCACTAGAAGAAGAAGAGAGGTTCCGCCTAGAAGTACTACCCTCATATGCTACCCCAAGTCAAAGAAGACTGCCTCCTCACCACCTCATCCGTAGAGAGCTCGGTGTAAAGTGCTGGTCCAAGTAAAGCCATTGTCTATAAGAGTCATGTGTGCGTTGTTAAGTGCTTTACTTACACTCATCGGGATGACATATGATCATAGCCTAGTGGACTCAAAGAATTAAGTCACCATGGACCTGAAAAGTCACAACCCTAAGCCCTATAAGGTTCCTCTTAGAATTAGGTGGATTAAGATCTTAACCAAGCTCCATTTTTCAATTTAATTCCACACTAGTTTAAATGTCAACTATAATTCAGGAAAAACTATACAAATATTGACAAAGATGCAATTTTTACAAAATTTTACAAATGTGTAAAATTTTTGAAAAATGTTTGAAAACATGGATGTATGTATGAATGCAAGTTTTGCAAAATATTTACACAAATTTACACAAGGTTTTTGCAAACTTTTTGTTTTTCAAAATATTTTACAAAAATTTTGTACTATATACATAGTTTTGATATCAAAATATTTACAAACTATTTACACAAAAGATTTTTACAAATATTTTTACAAAAACATTTTTGTACATAGCTATGTATGTACAAGAAAATAATTTTATTTACAGGGAAATTTTTTTTAATTTTTATGGATTTTAAGGATTTTTAGCCATTTTTTATTAACACACTCACACAAAGTACGAGTTATGGCTAAAGTATATATGGATTATATACGACACCCCCCTGTACTTAGCTTGAACGATGTCCTCAGAGTGAATCAAGAGCGATGAAGAAGGCATAACTCGTGCTTATATAGGGAAGTGAAAAGAGAAAGCTATATATAAAGATGAATGAGAGAATAGAAATGAAAGAGAAGATCTTGGGGTTTCCCCCTATACTTAGGATCAAGTAATCCTAAGTATAGTAGGTTGTACACAAAGGGAAATCCGAGTGGAGAATGTACAGGGTCTACCCTCTATACTTAGGGTAAAATATCCCTAAGTATATGCAACAAAATAGAGATAGAAAAGAATCAAAATAAAATCAAAAGTCTCGCACTCCCTGATGAATCCCCATTCATCACTCTTTATTCTTTTATTTTAGCTAAAAACCTGTGCAAAACACCATGTATATGTTTTTAAATAGAATAATTTATCAAGAAGCATGCATTGTGTAAATACTCATAATTAACATGTTTTTGTGCAAAAATAAAAGAATAAAGAAAAAAAGAAAAAAAGGGAATTAGAATAAATATTGAGTGACCTGAACCCAAGGGAAGGCTCCACAAGGGCCTGACCGCAAAATAAAATAAGTAGAGAGAGATAGGGTGACTCAGCATTGTGTAAATAACCCTCTATGTGTTAATATTTTAATTTCTAAAAATAAAAATATTTATGTGATCCCCATATTTTGTATATATTTATAAAAATAAAAAAAATAAAAATGGAAAAAAAAGAAAAATAAAAATAAATAAATTCTCTCTCATCAATGTATATATACCATGTACATAAAATAAAAGATGCATTTATTTCACCTATGTAAATAATTAATAAAAATCAAATAAAAGTCTTTTTATATTCCATATTTTATGATGTAAATAAATAAAATATAAAATTGGAATAAATATACATAAATTAAATAATAAAAATAAAATTAAAAAATACATAGGTATATATACCCGTATATAATAATAATATAATTTAAATACATAATTTATTATTCAAAAAAATAAATAAAAATCACTAAAAAATACTTTGAAAATAAATAAATATTTTTCATTTTGTAAATATTATTAAATAAAATTTCCTTCTATTTTATTTTGATTTTTCAAATATTTTTCCAATGCCTTTTTCTTATTGGTCCACGGGGGATTGTTGACCTCCGGTCAACTCTCCCCTCAGGACCACTTCCAAGCAGATCTGCGTCTCGACCCGACTTCGCCCAATTATCCTGGGCTGATCCGATCACCTTTCACCTAAACCCCAGGCTCCATTTGCAGATCGTATATCCGAGATTAACGCCCGGGGATCTTTCTAGGGATCCGTGCACCAAATATCCCTACCCGGCTCCATTTCTACCGGACCCCTACCAGTATATAGCATCATCTTCCTCTGCTATTTAACATACCTTCAGCCACCATCTTCGATCCCTGTGACCTCCATCATCTTCCTCGAGTGACAGCGAGTGCAGAGGGTATCTGAGATAGAGATTGGAGGTGTGTAGCCCAGGTTCGGTGACCCTTGTCGTCGAGCTCTGCCGCCGGCGTAGCCCGAGCCTCTGGAGGCGACGCTCCATTGAGGCGAAGACACCCGGAGATCCAGCGTCTCCTTCGCAGTCGACACTGACCATCAGGTAGCTTCTTTAGCCTCTAGTGAATAGTTTAGATTCGATTTTCACATCCCAGCTCCGCCAGCTCCGCCCCAGTGGCTAGAGCCCCGCCACTTCACCTTATCCGTATATATCAATTCCTTAACCCATCACCACCTTCTTTACACAATCTGATCACCTCGAGCTGGGCCATCTGAGCCTAGACCAAGTCGGGTTCCTCCCGCCACCTTCCCCGGAACCCCCATCGCCCATCCACGCTGCTTCTCTTTATCGTTTCGCCAATAACCCATGCCGGAGCGTCCCTCCGAGCACGAGCTTCCTCCTACAGGTGAATAAGCGTGAGATACCCCCCTTGGCCGCCTTTCCACCCTTCGTCGTAGCAGCCCATGTCCCTCCTCTTTCGCTGGAGGATCCGGCCATTGGGAGCTCCATCGGACGGTACCAACCGACGCGGAACGCCATCGCGAGAAGAACCCCCCTCTCCGATCTTCCATCAGACGCTCGGATCGCTCCTAGCTTGTCGGAGAAGCTCGCCCGGGAGGAGTTCTTCCAGTCCACTTCTCCACCGTTAGATCGTCCTTCAGCGCCAGTTATCATCAGAGCCACTCCTCTCCTGCCACCGTCAGACCGTCAGACCGTCAGATCTGTGATCTGACGGCCACGTGCGCCCCACATTCTCCCTCGCACTAGCACCGTTGGATTCTCTAGGAGGCATCATCAGGACCGTTCACATGCCAGTCATTCTCCGCCCAACACGTCACCACTCATGCGCCCCGCACGCGCTTCGGCTATGTAACTTGCGCCCGACCCCCTGCAATTTACTTTAGTTTTTATTTAGTCTACTAAATAAACTTGCACACTTGGTTAATTTGCATATTTGGACCTATATTTTCTTGTATTTGCTTTTTAGCCCCAGTTTCTGTGGGACACATGCTTCGACACTTGAGTTTTGGGTAAATTGCATGTAAAGGACCTGTATTTCTGGATGTTATGATCTGAACCTTTTTAAATAGGAATGACACTTCAGTCCTTGTGAATGTGAGGCACGTGCTAGGCACGTGATATTGTGGGCATTTTACATTATCTGGGCCGGGGTTTCTGATTGTTCTGGATTGAAGTCTATGTTTTGAAAATTACATTTATACCACTATGCGTGCGGTATTCGAACGTGTTGAATTGATGTGATTTTTGCACTAATGCCCTTCTAGTTTTCACACGTGTTATCTATTTAGCCCTGAAACTTTGTTTCTTTGCGTATAGGTCCCTGTGTGCTGTAGCCTTTGTAGTGGTTGAATAAAATATCAAATTAATTCTAAATCAAGTGAAATTTGGCCACGTAGTTCCTGCCAATATGTAAAAATTTCACTAAATTTTTGGGACATTTTTGTTTCTTTTTGATATTTTTAAAATTAAAAACCTTCATTTTTGTTACTGTTTGAAATAGAAAATCAACAAAAATATAAAAACTCATCTAAGAATTCTAAAAAAATTTGGACTTGTTTGTTTTGTGGTTTTTGAGTTTCTATCCAATTTTTAGCCCATTTGTATTTATAAAACCCTTAAAAATATAAAACCCTAAAAACCTTATAAAAATTATTAAAAATTATATAAAAAAAATGCAATTTTTATTTCCTAGTTTAGTTTTTATTTTTACTTTTCATAAAAATCACCTTCATATTTTTATAGGCTAATTAGCTATTTTTAATTAGCCTTTCAAAATTGATTGCACATTACTTCACTGTTTTTGCCTTTTTCTATTTTTATAAAATCAACTAAAAATTATAAAATTCTGAAAAAATCACCAAAAACACTTAAAGATATAAAAACACAAAAACAATTTTATTTGATTTTTTGGCTTTATTTGATGTGTTTAATAAATTGTTAAATTTGTTCATTTTAGCCCTTTTCTTACATTTTCTTTGAAATTAAAAATACAAAAAATAAATATATATAAAAATCATCCAAAAACACCTCTTTTTATTTTATTTTATTTTCAACTACTTCGTAGGCCGATCCGGCCAATCCGTGCTCCTTGAGTTCGACCCTGGTTGCTATACGAGGTTAAATAAATAGCGAGAACCACTCTTTGATTTTATCGATTTATTTTCTTATTTTGGTGGTTTCTAATTTTCTTGTTGAGTCCGACTCAAGGGGTTGAGGTCGCAACAACCATTGATACCTATCTCCCTTAGTCTCTCGTATATTTCAGCTCTTCAGAATGGCACCGTTGCCGGGGAGCACGGCTTAGTAGTCTTTTTATTTTTTGTTTTTGTTCGGTTTTCAGTCACGCAGCTTTTCCTGCGGCTTTTTGTTTTCTTTCGCAGCTTTTCACGGCTTTTTCTGTTTCTTTTGTTTTCTTTTTCTTTTCTTTTCTTTTCTTTTATTTTTTGTTTGTTTTTATTTTGTGTGTTTATTTCTATTTTTGCATATATTTTGTTTTATTTTATTTTACCTTGCTTAGTTTTTATAATAATTGTTTCTGACACTTCTGTTTGACTTCTTGTGAGGGCCCGAGGACCGAGGTGACTTTCTTTAGAAAGCCGAAGCAACCGCGGAAGCCGGAGGCAGCTCCCTTCTGTACGGAGCCGCAAGAGAGAGCGAGAGGTTGAGCGGGAGAGGAGAGGTTTTAGTTTTATTTTATTTTGATTATTATAATAATACAGGGACAACTAGACTCTCAGCCAAACTTGTGATTGCGGGGTCTGTTTCGCTGAGCACCGGTGTGCTCGGGGGACCTCACCGTGATTTATGCCGGTTTTGATTTTTCGCTTTCTATTTACTGCCTATCTGATTTACACGGTTTTGGCCTTAGCTTAGGATTTTCTGCTGGTTGTGACGTAACTGATTAGGATCCAAACCTTAATTATCTGCCTGCTCCTATTAGATCGTAATTGGAACTAATTAAAAATTAATAAAGAAAAGGCTAACCTGGTTACTTGAGGGGTCACGTGCTGCTAGACGTCGTATACAGCGCTGGCAGGACCCGTTGTGGCGGGCACCGATCAGCATCAGAGACCAGACTCCGACCCCTCCTATTGACCCGTTAGTCATTTGTTCTTCTCGTGTAGAAATTGCTTCGTCTAAGACCGATTTTCTCGTGCATCATATAGGTAGTTTATTTTCTGTCTTTATTTTAACTGGAGTCAGGTACGCCTTTCTTACTCGGAATGCGTCATTGATTTCATCACGCATCGGCTTTTTCGTCTTCTCTCCCATTTTCTGGACTTAAATAATCAGGAGAACCCGAAAAATTCGTTAGGCGTTTGTTTTCTTGAAAAATATCTAAAAAGAAAAACCATAAAATTTGGGACTGCTAAAGCAAATCAGACCTAAAAGACACTTCACCAAAAAAATCTGTATTGGGACAACAACCCCTCCTTGTATGGTTTGATTGAGCGAGAGAGTGACCTGTACACTAGGTAGAGCCACATCCGACCCCTTTTCAGACTACTGCTTCTGGGCTAGTCGTTCCCCAGTGAGGATCCCTTCGATTTTCGACAAAGCGGGCTGCGATATCCTTAACAGAGCGAGCCGATCGGGTTGCGATATCCTTAACAAGCGGGCTTCGATTGTATTATCACTAAAATAAAAAAGACAAGATAAAAGACCGAACTCCTACGGTCATCAGCTCGCGTCACGTTGGTGAATTGGGGATTTATTTGCCTGATCCTGTTTGCTTTCCAGATCCCATCCACCTGACTCGCTAGATCACGATGATGGGTCGGAGGTCCCTTAGGCAGCCTCTGGCTGCACTGCTTACGAGCACTCCGGCCTGTTTATCTAGGTCGGTTCATGAGAGTTGAGACCCGCTCTCCGAATCCGAGTTCGCTTCAATCCTGTTCCCCCCCGGCCACCTTTCTTCTGAGAGTCCAGAGGTGCCCGATCAGATAGAGCAGCAGACGGATTATATTTCAGCACCCGAGCTTGGGTCTTTTGCCTTTGCAGAGACCATGGCTGGTAGCAGTGACGGCCACACCGGAGGCCCACGAGCAGAGCAGACCTATGTCCTGGACCTGGGTGTGATCAACAACACCTTGATAGCTTCCCTCGAGACGATGCAACAGTATATTAGGGATCATGAAGCTTTCATGGTTGAGATGAGGAGAGAGATGGAGCGGATGAGAGCCGACCGCGAGCAGCGCAGGCCCGCAGGAGATGGGCCAGAGATACCACATCAGGCCGATAAGCCAGTCCAGCCGGCGACAGCAGCAGCAGGAGCCATACCGATGCGGGAGTTGCACAACCCCAGATCGATGCTCACCCACCGATGGATTGTTATTTCGACGATCGTGGGGGACTTCAAGTTCCCCCCGCAAACGATACAGCTTCTACCCCATTTCCACGGGCTCACGAATGAGGAGCCCCATCTCCACCTCCAGGACTTTGAGATGATCTGCAGCACCGTCCACGATCGACAGGTGGACGATGACACCATTAGGATGATTGCCTTCCCCTTCTCACTAGTCGACTGAGCAACCAACTGGCTGAAGCATTTGGGGAGGTTTGTCCATACCTGGGAGCAGCTTCGCACCGAGTACTTGAACAAGTACTATCCACTTGGGTGGACCAATGCAGCAAAGGTCCTGATCAACAACTTCTCCATTCTCCCCAACGAGCAGTTCCATGAGGCATGGGAGAGGTTTAGAGAGCTCATCAAAAGATGCTCGTACCACGATATCTCGAAGCCGAACCTAGTTCAGAGCTTCTTCTGCGGGTTGACACCAGAGCTGCAGGGCCTGGTGAATGCTTCTTGTGGCGGTTTCTACTTTGCCACGGATGAGGATCAGGTCTGGGCCATCTATGAGGAGATGGTCGAGAACTACACCGTGATGTCCCAGACCCGACTCTATACCCAGGGACGCCCACAGCCACAGACCATGCAGTTTCAGAGGATAGCACGGGTCGATGCCGGTCCTTCCACTTTGTCTGCGGCAACCACACAGGCCGAGTCTATAGCCACAGACATGGGCATCATCAGCGAGAAGCTGGACCGGATCGAGCTGATCGAGAAGAAGCTGTGCCAGGGAATGACGCAGATCGACCAGGTGGCACAGACGCTGAGTGACATGAAGACACAGATCATGTGTCTCTAGGAGGCACAAACGGCTTCTCAGCCCTGTCTCAGGTCACGAGGAGATCCGAGCAGCAGTGGTAGCTCATCCCAGCACTCCAGTCAGCCTAGACAGGTTCACCATGTCCAGGTGGAGTCGTACCTGCAGCCGCAGCAGTCTTACCAGCCACCACCATCCCAGGACACTGAGATGGTGGTTTACCAGCCATATCAGCCTTTGGCAGTACTTCCCCCTCCCTCATACGAGCAGGAGCCGTTGATGGATGTCAACGGGATTTGGTATGACCGACCCTAGCCCAGTATCCGACAAGACCATCCCGGATTCCGCTGGTCGACCGGAGGCACCAGTTCCCAGCATCAGCCTCCAGTTCAGGGTGGCTAGTACGGCCAGCAGCGTGAGCAGCATCAGCAGCAGCAACTCCTAGTTCAACAGCAGCAACAGTTATCCCATTACCAACAATATGGTCCTCGTCCCTATCAGCAGGGACAGCGTTGGAGGCGAGAGTAGCCTCAGCAGCAGTATCATCACCAGTACCCCTCTTACCCTCACCACCAGCAGCAGCAACCTCAGTACCAGAGAGGCCACCTGTCAGGTTCTCATGGGCCGACCTATGAGAACCCCACCTTGGACGATCTAGCCCGCCTCATGACCGAGCAGCAGGATACCTTTAGATGGGAGATGGACGAGTTCCGTCGAGAGATGAGGGAGATCTTGAGAGGGAAGGCTGCCATCCCTGCCCAGATTGAGCCGAACCCCAACAGCCTGAAGAGGAAGTCTGAGCAGGTAGAGTTCACAGAGACCACCACTCCTAGTGATTCACTTGGTGACATTTCTATATATCTGTTTGATGCTAACTTTGTTACACTTAGGAGTGGTAGGATGCCAGTAGGCAGTGCCTCATCTGAGTGACGACTTGATGCTACTACAGGAGCGCTAGGCGAGGAGGAGAGCGGTGCTGATGCCGCTAGAGAAGGTGACGGTGGTGCTGATGCCACCGCGGATGTTGATCCAGCTGACGGTACTGAGGCCGTCGCTTCACCAGATGGAGGAGGTGGTACTTATGCCGCCATACTTGTTGTCGAGCCAGAGCGCGGTACTGATGCCGCGGATGCAGATGCCGAGGGTGGTGTTGAGGCCACTAGTATTTCTACGGCTAGTCCTATTGTTTTTCCTTCCGTTCATGTACCTCAGTACGTTTCTGTAAATATAGGAAATGGGTTTGATTTATTCTGATCCACCTGTGGTGATTGATGATGTATGTGTGGATTCTGCCGTGCTTGAGCAGCCCAGACCTTCTCCTAGTCCATCATCTGAGAAGGACCCAGCAGTCCTCTTCCCCCAAGCACTCCGCTTGGCTAAGGGGACCAAAAAAGATCCAAAAAAGTCCCACCAGCTAGAGTTTAGCCAGCACATGATGGATTGTTTTCAGATACAACTGACTCTACAGGAGGCCTTGGAGCACATCCCTCTCTTCCAACGATCACTCAGAGACAGGACCATAGATCAGAGGAAGAGGAGGAACCACCAGTCAGAGATCCATGTGCTCTCTCGCGCCACATGCTTCACGATCTAGAACCGTCTGTCAGCCAAGAGGCCAGATGCCGGAGCCCCATATGTCAGATGCCATACTCAGGAGCAGAGGTTCGATTATACTCTATTAGACACCGGGTCTTCGATCAAGCAACTTCCGACAGCCCTCCTCGACCACTTTGCGTTGGGCCCTCTACGACAGAGCAGGGCGATCCTTCAGTTTGCTGATCGATCTGTCAAGAGGTCGAAGGGGCTGTTGAAGAACGTTGTTGTCACGATTCAGGGCCTGAAATTCCCCGTGGACTTTGTTGTGTTGGACATGGAGATCCCTGAGTCCGTGACTGATACCCCCATCATTTTAGGACGCCCGTTCTTGGCCACAACCTAGGAAGTATCTGATCATGATAGCGGGAAGGTATACTTTCGCATCGAGGGTGAGAGTGTACAAATAGAGACGATCGAGGAGACTAGAGCCTGAGATTCATCTTGCTCCGAGCAGAATTTAGATTCAGAGCAGATGACAGAGGCAGGGCGAGACATCCACTAGGACTGCGACTTTGTGATCACAGATGACGAGGCAGTTTGGGCAGACCTAACAACACTGTCCATCCTCTCACCTTCACAATTTGCTGATGCACAGATGACAGCAGAGGAGAGCTTGGATAGCGCACCCCTGGTCCAGGATACATATCAGGCAGCAGAGCCAGTCCCTGATCACAAGGCAGATGTTTGTGATTCTGATACAGATCCCTCGGAGTCAGATTTCGACTGGGTTGAGTTCGATGACTTAATACCGTGTCTGACTTCCACAGAGCCGATAACTAGGGAGGAGGCTGATTCCACACAGAGCAGAGACACACCAGCAAAGCAGCCTTCACCTGATTCAGATTGTGAGAAAGAGTTCTCATTCTCCCATGTAGACTTGGCTGCATTCACTCAGACCTTTCAGAGGCCAGATCCACCAACACAGTGTTGTCCAGAGCTGAAGCCGCTTCCTTCATCGCTGAAGTATAAGTTCCTTGTGGGTGAGCATGAAATGTACCCAGTCATTATCTAAGCGGATTTTACTGGAGAACAGGAATCCCCTCTGATGGGTGTTCTTGAAAAGAACCGTAAGGCGATAGGATGGAGTGTAGCCGATCTCCAGGGGATAAGTCCGGCCCTGTGCTCCCACCATATCTATCTCGAGGAGGACGCAAAGTCATCACGTGAGTTCCAACGGCGACTGAACTGAAACCTTCGAGATGTTGTCATGAAGGAGATCTTGAAATGGTGGAGCGCCGATTTTATCTACCCCACCTCCGACTCCAAGTGGGTCAGTCCGTTTCATGTGGTGCCCAAGAAGACGAGCATCACTACAGTTGTCAGCGAGTTTGGAGAGGAGATCGCTACCCGGGTACCCACTTCTTGGCGGGTGATGACACGAAGAACCCGAGTGACTAAGGTAATCAGGTGTATCTAAGATGGTCGTTGCGACCTCGGTCACTCAGATGTGTCAATCAAGAAAAATGAACCACTAATATATATAAAATCAGATAAAAACATAAAATAGCGGTCCTGCTATTGGATTAACCTGGTATAGCGACCAGGGTCGAACTCAAGGAGCACGGATTGGCCTTTCAGCCTACGAAGTAGTAAAAAGAAATAAAATAAAAGAAGAAATTATTTTTAGTGGTTTTGAATTTATTTTATATTTTTTTGGATTTTTAATGTATTAAGAAAATAAGAAAAACAAAGAAGCACACACTTCAACAATTTATTTAAAGCACTAAAAATCAACCAAAAATTCAAACAAAAATATTTTTATGTCTTTTATAATTTTTAGTGTTTTTGGTTAATTTTTGAGAATTTTCTGATGTTTATTTAATTTTCTAAAAATCAAACAGTAGCTGAAACAAATGGTACTGTCCAGCCGAGGTAAACAGGCCTAGATAAAATATCTAAAAGCCTAAAATAGCCGGGAGGTAATTTTCCTGTAAAGAGAAGAAAACAAGAAAAATTTAGGCACCAATTTTATTATTTTTGGGTTTTTAATTTATTTACTAGAATTTTTATAAGTTTTTGAGTGTTTTTCAATTTTTAGCGGTTTTCAGTAGTGAAAAATAGCCAAAATTGGCTAGAAAATCAAACAAAACCAAACAAACACCAAACAATTTTGTTGTAATTTTTAGACACTATTTAATATTTTTTTTATGATTTTTAAAGTTAGACAGTGACAAAAATAAAGGTTTTTGATTTTTTAAAAACATCAAATGAAATCAAAAATGTCCTCAAAAATCCACGAAAATTTTACACCATGGCAGGAGCCATGTATCCAGTTTTCGTTGGATTTGGAGGTGTTTTGCTATTTTATTCAAAAAGAAAGAAGGGGCACTGTGCACAGGGACCAAAGTGCAAATACCCAAGAGTCTGCGGGGTTTGGTGCAATTTACCCAGCAAAACACGCGCCACGTGCGTGCCTGGGGCACTCAGGGACCCAAATGTAATAAAAATAAGTCCCGAGGACTTATTGGTAACAGGTACCAAAAGCCCAGGGGCTTATCTACAAAATACCCACAAATATCACGCACATGCTCAAATAAACCACGCACAGGGGTATAAATGCAAATAAGTAAAAACTTTTATTGACCTAATAACAGCCAGAACTACAAGGGCATGGAATGCAAAACACCCAGAAAATCACGTGTCGAAGCACGTGTCCGCAACTGGCAGGGGTATAAATGCAATTCACATAAAAGATAAGGTCCACAGTGCAATTTTCACAAAAATAAAAGAACTTCACTACGTATTTACAGGACTGAAACTACATGCAGGAAAGGACGGGGGCCTAAGGACAACTTACCCCTTTTATTACGTCGATGGCCGGATGTGTGACGCGTGGCGGATCTGACGAATGAGATAAATGGCGCCTTAACCCTTGGAAAGCCCGGCCTGATCGAACGTCTGAGAGCCCTCCACGTGGAGATCGGACGGTGACGGTTCGCTGGAGGCTGAACTCTTGGTGTATCGATGGAGGAGAGGAGGGCACGTGGCAGATCTGACGGACGAGGCTAGCTGGTGCCTCTCCCTCCGCGCGGATGGTCGAGATCGATCCTCGGGATGATCAGACGGTGACGGTGCGCCTAGATGGATGGATCGAATTGCAACTGGGGCGCGGAGGAAGATCCGACGGTCGATGAGGCAGCGGGAAGAACTGGCGGCCGGCGAGATTCGCCGGCCCTCTGCGTGCACGATGAGCCTCGTCTGATGCTCCTGAGGTTCGGGAAAGCTTCGCCGTGAAGCCCCGCACCCGATGCTCTGCTCCGATGAAGGCGAGGAGCTCCAGAGAGCTCCGGTGACGTGAACGAACTGGAGCTGCTGTGCTCAGAAGTGTCGACCTCCAGATGAGGTCGATTGGCCTTGATACCTGCACAGGAAAGAAGCTGGGTCGAGGGCAAACTGCCTCGACCCGTCAGAGCGGGCGGAAGGTGAAAGATGCGTCGGTATGGTGGGTCTCCGGCGAGCGGCGGAGGTGAAGACCCAAGATCCTGCTCCGGGACGAGACAGGAGGAATGGCTGGGTGGAGAAGGTGGAGAGGAGTCAGGCGAATGTGGTGGAGTGATCGGACTGGCGGATGGGTGGTCGGAGTCGGCAGGCGGAGGTGGCGGAGCTGAACTACCAGAAATCGAGAAATCCTATTCTACGCTAAACTAGAGGTCTAAAGCGGCTACCTGATGGGTGTATTCGACTGGGCTGGAGCTCAAGAAGCTCCCAGTCGTTGCCTGCAAGGGGCCGTCGAGTCCCCAAGGCTCAGCGCGCTCGCGGCGGCGCACGGCGGAGTTAACCACCGGATCAGTGGTTCCCTTGGTGCTCGTCCCTCGCTTCCACTCCAAAACACGCAGCTGTCACTCGGGCGCTCTGGAGGAGCTCCTTGGCGGCGAGCAAGGGGTCCAAAGATGAATTAGGTCGCCGGAGACGACATGATATATGGTGCTGGGTCCGAGAAGATGATGGTCGGGCGAGTAGCGCGGAGCTCGGATCCTCCAAACCCTCCCCGGACGAGGGTCCTGGATGATCTGAGGTTAATCGGAGCCCGGGGTTTGGGTCAGTGGCGGTCGGGTCAGGCGGGTAGAAATTGGAGAAGACGGGTCGGTTGCCAGATCCACGAGAGAAGAGGGTCCGCGGGGGAAGTTGACCGAGGTCAACAAACCCCCGTGGACCAATCAGGAGCCCCCAAGCATTGATTATTTATTTATTTATTTTAAGCTAGAAAATGATCGATTTAGCAAAAACTTAAAACATGAAATATTTTTATTTTATTTTATTTCTATTTTTTTGTGATTTTTAATTAATTTTTCAAAATAAAAATAAAGTATTTACACTGTATAGCTATATATAGGTATTTGTACACTATAGGGTTTTTGATTGTGATTTTTAAATTATTATTTTTATACACTTTTATTCCCATTTTATATTTTATTTATTTATGTTATAAAATAAGGAATAAAAAAGTAATTTTTATTTTATTTTTATTATTTATGTACATAGGTAAAATAAATATATATACATCTATATACATGGTATATGTACAATGTATTTTTGTATTTTTAATTTTGCTATTTTATTTTGCTTTTGTTTTAATTGTTTTCATTTTATTTAGTTACATTATAAAAATAGAATATTTACAAAAATTTTGGAAATTAATTTTGTCTATTTACAAAGTTAAATAAATATATAAGAGTGGTTCATGTACATGATGAAGGTGGTATTTTTGTTCTTTTTGATTTTTATCTTTTTCTTTTGTTTTTATACTTCTAAATATATACAAGTATTTACAAACATAATTTAAGCTATTTTTGTTGAGGAAAATATTTTTATTTTATTTACATAAATATTTACACATGAGCCCCTATCTCCCTCTACTTTGGCTTTTATGCGGTCAGGCCCATGCTGTCCTCCCTTGGGTTAGGTTGCTCAATATTTATTCTAAATATTTCCCTCTTTTTCTTTTTAATCTTAATTCTTTTATTTTTGCACAAAAACATGCTAATTATAGGTTTTTACACAATGCATGCTTTTGGTAATTATTCCTATTTACACATATCTACATGTATTTGCAAGGGTTTTTGTAGCTAAAATATAAGAATAAAGAGTGATGAATGAGTATTCATCACCCCCCTATACTTAACTTTGCTAGTCCCTTAGCAAACACTTATTTGAAAAAGAAGTGAAAAAGAAAGAAAGAAAAAGAAAAAGAGGATGTACATGGATCAAGGTTGATTATTAAACTTGCCTTCATTAAATTGGGGTATGGAGCTCGATCAGATCTTTGGATTATTAATGTGTCGGAACCTTATTTAGACTTAAGCTTAAAACTCAACAGCCTCTAAGTTCCACTAATCTATAACCAGGACTCCTCAATGCTCCAGATCAGAACAAGTCATCAATCACAAACCTTGAAGACCATGAATCTTTTCTTGTCCTGTGAAAGTGAGGTCTAAGCTCTCCTCCTCAGAAATAGCAACTTGACAACCCTCCCCAACAAGGCAACTCTATGACCTCAATCTGGCCACTCTTTCCTCGAGGAGCGGGGTATTCCCTTCTAAGTTCAAGTTCAACCGGCTCAAGAAGAGGAGGAAGAAGAGAATGGGTCAAGGCCAGTGTAGCCAAGTACCCTTGGGAGCTTGACCAGTGTAGCCAAGTCTCCCTGCTGCAAGCTACAACAGGTGGATCATGAAACCAAGCTTTGCTTATTGCACTCTATATACATACTCCGGTGGGATTATCATTTTCTATCAGACCCACAACTTTTTTGGAGTTATTTTCTTTTTGAATTTTTTTTTCGAGTGCATCTGTACAACATATACATGTGCAGCATATATACAAGGAGTTTTTCCTCTTGAGCCAGTAGACTATCCCTCTTTTTGAAGCTTTATTGCAACCCACAACTCCCGTCTTTAGACCTCATGGCAACCAGACCAAGTTGAGACGCACTTCCTTCACTAAAAGAAGAAGAGAGGTTCCGCCTAGAAGTACTACCCTCATATGCTACCCCAAGTCAAGGAAGACTGCCTCCTCACCACCTCATCCGTAGAGAGCTCGGTGCATAGTGCTAGTGTCCAAGTAAAGCCATTGTCTATATGAGTCATGTGTTGTTGTTAAGTGCTCTACTTAGGCTCATTGAGATGACATGTAATCATAGCCTAGTGGACTCAAAGAATTAAGTCACCATGGACCTGAAAAGCCTTAAACCTAAGCCCTATAAGGTTCCTCTTAGAAGTTAGGTGGATTAAGATCTTAATCAAGCTCCATTTTTCAATTTGATTCCAGGCTAGTTTAAATGTCAACTATCATCCAGAAAAACTATATACATATGTACAAAATATGCTTATTTACACAAATTTTACAATCATGCAAAATTTTTGAAAAATGTTTTGAAATCATGAATGGATGATGCATGAAGTGCAAGTTTTGCAAAAAGATATTTACACACATTTACACAAGATTTTTGCAAACTTTTGATTTTCAAAACATTTTGGAAAAATTTTGTACTATATACATAATTTTGATACAAAAATATTTACACAAGCTTTACACACAAAAGATTTTTGAAATCATTTTTAATCTAAAATATAAGAATAAAGGGTTTCAATCGTCTATAGTCCACATGTCCTGGTTCAATCCCTGACAACGGCGCCATTCTGATGACACGAAGATACCGAGCGACTAAGGTAATCAGGTGTATCTAAGATGGTCGTTGCGACCTCGGTCACTCAGATGTGTCAATCAAGAAAAATGAACCACTAATATCAATAAAATCAGAAAAATGGACTATAGACGATTGAACCAGGCCACCAAGAAGGATCATTTCCCCTGCCCTTTATTGATCAGATTATTGAGAGACTGGTAGGGAAGAGCCATTACTGCTTCTTGGATGGGTACTCTGGATACAACCAGGTGGCGATTGCGCCAGAGGACCAGGACAAGACTACCTTTACCTGTCCATTCGGGACATATGCTTTCAGACAGATGCCCTTTGGATTGTGCAACGCTCCGGTAACATTCCAGAGGTGCATGTTGTCCATCTTTTCGGAAATGGTAGGGGAGTGCTTGGAGGTCTTCATGGACGACTTTTCGGTCTATGACGATGGATTCGATTCTTGTCTTGACTGCCTAGACCGCATCCTCCAGCGATGTATTGAGATACACCTGGTGCTTTCTTGGGATAAGAGTCACTTCATGGTTACTCAAGGGACGCTGCTTGGCCATATCATCTCCAACAGGGTCATGGAGGTTGATCCGACTAAGGTGGATATCTTTAGGAAACTCAGTCCACCGTCCAACTTGCGACAATTGTGGTCTTTTCTGGGGCACGTCGATTTCTACCAACGATTCATTCATGATTTCAGCAGAATTGCCCGACCGTTGACTGATCTGCCGATGAAAGACACCGAGTTCATTATGGATGATAAGTATCTTGCATCATTTGAGACTCTCAAGAGTCTAGTTGTTGAGGCTCCTGTCTTGCAGCCGCCTGAATGGTCTCTCCCATTCGAGATCATGACGGATGTCTCCGATTTTGCCGTAGGGGTCGTGCTTGGACAGAGGAGGGATGGAGTCCCCTTTGCTATTCACTATGCTAGCCGAACTTTAGATGCAGCTCAGAGGAACTACAAAGTCACTGAGAAGGAGATACTAGCCGTAGTGTTTGCCCTAGATAAGTTCAGATCTTACATCATTGGATCTAGAGTGACCATCTTCACTGATCATACCGCCATCCGGTACCTCAAGGCAAAGAAGGATGCCAAAGCCAGATTGACCAGATGGATCCTTCTACTTTAGGAGTTTGACATAGAGATTAAGGATAAGCCTAGAGTCAAGAATGTGGTGGCGGATCATCTCTCCCGATTAGAGTATCTTAAGGATTCTGAGCAGATCGAGCCTATTTGTGAGACCTTCCCAGATGAGGCGATCCTTGCTATCGCCTCTCTCCCGTGGTATGGTGATATTGTGACCTTTCTTGTTGGCAAGAAAGTCCCACAAGATTGGCTCAGGCAGAGACTTGAGACCTTCCTCGTGAAGGCCAGGTTCTACCATTGGGAGAATCCCGTCCTTTATCATGAAGGAGGGGATAGCGTATGGCGTAGGTGCATTCCTCAGGAGGAGCACCACAGCGTCCTCACTTACTTCCACAAGCTTGAGGCAGGAGGACATCACTCTAGGAGGAGAACGACAAAGAAAGTGCTCCAATCCGGCCTACGGTGGCCTACCCTCTTCAAGGACTCTGATGAGTTCGTGAAGAGGTGTACTGACTGTCAAAGGATGGGCACTTGTGGACAGCGTGATATGACGCCGATGCATCCCATTCATTTCTGTGAGGTTTTTGATGCATGGGGCATCGATTTTATGGGTCCATTCCCTAGGAGTTAGGGATTTGAGTACATTCTGTTGGCCGTGGATTATGTTAGTCGTTGGGTTGAGACCATCCCCGCCCAAACTACAAATGCTAGGACTATTTGCATATTTTTGAGGAAGAATATCATTTCACGATTTGGGGTACCTCGAGTGTTGATATCTGACGGGGGGTCTCATTTCGTCAACGACAAGGTAAAGGCCCTTGCTAGCGAGTTCAGCATAGACCATTGAGTAGCCACACCGTACCATCCTCAGACCAATGGTCTTACTGAAATGTCAAACAGGGAGATCAAGACTATATTGCAGAAAGTCGTCTGCCATGACCGAAAGGATTGGTCACAGCTTTTGGACTCGGTCTTGTGGGCATATCGGACGTCCTTCAAGACACCGTTGGGTATGTCTCCCTTTCGACTCGTTTGTGGAAAGCCCTGCCATTTACCTATTGAGCTTAGACATAGGTCACTCTGGACAGTTACAAACATTATCATGGATCCAATGAGTGTAGGAGATCATAGGAGGGCAGAGTTAGAAGCCCTGGAGGAGCTTCGTGATGTAGCCTTTTCGAGCAACCTACAGTACAAGGAGAGAGTGAAGTAGTGGCATGATTCTCATATCAGCCATAAGCAGTTTGAGCCAGGACATCGAGTATGGTTGTTCGATGCCAGGTTGAGATTATTTCCAGGGAAGCTATAGAGCAAATGGAAGGGACCCTACTTGGTTAGAAAGGTACATGACAATGGGAGTATTGATATATCTGAGTTGTCTTCTGAGAGTACCTTTCGTGTTAACGGGCAGCGGCTCAAGCCATATCTAGATCATGAGCCGCTGGTCGTTGACGTTGCCCCGATTCACTTTGCGTGAGATGTGATCTTTTGACTCACATCTATTGCATCTCACGCCTGATTATCACTGTTCTCTCCGACTTGTATAGATCCAGTTGTCCATATCACACCATTCTTCAGTCCAACACCCCATTTTGCATCTTCGACGTTGATATACTTAGGGTGCACTTTACCCTAAGTATAGGGGGGTGTAAGACTTTTGAGTTTCTTTTGATTCATTTCTATCTCTGTTTTGCTGCCTATACTTAGGGATATTTTACCCTAAGTATAGGGGAGGTAGACCCTGTACATTCTCACTCGGATTTCCCTTTGGGTACAACCTGCTATACTTAGGATTACTTGATCCTAAGTATAGGGGGAAAATCTCGAGATCTTTTTGCATTTCTATTCTTTCATTCGTCTTTGTATATAGCCTTCCTTTTCACTTCCCTATACTAAGCACGAGTTATGTCTTCTTCATCGCTCTTGACTCAGAGGACATCGTTCGAGCTAAGTATAGGGGGTGTCGTATATATTCCATATATACTTTAGCCATAACTCGTACTTTGTGTTAGGGTGTTAACAAATAAATATCTAAAAACCCAAAAATCCATAAAAATTAAAAAAAATTTCATGTAAATAAAATTCTTTTATTGCACATACATAGCTAGTTGTACAAATTATTTTTGTAAAAATGTCTGTAAAAATCTTGTGTAAATAGCGTGTAAATATTTTGATATCAAAATTATGTATATAGTACAAAATTTTTGTAAAATGTTTTTGAAAATCAAAAGTTTGAAAAACCTAGTGTAAATTTGTGTACATATTTTGCAAAAAATGCATTCATGCATACATCCATGTTTTCAAAATATTTTTCAAAAAATTTGCACATGTGTAAATATTTTGTAAATAGCATATTTGTAAATACTTGTATAGTTTTTCCTGGATCATAGTTGACATTTAAACTATCCTGGAATTAAATTGAAAAACGGAGCTTGGTTAAGATCTTAATCCACCTAATTCTAAAAGGAACCTTATAGGGTTTAGGGTTGAGACTTTTTAGGTCCATAGTGACTTAATTCTTTGAGTCCACTAGGCTATGATCATATGTCATCTCGATGAGTCTAAGTAGAGCACTTAACAACACACACATGACTCATATAGACAATGTCTTTACTTGGACCCGCACTTTACACCGAGCTCTCTACGGATGAGGTGGTGAGGAGGTAGTCTTCCTTGACTTGGGGTAGCATATGAGGGTAGTACTTCTAGGTGGAACCTCTCTTCTTCTTATAGTGAAGGAAGTGCGTCTCAACTTGGTCTGGTTGCCATGAGGTCTAATGACAGGAGTTGTGCATTGCAATAATGCTTCAAAAGATGGATAGTCTACTGGCTCAAGAGAAAAAACTCCCTATGTATATATGCTGCACTTTGTAGATATGGTGTATATATGTACATCAAAAAAAATGCAAAAGAAAAGAACTCCAAAAAAGTGGTGGGTATGATAGAAAATGATAATCCCACAGGAGTGTATATAGTACAATAAGCAAAGCTTGAGAATCATATTCCATCTTATGAAGCTTGCAGCAGGGAGACTTAGCTACACTGGCTGAGCTCCCAGGAATACATGGCTACACTGGCCATGGTCCATTCTCTTCTTCCCCCTCTTCTTGAGCCGGTTAAACTTGAATTTAGAAGGGAATACCTCGCTCCTCGAGGAATGAGTGGCCAGACTAGGGTCTTAGAGTTACCTTGTTGGGGAGGGTTGTCATTTTGTTACTTCTGAGGTGGAGAGCTATACCTCACTTACACAGTACAAGGAAAGATTCATGGTCTTCAGGGTTTGAGTATGTAGACTTGTTCTGATCTGGATTATTGAGGAGTCTTGACTATAGATTAGTGGATCTTAGAGGCTGTTGAGTTTTAAACCTAAGTCCAAATAAGGTTCCGACACATTAATAATCCAAATATCCGACTGAGCTCCATACTTCAATTTAATGAAGGTAAGTTTAATATTCAGCATTGATTCATTCATTTTCCCCTCTTTTTCTTTTTCTTTTCTTTTTCACTTCTTTTTCAAATAAGTGTTTGCTAAGGGACTAGAAAAGTTAAGTATAGGGGTGATGAATCCCCATTCATCACTCTTTATTCTTTTATTTTAGCTAAAAACCTGTGCAAAACACCATGTATATGTTTGTAAATAGAATAATTTATTAATAAGCATGCATTGTGTAAATACTCATAATTAGCACATTTTTGTGCAAAAATAAAAGAATAAAGAAAAAAAGAAAAAAGAGGGAAATAGAAGGCTCCACAAGGGCCTGACCGTAAAATAAAATAAGTAGAGAGAGATAGGGTGACATAGCATTGTGTAAATAACCCTCTATGTGTAAATATTTTATTTTCTAAAAATAAAAATATTTATGTGATCCCCATATTTTGTATATATTTATAAAAATAAAAATAAAATAAAAATGGGAAAAATAATAGAAAAATAGAAATAAATAAATTCTCTCTCATCAGTGTATATATACCATTTACATAAAATAAAAGATGCATTTATTTCACCTTTGTAAATAATTAATAAAAATCAAATAAAAATCTTTTTAAATTTCGTATATTATGGAGTAAATAAATAAAATATAAAATTGGAATAATACATAAATAAAATAATAAAAATAAAATTTAAAAATACATAGGTATATATACCTATATATAATAATACAATGTAAATATGTAATTTATTTTTCAAAAAAAATAAATAAAAATCACTAAAAAATACTTTAAAAATAAATAAATATTTTTCATTTTGTAAATATTCTCAAATAAAATTTCCTTCTATTTTATTTTGATTTTTAAAATATTTTTCCAATGCCTTTTCTCATTGGTCTAGGGGGGATTGTTGACCCCCGGTCAACTCCCCCCCCCAAGACCACTTCCACGAGGATCTGTGTCCCGACCCGACTTCACCCAATTATCTTGGACTGATCCGATCACCTTTCACCTAAACCTCGGGCTCCATTTGCAGATCGTATATCCGAGGTTCATGCCCAGGGATCTTTCTAGGGATCCGTGCACTAAATTTCCCTACCCGACTCCATTTCTACCGGACCCCTACCATTATATAGTGTCGTCTTCCTCCGCCATTTGATGCACCTTCGGCCACCATCTTCGATTTCTGTGACCTCCATCGTCTTCCTGGAATGACAACGAGTGTGGAGGGTGTTTGAGAGAGAGATTGGAGGTGTGTAGCCCAGGTCCGGCGACCCTTGTCGTCGAGCTCCGCCACCAGCGTAGCCCAAGCACCTGGAGGCGACGCTCCATCGAGGCGAAGACACCTAGAGATCCAGCGTCTCCTCCACAGTCGACTCCGACCATCAGGTAGCTTCTTTAGCCTCTAGTCAATAGTTTAGATTCGATTTTCACATCCCAGCTCTGCTAGCTCCGCCCAAGTGGCCGGAGCCCCGCCACTTCACCTTATCCATATCGATCAACTCCTTGACCCATCGCCACTTTATTTACACGATCTGATCACCTTGAGCTGGGCCATCTGAGCCTATACCGAGTTGGGTTCCTCCCGCGCCTCCGCCGGAACCCCCCGTCGCCCATCCACGCCGCTTCTCTTTATCGTTTCGTCAATAACCCATGCCGGAGCGTCCCTCCGAGCATGAGCTTCCTCCTGCAGGTGAATAAGCGTGAGATACCCCCTTGGCCGCGTTTCCACCCTTCGCTGGAGCAGCCCAGGTCCCTACTCCTTCACTGGAGGATCCGGCCGTTGGGAGCTCCATCGGACGGCACCAACCGACACGGAACGCCATCGCGAGGAGAACCCCCTCTCCGATCTTCCATCGGACGCTTGGAGCGCTCCTAGCTCGTTGGAGAAGCTCTCCTAGGAGGAGTTCTTCTAGTCCACTTCTCCATCGTCGGATCGTCCTTCAGCGTCAGTTATCATAAGAGCCGTACCTCTCCTGCCACCGTCAGACCGTCAGATCCATGATCTGACGGCCACGTGCGCCTCATGTTCTCCCTCGCACCAACACCGTTGGATTCTCCAGGAGGCGTCATTAGGACCGTGCACACACCAGCCATTCTCCGCCTGACAGGTCACCACTCACGCACCCCGTACGCGCTTCGGCTGGGTAACTTGCGCCCGACCCCCTGCAGTTTACTTTAGTTTTTATTTAGTCTATTAAATAAACTTGCACACTTGGTTTGACTATCTGGTCCTATAGTTTCTTGTATTTGCTTTTTAGCCCCTGTTTGTATGGAACACGTGCTTCGACATGTGAGTTTTGGGTAAATTGCATGTAAAGGACATGTGTTTCTGGATGTTATGATTTGAACCTTTTTAAATAGGAATGACGCTTCAGTCCTTGTGAATGTGAGGCACGTGCTAGGCACGTGATATTGTGGGCATTTTACAGTATCCGGGCTGGGGTTTCTGACTATTCTGGATTGAAGTCTATGTTTTGAAAATTACATTTATACCTTTATGCGTGCAGTATTCGAACATGTGTTGAATTGATGTGATTTTTGCACTGATGCCCTTCTAGTTTTCACACATGTTATCTATTTAGCCCTGAAACTTTGTTTCTTTGTGTATAGGTCCCTGTGTGCTGTAGCCTTTGTAATGGTTGAATAAAATATCAAATTAATTCCAAATCAATTGAAATTTGGACACATGGTTCCTTCTATTGTGTAAAAATTTCACTAAATTTTTGGGACATTTTGTTGCTTTTTGGTATTTTTAAAAATAAAAAACCTTCATTTTTGTTACTGTTTGAAAATAGAAAATCAACTAAAAATATAAAAACTCATCTAAAAATTCTAAAAAAATTAGGACTTGTTTGTTTTTTTGAGTTTCTGTCCAATTTTTAGCCCATTTGGATTAATAAAACCCTTAAAAAATATAAAACCCTAAAAACCTTATAAAAATTATTAAAAATTATATAAAATAAAAATACAATTTTGGTTTCCTTAGTTTAGTTTATATTTTTACTTTTCATAAAAATTACCTTCAGATTTTTATAGGCTAATTAGCTATTTTTAATTAGCCTTTCAAATCTGATTGCACATTACTTCACTATTTTTGCCTTTTTCTATTTTTATAAAATCAACTAAAAATTGTAAAATTCTGAAAAAATCACCAAAAAACACTTAAAGATATAAAAAACATAAAAACAATTTTATTTGATTTTTTAGCTTTATTTAATGTGTTTAATAAATTATTGAATTTGTTCTTTTTAGCCCTTTTCTTACATTTTCTTTGAAATTAAAAATACAAAAAAATCCACCAAAACACCTCTTTTTATTTTATTTTATTTTCGACTACTTAGTAGGCCGATCCGGCCAATCCGTGCTCCTTGAGTTCAACCTGGTCGCTATACCAGGTTAAATAAATAGCAAGGGCCGCTCTTTGATTTTATCGATTTATTTTCTTATTTTGGTGGTCTCTGATTTTCTTGTTGAGTCCGACTCAAGGGGTTGAGGATGCAACAACCATTGATACCTATCTCCCTTAGTCTCTCGTATATTTCGGCTCTTCACCCCCTATACTTAGGGTAAAGTGCACCCTAAGTATAGAATAATCAAAGATGCAAATGGGGTGTTGGACTGAAGAATAGTGTGATATGGACATCTGGATCAATACAAGCTTGGAGAATAACGATAATCGGGCGTGAGATGCAATAGATGTGAGTCAAGATACCTCGTCCCACGCAAAGTGAATAGGGGCAACGTCAACGACCAGCGGCTCATGATCTAGATATGGTTTGAGCCGCTGCCGTTAACACGAAAGGTACTCTCAGATGACAACTCAGATATGTCAATGCTTCCGTTGTCGTGTACCTTTCGGATCAAATAGGGTCCCTTCCATTTGCTCTGCAACTTCCCTGGAAATAATCTCAACCTGGCATCGAACAACCATACTCGTTGTCCTGTTTCAAACTGCTTGTGCCTGATATGAGAATCATGCTACTCCTTCACTCTCTCCTTGTACTACAGGCTGCTCGAAAAGGCTGCATCACGAAGCTCCTCCAGGGTTGCCAACTCTGCCCTTCTCTGATCTTCTACACTCACTAAATCCATAAGAATATCTGTGACTGCCCAAAGTGACCTATGTCTCAGCTCAACAGGTAAATGGTAAGGCTTGCCATAAATGAGGCGAAAGGGAGATGTACCTAAAGGCATCTTGAAGGACGTACGATATGCCCACAAGACCGAGTCCAAAAGCTGTGACCAATGAAGGATATGGTTAGATCCTCAAGTGCATCACGGAAGCGTGAGCATCGCATCGAATACGACGAGGAGCGACTAGTCACACTAGTTGCTCGATGCAGCGGAATTTAAAATTTTTCATACGACGAAACCACATGATCCAAGAACACTTCTCGGATCGTTACGTCTAAACCACAAACAAGTAATAGGGTTACCTCTTGAAGCGTGGTTGCGATCGAGTCTCTAAACGAAGAGACCTCCTGTCTCAAGTCCGATCCGACGGAGGAGACGCTTGCGAGCGCGGGGATGAACCGCGTGCTTCTCGCAATCCATGTTGATGATCCAAGCGGCGGATCTCCTGATCTCGACACACGAGATCCATCGTCTTCTTCACGAGCGAGGCGCACCGAAGGAGACGGAGATCCACGAGCAGAAGAACGGGCAGCATAATGACGATGCCGCGGCGATGGAGAACCTCTCCATGGCATCCATGGTGGACGGCCATGAGAGGGAGAGAGAGGGCTGACCTCTAGAGAGAAAGAGAGAGAGAGAGAGATGCTTCTCAAGCATTATGTGTAAAGAGAGAGTCAAGAATGCCTCTCTATTTATAGGGTTTTGGGATCCATGGATCTCAATCCATGTGTCATATAAAATCAATGGATGAGATTGATTTATGACAATCCAATGGTCAAGATTGTTGTTGGTAAAAGCCAACAACTTGTGATTTAATTTTGATTAAATATATTTGATAAATCAAATAAATATAATACCAAATTAAACCACACAAATAGAGAGAGAGAAAATAAGGGAGATACACCTTCCTCTTTGGAGGGCAATCTCATGGATTCCCATGAGATTGCATATCTCCTTGATTTTCTCTCTACTTATTTTCCAACAACTATTTGTTGGGATTTTTATTCACCAAAATAATTCTCAATTAAATTTGGGAATATTGCAATCTTGACATTGGAATATTGTGAATCATATTCACAACCCAAAACAAAATGTAATTTACATTTTCAATTAATTAGACAATGTGTATCCAATACACATTAATAATTAATCTACTAATATAAATTATATTTAACTCTCTCTAATACATTATAAATCACATTTATAATATATTATGAATAACTGGATATTACTATCCACATTATTCTTATCCATAATAATTAAATCACATTTAATTATATTGGATAACTTATTCTCATGTGCTCAAATAATATGAATCACATTCATATTATTTACATCTTTGATAATCAAATCACATTTAATTATCTAAGATAACTCTCCTTATAATATGAATCAAATTCATATTATTCATGATAATTAAATCACATTTAATTATCCATTTTCTCAATGCTCGGATACATATATCAACAATAGAATTATCCATGAACTCTTTCAAGGATAATGCGCTTTCTCCGCGAATACTTGGAGATAAGGACAGGGCGATTGTATTGTTCCACGTATAGTGACATGGATATTGAGATCACATCTCAAATCCAGATCTCGGGCCTCCCATAGATGCTTGATTAAATCAAGGCCGCAAATCTAATCTTCTCATTGAATCTGAATCACATTCAGATTAACATTTGGACTAAGATCAGATTACTTCTCTACTGAGAGGAGTCACTAAAATCCAGACCCGTTTCATCACTCCCTAGGAATGGAAGCGTCATGGTTATACAACCGTTTATGATCACATCACCCTCAGGTATTCCTAATACCTGTACATCCTGCATACTGGAAGACTCAGATTAAACCAGAAGTATTAGATCAACTTTACACTGTCTACTTCAGGGTTTTATCAGTAAGTTTCTTATTCGATCATTGGGAGTCGGTATCGATCATATACTTTCCAAAAGCATATATCATACCTAGGTCTTGATCATATACTTTCCAAAAGTATATATCAAACCAACAAATTCAGTCAAGCTTCCAAAGCGAGACGACCGTGCGCACGGAATTTGATTCTTCCCAATATCTCATGAGTGAGCTCATGTCTTCCGGTTCAGTAGTGAACCTGTATGATCCCTTTGAGAGATCGTATTACTCATATGCCCTTATATGCACACCAGCGCGCCGGTGTATAGACCTTGATTAGGTCATCAACCTATTGGTCTGCCAAATGTACATACTCAGACATATAGTAACACATCTGTCTCCGGTCAGAGGATGTGTGCCTGTATCGTGACAGCATACGATATAGGACTGTGGTTATCTCGATCTCGTTAAGTCAACTCTTTGACCTAACTTATCCGACACCTCCGAATCTCTATTCCTATGCAGAGGACCTGCATCAAGAGGTCGGTCAGATATCAACCTAAATGAGATAGGATTGCCATCTCCTACTCAGGCTGGAGATCATCTCTTAATAATCATTTGACGGTGCTTGATGAGTCCTCAATCTAACTCATTAGATATTCATCTAAGCACCAGCCTCTATGATTCAATAATTGAATCAACAGCTGTATGATCATTAAGATGGCCATGGTACATAACCCTAATTGTACTAAGGGACCTATTATGCAAACTATGTACTCTTTATTTCAGATTAAGGAGTGAATTGCAATAACATTTATTGCATAATGGCTCGCCGTGGGCTCGCATGTCCAACAATCTCCCACTAGCCCAAAGAGCCATTAATGGGTTAATCATTTAAACCCACACTCATGTGACAATCATAGGCTATTTAGAAAATAGCTAGGTAAGCTGATCAGTCACTCTGTTCTCAAGAGACTACGCCAAGTCCTTTTACGGCACTTGCATATCTCCTAGTAACAATGATCACATCCAATGCGAACGTTGCATCTCATGCAACCGATACTCAATTTTGTTGGTTATAGTGTCCTTGACACTACATCTTATTAATTAACATAACCGGTATTCCCATAATCCTTATTAGAATACCTTCATTCCTGGAGATCTCTATCTCCTAAGGTATCTACAGTCAAGACCCTTATAGATCACAATCTACAAGGTCTTAAACCTTTGAAGATAAGACTTTGAGATCACTATCTCTAAGTTTCATCTTTGAAGATATTATTATTATTACTGCAATCAAGTGTTTTATCTCCATAACATGATTAGTAACAGTTTACTACTCCCAGTGCATGGTAGACATCTGGTTCTTGTACATATCTAGAATACATTCAGCTTCTCATAACTGATGCACAAGTGCAAGCAGTTCTAGCATTCACTTCCTCAACTTCTTGAGGTGCTATCCCTCTAGACATGTCACTACCACATCTTAAGGGAAGGAAGCTTTTCTTGGAATTGTCCAGAAAATGGAATAATTCCAAGATGTACTACTAATGCGACAGTCCCAATACCCTCTTCTCTTTGCTTCTGAACGACTTCAGAATTAAGATCTAAGAGGTATCCTTGAAATCGTATCTCAAGGTATGAAACAACCAAATTATAAAACACTTATTATTATTCTTATATCATTCTAAATGATTAGAATAATATCTACATTTAGCACGATGAACATAATGGCACTCCCACTAAGCTTCACATGGTTCATCAAGATTCTATCTGAAATCATAACATTTATAATTTCATCAAATCTTATGTTCCAACTACAGGAAGCTTATTGGAGTCCAAAGATGGAGTTCTTCAGCTAGCACACCTTGCTTTCCTCAACCATGAAGCCATAGGGCTACTTCATATGAATATCCTTAGGGAGGTATTCATAGAGGAATGCAATCTTGACTCACATCATGAAGATGTCAAAGACAAGTTGTGTAGCTATAGTTAGCAATATTCTGATGGGTTAAAGCAAGGTCATTGGAGAGCAAGTCTTATCGCAAGCGATGCCTTCTCTTCGATGTGTAGCTCATGGCTACGAACCGTGCTTTGAAGGTCTCTACCTTCTCATCAGGTTCCCTCTTTCTCTTGAAGATCCATTTACACCTTAATGGGTCTGACCCATATAGGTGGATCTTCGAGGGTCCATATACAACACTTGTATATGAAGTCTACATTAGACTTTTATTGCTAACATCCATCTTTCCATGTCATGATCCTTAGGAGCTTCATCACATGAAGTCCGATCATTTTCAGATTTAACTGACACGTGGAATCCATCCTTAAACTTATTTGAAAAAGGTATTAATGTTTCATCTTTAATTATCTACTTTAGTTTCCGATTTCAGGAGCCTCATTATCTTTTCAACATTAAATGAGTTCCTTTACTTCATTTTCATCTTGATTCTCAAGAGAGTCATCCTATAAGAATCATATTCTCAAAGATGAGATCTTTTAAGAATCTCAAGATCATAAAGTAGGTATCCAATACCATCCTTTATTTTCCTAATGAAGTAGCACTCTCTAGTGCCAGATTCCAGCTTAATCACATGGAACCTTATTAAGGATATATAATGCAGTCTCTACCACACATATATACCTGGAAACTAAGAGATAATTATGCTATGATTAATCATTGATTAAATTATGTCACACATGATCAATTGTATCTCCCTACAACTCTATTGAGTTAAGGTTTATTAGGAGGATTGAGATAGGAATGATATTCATATCTCCATAAGGTATTTCTTGAATTCATCCAATAGGTACGTGCTACCTTGGTTAGATTAAATTCATTTCATCTTCCTTCAAACTTTGGTTCTAAACCAAAATTGTGAAATCTTTGAACATTTCAAAGTTTTCTAAGTGAAGAGAAGAAATATCATATCACAAATAATCACTAATAGATATCACATATCCATGATGTTTATTCTGATATAGATGATTCACATACATCAATATGTATGAGATCTTGAATACCTCAACATCTTACATCTTTCCCAAAGAAGGGTGTATTGGACATCTTTTACTTTGAATACAATATTCACAAGTATGTGAGATTTGAATCTTTAGACAGTCTAAAGTTTCATGTCTTACTAGTCCATTGATCTCATCAATAGACATATGTCCAAAACTTGATGCCAGATCATTGTCAAATGATCTTTATCCTCCTATTGATCTTTATAGGTTTAATTTTCAGTATTTGAAATCTTAATGAACCATTCATTAATTTTCTAATTTAATAGAGTCCTCTAGATTTTAGATTACTATCTGAAATATTTCCATCATAACTCTTTATGATAGATTTATTACAGAATTCATGTTTATATCCAACAATTAGAAATAAACAATGAGTGTATTCTAATATCTAGGTCACAGAGACATTCTCTAAGACTAAGGGCTCCCACTGAAAATATGAAGTCTATTGATCTCATGGAAATTGTTGCAACACTTGCATCACTTTCAACATGGATGACCAATAAACCTTAAGATCAAATTTCTAATACATATGCAACCAATTGCAAGTGTCATTAGAAAATTTGAGATACAATTATTAGACTTTATCTCATCAAATAAGTAAGTCAATATCAATGATTATATGTAGATTATATTGATGCTCCATCCGAGTCCTTTTCTGAGGATTCTAGACAGACTTGATAGTCATACTATCAACACATCAACTTATTGCAGTATTGGCATTCATCCAACTCTTTGGATGTCATATGGAAGTCACAGAAGTACAGTCAACCCTTTGACTATACCTCTTACTTGGGTCCAACCCATGCTTCCACTGCGCTCCCTTTATCTATAAACAACCTTTTCTCAAGACCAAGGATCTCTTATGTCAAAATCAAAATTTCAATATAAGAGTATTTCAACATTTATACAAGCTTCATTTAAGTTCATATAATATGAATATTATGAAGCTTCATGAATGACTAGAGTATAGACAGTAGAATGATGACACTCATCATCTACACCCATCTAAACTCTTTGAAGCATCGGTTCGGGTAGGTATTCAAACAATTTGAATACATTATCTCTAATAGAGCTACCATTCTACATGATGTAGAGAACCATGTCATTCATGATTAAATGTCAAGAGCACATATATATGCCAGAATATCTTTATTGATTTTTATAAGGATTAATTTGATAATTACGATCATCATCGACATGTCACTTCAAAAATACATTCGATAAGATCAAGACTTATAGAGACATACAAACCCTAGGGTTTTAGTCCTATTGTCTTATTTAATTATCACTTCTCATTATTATGAGGAATCTTGCACATTGCAACCACATACATTATGTGTCCAATCGCAAGTACAATATCTGGATCAAGGGTCCAATCCATGATATTCTACTGGTTATTAATGAGTATAACATTGAGTGGGTTTAATGAAGGATTATCTGAAATAAGTAATTTGCATAAGGGTATATATTTATATATATACACATATTATACTTTGATTTAGGAGTTTTTTATATCAAAGTTGTCTTGCCATGTCAACAATGAAAGTTCATTCCCTTAATCACTTTCAATGTAAGAGATATACTTACCATTATATCTCAGCAAGATCTGGGATCTCCTCTTTATCTTTGTTACATCCCAATAATATGAGAAACTGCAACTCCAATAAAGAGAAGCGGGAACACATTCCGCCTTGCAAGTCCAACTTGCATTTCCCAATTCGGTCTTTAACACCCGGGCCCACCACCCCTAAGGTGATGTTGACCCGTCGTTAATTGAACCAACCGTCAACAGGAATAGAACTCGCTATGCGCAATCCAATATCGCCCCAATAATATGAGGATCCGATATTGGGGTCACTACGCATACGGCCTTACTCTTTCGAGAAGCAAAGAGTCCGATCCAGATGCGCTTGTATATAGGAGCTGTCACTTCGTACAGGCGTCTCCTATATACAATCCCTGGCGACGGAAACCCTTCGCCTTAACGGGAGACCATGGATGTCACTTATGTGATCCTCCACCTCTTATTCAAATTTAATTAATTACTATGAATCACATTCATATAATTAATTCTTCCAAGGGAATTATTAACTCTAATCATATTAGAGTATTCTCAATTGGATATAATTAACTTAATCATATTAAATTAATTATCAATCCAATTTAATCAATCAAACTTAATTTTATGCTTGAATATATATGATATTATTCTCAAAGTACGTATTAATTCGTATTTTAATAATTAGAAAAATACATCATAATCCCTCGGACATTATCCCGGCCCTACCCGCTGTCATGGCCAGTACCGACGGGAGTGGGGCGGACCACATACGTTGCAACCCGCTGACCCAGCGATCCCCGACTAGACACCATATCCGCCTCGGGAAAGGATAATGCCAAATTGATTATTTTGTACTTGAGATGATCATCGGTTCTTCAACCGAAATTATACCATATAGTAATCAAAACAATTTTGATTTTAAGGAAATTTGCTAGACAAATTCCCAAGTCCTATTCAAGCAAGAAGTTTGATGATTGTAATTCCAATTATGGTTTAGATCAAATCTAATCAACTAATTGGTTGGGGCCAAGTCAATTAGGCAAATAATCATGTTTCAATATTTCACAAATATTTTTCAAGATTATTTCACGAAATTAACAATTAATTTCACTAATTGACAATCACTTGGTTCTAGATTAGGAAAGCAATTTCAGCAGTGACCCCTACTTACTAAAATTGGCATATCTCAATCATATTACATCCAAATTAAGCAAAGTCAATTTCTAAAGTTTGCTAATTTGATTTAGGACAGAACCTAAGTGTTGTTTCACGCATTTCGAGGCAAGTCTAAACAGTACTTAACATTTTAATCACGTTCAGATTCACAGTTCCCGCAACAGTGCATACATGTTCATTAAAACTACCATATCTAGAGCATACGAAATCCGATTTACGCAAACTCAGATCCTATGGTTTCCTTATTTAATGGGGAACAAAATACAAGTGCTATTTTCGTGTTTAAACAATTTAAACATGGCCGAAAAATACACTAAACAGATCTGCAAAATCAAATGCGATGAAAACTTTCGCGACCTTAACGAACCCAAGTCGTCCTCGGTTAGCGAATCACTATTCGAAACCGTCAACCTGGCTCTGATACCACTTGAAGGATATGGTTAGATCCTCAAGCGCATCACGGAAGCGTGAGCGTCGCATCGAATACGACGAGGAGCGACTAGTCGCACTAGTTGCTCGATGCAGCGGAATTTAAAATTTTTCATACGACGAAACCACATGATCCAAGAACACTTCTCGGATCGTTACGTCTAAACCACAAACAAGTAATAGGGTTACCTCTTGAAGCGTGGTTGCGATCGAGTCTCTAAACGAAGAGACCTCCTGTCTCAAGTCCGATCCGACGGAGGAGACGCTTGCGAGCGCGGGGATGAACCGCGTGCTTCTCGCAATCCATGTTGATGATCCAAGCGGCGGATCTCCTGATCTCGACACACGAGATCCATCGTCTTCTTCACGAGCGAGGCGCACCGAAGGAGACGGAGATCCACGAGCAGAAGAACGGGCAGCATAACGACGATGCCGCGGCGATGGAGAACCTCTCCATGGCATCCATGGTGGACGGCCATGAGAGGGAGAGAGAGGGCTGACCTCTAGAGAGAAAGAGAGAGAGAGAGAGATGCTTCTCAAGCATTATGTGTAAAGAGAGAGTCAAGAATGCCTCTCTATTTATAGGGTTTTGGGATCCATGGATCTCAATCCATGTGTCATATAAAATCAATGGATGAGATTGATTTATGACAATCCAATGGTCAAGATTGTTGTTGGTAAAAGCCAACAACTTGTGATTTAATTTTGATTAAATATATTTGATAAATCAAATAAATATAATACCAAATTAAACCACACAAATAGAGAGAGAGAAAATAAGGGAGATACACCTTCCTCTTTGGAGGGCAATCTCATGGATTCCCATGAGATTGCATATCTCCTTGATTTTCTCTCTACTTATTTTCCAACAACTATTTGTTGAGATTTTTATTCACCAAAATAATTCCCAATTAAATTTGGGAATATTGCAATCTTGACATTGGAATATTGTGAATCATATTCACAACCCAAAACAAAATGTAATTTACATTTTCAATTAATTAGACAATGTGTATCCAATACACATTAATAATTAATCTACTAATATAAATTATATTTAACTCTCTCTAATACATTATAAATCACATTTATAATATATTATGAATAACTGGATATTACTATCCACATTATTCTTATCCATAATAATTAAATCACATTTAATTATATTGGATAACTTATTCTCATGTGCTCAAATAATATGAATCACATTCATATTATTTACATCTTTGATAATCAAATCACATTTAATTATCTAAGATAACTCTCCTTATAATATGAATCAAATTCATATTATTCATGATAATTAAATCACATTTAATTATCCATTTTCTCAATGCTCGGATACATATATCAACAATAGAATTATCCATGAACTCTTTCAAGGATAATGCGCTTTCTCCGCGAATACTTGGAGATAAGGACAGGGCGATTGTATTGTTCCACGTATAGTGACATGGATATTGAGATCACATCTCAAATCCAGATCTCGGGCCTCCCATAGATGCTTGATTAAATCAAGGCCGCAAATCTAATCTTCTCATTGAATCTGAATCACATTCAGATTAACATTTGGACTAAGATCAGATTACTTCTCTACTGAGAGGAGTCACTAAAATCCAGACCCGTTTCATCACTCCCTAGGAATGGAAGCGTCATGGTTATACAACCGTTTATGATCACATCACCCTCAGGTATTCCTAATACCTGTACATCCTGCATACTGGAAGACTCAGATTAAACCAGAAGTATTAGATCAACTTTACACTGTCTACTTCAGGGTTTTATCAGTAAGTTTCTCATTCGATCATTGGGAGTCGGTATCGATCATATACTTTCCAAAAGCATATATCATACCTAGGTCTTGATCATATACTTTCCAAAAGTATATATCAAACCAACAAATTCAGTCAAGCTTCCAAAGCGAGACGACCGTGCGCACGGAATTTGATTCTTCCCAATATCTCATGAGTGAGCTCATGTCTTCCGGTTCAGTAGTGAACCTGTATGATCCCTTTGAGAGATCGTATTACTCATATGCCCTTATATGCACACCAGCGCGCCGGTGTATAGACCTTGATTAGGTCATCAACCTATTGGTCTGCCAAATGTACATACTCAGACATATAGTAACACATCTGTCTCCGGTCAGAGGATGTGTGCCTGTATCGTGACAGCATACGATATAGGACTGTGGTTATCTCGATCTCGTTAAGTCAACTCTTTGACCTAACTTATCCGACACCTCCGAATCTCTATTCCTATGCAGAGGACCTGCATCAAGAGGTCGGTCAGATATCAACCTAAATGAGATAGGATTGCCATCTCCTACTCAGGCTGGAGATCATCTCTTAATAATCATTTGACGGTGCTTGATGAGTCCTCAATCTAACTCATTAGATATTCATCTAAGCACCAGCCTCTATGATTCAATAATTGAATCAACAGCTGTATGATCATTAAGATGGCCATGGTACATAACCCTAATTGTACTATGGGACCTATTATGCAAACTATGTAATCTTTATTTCAGATTAAGGAGTGAATTGCAATAACATTTATTGCATAATGGCTCGCCGTGGGCTCGCATGTCCAACAACCAATCCTTTCGGTCAGGGCAGACAACCTTCTGCAGAATAGTCTTGATCTCCATGTTCGACACTTCAACAAGACCATTGGTCAGAGGATGATACGGTGTGGCTACTCGATGGTCTATGATGAACTCGCTAGCAAGGGCCTTTACCTTGTCTTTGACGAAATGAGACCCCTGTCAGATATCAACACTCTAGGCACCCCAAACCGTGAAATGATATTCTTCCTCAAAAATCTACAAACAGTCCTAGCATCTGCGGTTCGGACGGGGATGGCCTCAACCCAACGACTCACATAATCCACGACCAACAGAATGTACTCGAATCCCTGACTCTTAGGGAATGGACCCATGAAATCGACGCCCCATGAACACAAGTGCACAAGTGCCACAAGTGCCCATCCTGTGATAGTCAGTACACCTCTTCATGAACTCATCAGAGTCCTTGAAGAGAGTAGGCCACCATAGGTCGGATTGGAGCACTTTCTGTGTCGCTCTCCTCCCAGAGTAATGTCCTCCTGCCTTAAGCTTGTGGCAGTAAGTGAGGACGCTATGATGCTCCTCCTGAGGAATGCACCTATGCCAGACGCTATCCCCTCCTTCATGATAAAGGATGGGATGCTCCCAATGATAGAACTTGGCCTTCATGAGGAAGGTCTCAAGTCGCTGCCTGGGCCAATCTTGTGGAACTTTCTTGGCAACAAGATAGTTCACAATATCGGCGTAACACAGGAGAGAGATGATAGCAAGGATCACCTCATATGGGAAGGTCTCACAAATAGGCTCAATCTGCTCAGAATCCTCAAGAAACTCCAATCGGGAGAGATGATCCGCCACCACATTCTTGACTCCAGGCTTATCCTTAATCTCTATGTCAAACTCCAGGAGTAGAAGGATCCATCTGTTCAATCTGGCTTTGGCATCCTTCTTTGACATGAGGTACCTGATGGCGGTATGATCAGTATAGATGGTTACCTTAGATCCAATGATGTACGATCTGAACTTATCTAGGGTGAAAACTACGGCTAGCATCTCCTTCTCAGTGATGGTGTAGTTCCGTTGAGCGTCATCCAAAGTCCGGCTAGCGTAGTGAATAACAAAGGGGACTCCATCCCTCCTTTGTCCCAATACGGCCCCTACGGCAAAATCGGAGGCATCCGTCATGATCTTGAATGGGAGAGACCAATCAGGTGGTTGGAGGATAGGAGCCTCTACAACTAGACTCTTGAGAGTCTCAAATGACGTTAGACAATTATCATCCACAATGAACTCGGTGTCTTTCGTCAACAAATCAGTCAACGGTCAGGTGATGAATACTCATTCATCACTCTTTATTCTTATATTTTAGCTACAAAAACCTTTGCAAATGCATGTATATATTTGTAAATATAAATAATTATCAAAAGCATGCATGGTGTAAAAAGTAATAATTAGCATGTTTTTGTGCAAAAATAAAAGAATAAAGACTAAAAAGAAAAAGAGGGAAATATTTAGAATAAATATTGAGCAACCTAACCCAAGGGAGGGCTCAACATGGGCCTGACCGCATAAAAGCCAAAGTAGAGGGAGATAGGGGCTCATGTGTGTAAATATATATGTAAATATAATAAAAATATTTTCCTCCAAAAAGAGACTAAAATGGGCTTGTAAATACTTGTATATATTTAAAGTCAAGATAAAAATAGAAAAATTAAAAAGAAACAAAAACATTCACCTTGTGCATATTTCATCATGTATATAGTCCACTCTCCTATATTTATTTAGCCAAATAAATAAATAAAATTAATTTCCATAAAATTTGTAAATATTCTATCTTTTATGAGGTAAATAAATAAAATAAAAACAACAAAAACAAAAGAAAAAATAAAAATAGCAAAATTAAAAACCAAAAATATATTGTAAATATACCATGTATATACATGTACATATGTATTTATTTCACTATTGTATATAAATAATAAAAATAAAATAAAAATATCTTCCTAATTTTATGATATAAATAAATAAAAAATAAAATGGGAATAAAAATGTAAAAAAAATAACTAATTAAAAATCAAAATTAGAAATCCAATATTGTATATATACCTATATATAGCCCTACTATGTAAATACCCTATTTTTATTTTGAAAAATTAATTAAAAATCACTAAAAAATAGAAAAAATTAAAACAAAAATATTTCATGTTTTGACTTTTTAATAAATCGGCCATTTACTATTTTTAATTAATTTTGCAAATCTTTTCCAAATGGCCGTCTCCCATTGGTCCACGGGGGTTGTTGACCGCCCAGTCAACTCCCCCCTGTGGACCACCTCCCTCGGATCTGGTTTGCGGATCCGACTTCCCCCATTTATTCCCGCCAGACCCGATCACCATTTAGCCTAAACCAGGGTCCTAATCACTCCCCAAGTATCCGGGAATCTCGCCCGACATTGATCCTAGGGATCCGTGCTCTAGGGAGCTGGACCCGAGCCATCTTTCCCGGACCTGCACCCATACATAAGCCGAGCTCCGCCACTTCATTCCGCATTATTGGATCGTCATTCCTCCACCCAGTGACCTCCATCTTCCGCGCGAGAGTGACAGCTTGCCCCGGAGGTGTAGCAGCGAGGCAGAGGGTGCTCGAACCACTGATCCGGCGAGCCAGCGTCGCCGTGCTCCGCCCAAAGCAGGAGCTCGAACCTCGGACGACGACGGTCCTCGAGGCAAGGACCCAGAGCACCAGCTGCTCTTCCCTAGTCGAGTTGACCACCCAGGTAGCTTAGATTCTTTCCCTTTTTCCTCGATTTTGATTTTTCCCCAATTTGCGCCGTCGCCGTCCATCTCTGATTCCGGTCACGTCACCCATCACCCCGATCATCGGAACTCACCATCGTCTCCGCCTTCCTCCCACGCACGTTCTACGCCTCTCTGCTCAACCCAGCTCGCACAGGAGCTGGGGATTCGAGCTCCTCCGTCCACCCCCTCGTCGGAGCTCGACCACTTTCACCCCGCCTAACGGGGTCGAGGCAGTTTGCCCTCGACCCGCGAGTTTGCTGATGCACTTTGCAGGTACATCCAAGCCCATCTGAGGGCTTGGACCAGTTGGTCCAGCAGCTCCGCCTCCGCCGGACTCGCCAGAGCTTCTCGGAGCTCTATCGAGTCATCGGAGGCCTCCATTCGACGCGGAGGGCTCGCAGCTTCCTTCTCCGATCTTCAGTGAGCTTCCAGGAGGAGATCAACGCCGTCACGAGCCCGGCGAAGTTCGCTGGAGCCCAGTTCATCCACCATCCTTCTCCGTCGTCCGATCGACCCCGAGCTCCAGATCTGATGACGTTCGTCCATTTGAGGAGCAACACTGACCGCTAGATCATTTGAAGGGCCGATCTCCACCGTCGATCCAGCGAGGCTTAGCCACCGTGCCCGTCCACCGTCTGATCTTCCACGTGGCAGCACCTGGACCGATCGATCAGTGTCGAAGACCCAGCGTTGGGCGCCACCCCTTCCCAGCCGTCCGATCATTGACGTGGCGCCCATCCGACGGCTCCATTAATAAAGGGTAATTTATCCCTTAGTCCCTTAGTTTAGTTTAATTTCAGTTTAGCCCTGTAAATATTTTTAGATTTTTATTTACGTTGGTACATTTGCACTCCGGTCCTTGTCTTGTTTGCTATTTGCATATATACCCTCGCCTGTAGTGTGTCACGTGCTTCGACACGTGTTTGATGGGATATTTGCGGATTTAGCTTTGTAGTTCTGGGATGTTCATGAATGAATGAATAGTTTTATATAATTGCATTTATACCCCTGTGCGTGAGTTATTTGTGCATGTGCTCTTATTTGTTGATAATTTACAAACAAGCCCTCGGACTTTTGGTACCTGTTACCAAATAGTCCCAGGACCTTGTTTTCTTTGCATATAGGTCCCTGTGTGCCCCAGGCACGCGTTGCGTGTGTGATTCCTTGGGTATTTTGCACCAGACCTCCCAGAACTTTGGATATTTACGCACAGGTCCCTGTGCACTATACCTAGGTTTTATTTTTGAATAAAATATCAAACTTACTCCAAATTCGATGAAAATTGGACACATGGCTCCTGCCATGGTGTAAAATTTTCTAGAATTTTTGGAGACATTTTTGCTTTTATTTTATATTTTTAAAAATTCAAAAACAGCCTTTTTCTCTACTGTTTGATTTGTAAAATCACAAAAAAATGTTAAAACTTATCTAAAAATTACAAAAAATAGCTACTGTTTCTTTTGTTGTGTTTGACTTTCTGACCAATTTTGGTCATTTTCCATCATATAAAACTCATAAAAATTGAAAAACACTTAAAAACTCATAAAAATTCCAATAAATAATCTAAAAACCCAAAAATAATAATTAAGGTGCCTAAATTTTCCCTGTTTCTTTCTATTTACACGAAAATTACCTCTAGGCTTATTAGGGATTTTTAGATATTTTAACTAAGTCCCTTAAGCTCGGCTGGACAGTACCTTCATTTTCTTGCATTGCTTTATTTTTAGAAAATTAAATAAAAATCAGAAAAATATCAAAAAAGTCACTAAAAACAGTAAAAATCATAAAAAGCATAAAAACATTTTTCTTTGAATTTTTGGTTGATATTTGAGTGTTTAAATAAATTGTTGAAGTGCCTTGTGTCTTTGTTTTCTTTGTTTTCTTAACTATTTAAAAATCCAAAAAATATAAAAACAATTAAAATCCACCAAAAATAGTTTCTTTTTCTTTTTATTTCCTTTTTAGACTACTTCGTAGGCCGCAAGTCCATCACGTGCTCCTTGTGTTCGACCCTGGTCGCTATACCAGGTTAATAAAATAACAAGACCGTTATTGGATGTTTGATTGATTTTTATCATTTTTGGTGGTCTCTTTTTCTCGATTGACCGAGTCTGATTGCTTGGGTCGCAACGACCATCGACTACCTTTTACCCGAGTGAGCAGACACGTTCATCAGAATGGCGCCGTTGCTGGGGAGCACGGCTTAGTAGTTTTTATTTTTACTATTCTTTTCTTTTTCGCGGCTTTCCGCGGCTCTTTCTGAGTCCGCAGCTTTTCGCAGCTTTTTGTCTTTCTTTTATTTTATTTTTGTTTTCATTTTCTTTGATTTTCTTTTCTTTTATTTTTATTTTTGTTTTTGTTTGATTTTTGTTTGACATTTCTGCACATATACCCTTGTTCATACTTTCTTCTATTATTTGATTATTTTATTGGTCTGACCACTTGTTTCTTTCTTGCGAGGGCTCGAGGACCGAGGCGGCAGCTGTCGAGAAGCCGGCGCAACCGCGGGACTTGGAGGTGGCTCCCTTCTGCACGAAGCCGCAGGAGAGCGTGAGAGAGTAGACGAGCGGACGAGGATTAGCTTAGTTTTTATTTCATTCATTTGATTATTATTGTAATAATACAGGGACACTCAGACACTTTGGACTTTGCTTGACTAACAGGTCTGTTTCTCCGAGCACCAGTGTGCTCGGGGGACCCTTAGGTTTTTCGCAGCTTTTTCACGGCTTTTGGTTTTTTGCTGCCTTTTACGGTTTTACGCGGTTTTTCTCGAGCCCCTAGACTTAGGATTTTCTGCTTGAGTGTGCCGTAATTAGTAGGATCCCTACACCTAATTGATTGCCTGTTCCTATAGTGCGATTAATTGGACCTACTAATAATTCATTAATAAAAATAACTGACTCATCCCCTTCGTAGCCTATGTGCCGTAGCCTGCCCTGCCAAGCGCTGCTCCTGAACCCGATGTGTCGGGAGGAGGAGGGGTAGATCGAGACCGGACATTTGGCTTGAAGGATCGGTGACCAGTTAGACGGTTCTTCGAGTAGAATTGCCTGTTTAGGACTCGGTTTTCACCGCTGCACCATATAGGTAGTTTCTTTTCAGTCTTTACATTTCTGCGCGGATCATTTTGCTTGTAGAGTGCTGGAGACAGGTACGCATTTCTATCTTTGCATGCATCATTGATTTCATCGTGCATCGGCTTTTTCGTCTTCTCCCCCTATTTTTGACTTAATAATCAGGAGAACCGAAAAATTCGTTAGGCCTTTGTTTTTATTGAAAAATATTAAAAAGAAAAACAATAAAATTGGGACTGTTTAAACTATTGACCCTAAAAGACATCCGACCTAAAAATTTGTCTTGGGGAGAGCAACCCCCTCATTGCTTGGTTTGATTGTGCGAGAGAGTGACCCGTTCACTAGGTAGAGCCCTCCGGTGCTATTCCTGACTGACTACCGACTCTTCCGTGTGGGCCAGTCGGTTGGGGTAGCATCGGATATCCCAGCAGGTCACGTAATCGCTCTGATAGATTGTTTGTTTCACCATAATAAAATAGACAAGACAATTTAACCGAGCCTTTACGGTCTTCAGCTTGCGTTGCGTTGGTGAACAGAGGGATTGGTTGCTGATCATAGTTTCTCTAGATCCCATCCGCTTTACTCTTCAGATCACGATGATGGGTAGACGATCTCTTAGGCAACCTCTGGCTGCACCGCTTTCGGGCGCGTCTACCCGATCATCTAGGTTGGCCCGCGAGAGCCGAGACCAGCTCTCCGAGCCTGAGTACGATTCCGCCCTGTTCCCCCTCGACCCCCTTTCTTTCGGTTCCGAGAGACATGAGCCAGAGGAGAGATTAGCAGATCTATCAGCACCTAAGTTTGGCTCATTTGATTTTGCAGACGCCATGGCCGGCAGTTCTGATGACCACAACAGAGGAGAGCACTTTGTGTTGGACCAGGGTGCTATTAACTCCACCTGATCGCCTACCTAGAGACAGTCCAGCAGCAGTTGAGGGATCATGGGGCATTCATGCTTGAGATGAGGAGAGAGTTGGAGCGACTTAGAGTAGAGAGAGAGCAGCACGAGCCCGAGGACGGACCGAGGATCCCAGATGATGATGAGGCACGAGCCGCAGCAGCTGCAGCAGCAGTAGCCACCGCCGCAATGGCAACCGTCGCGGCAGGCGGAGGAGGACCACCGAGACCGATGCGGGAGTTGCACAACCCCGGATCGACCCTGATGCATCATTGGGTAGTTGTGCCAGCCATCGTGGGGGACTTCAAGTTCCCCCCGAACACCTTGCAGCTCCTCCCCCGTTTCCACGGACTCGCCACCGAGGAGCCCCATCTCCACCTCCAGAAGTTCCTCATGATTTACAGTACTATCTACGATCGCCATGTGGACCAGGATACTATTCGGATGATTGCCTTCCCCTTTTCCTTGGCAGACAGAGCAGCCACCTGGCTGAAGCACTTGGGGAAGTTTGTATACACTTGGGAGCAGCTCCGCACCGAGTACTTACACAAGTACTACCCACTCGGACAGACCAATGCAGCGAGAGCCCTCATCAGCAACTTCTCCATGCTCCCCAACGAGCAATTCCATGAGGCATTGGAGAGGTTCCGTGAGCTGACTGATCGATGCCCGCACCACGACATTTCGAAGCCAAACCTTGTGCAGAGCTTTTTCAGCGGGCTGACACCAGAGCTCCAGGGCTCGGTGAACGCTTCTTATGGCAGGTCGTATTTCGCCAAGGATCACGACCAGGTCTGGGCCATCTACGAGGAGATGGCCGAGAACTATATGGTGATGTCTCAGACCAGGTTGTACACTCAGGGCAGACCCCAGCAGCAGCCAGGACCCGTGCAGTACCAGAGGATAGCACGGGTCGATGCCGGTCCATCCAGTTCGTCCGCAGTAGCAGCAGCATAGGCAGAGTCGTCAGCTGCGGACATGGGGATTATCAGTGAGATGTTGGATCGGATGGAGCTGATTGAGAAGAAGCAGTGCCAGGGCATCACTTAGATGGAGCAGATGGCACAGACTCTGAGCGACATGAAGACCCAGCTTATGTGTCTCTAGGAGGCACAGGCGGCTTCACAGCCCCGTCTTCAGTCGCAAGGCGATACCGGCGGTAGCAGCAGCTCGTCCCAGCGCTCCAGCTCACACCAGCAGCCTAGACAGGTTCACCTTGTACAGGCGGAGCTGTACCAGCAGCCGCAGCCCACCTCCCAGTCACCACCATCTCCAGACTTGCAGATGGTGGTATACCAGCCGGATCAGCCTCTGGCAGTGCTACCGCCACCCCAGTATGATGCAGAGCCGTTGATGGTTGTCAATGGGATTTGGTATGACCGTCCTCAACCTGGGATCCGACGAGACCATCCCAGATTCAGGTGGGGGAACGGAGATGCCCACCCCCAAGAACAGCCATCTGGTCAGGGAGGCCAGTACAGCCAGCAGAGAGAGCACCAGTCGCAGCAGCAGCCCCCAGTCTACCCTTCACAGCAGCAGTCATCCTACGTTCCTCGTCCCTATCAGCAGGGACAGTCTTGGAGGCGTGACCAACAGCCTCACCAGCCACACCAACAACATCCTCCCACTTACCCCTCTCACCAGCAGCTGCACCAGTTCCAGCAGCCTCATTACTAGAGAGGCTACCCGTCGGGGTCCCATGGTCCACAATACGAGAGCCCCGCCTTGGACGATATAGCCCGCCTCCTCACGGATCAGCATGCTTCTTTCAGACGGGAGATGGATGAGTTCCGCCAGGAGATGCGGGACATTGTGAGAGGGAAGGCCGTCATTCCTGCCCAGATAGAGCCGAACCCCAACAGCCTGAAGCGGAAGTCTGAGCAGGTAGCTTACACTGAGCATGCCACTCCTAGTGATCCATTTGATGATATGTCTTCAAACCTTTTTGATGCTGATTTTGTTACACTTAGGAGCGGTAGGGCACCAGCAGGCGGCGCCTCGTCTGAGCGACGGCATGAGGATACACCTAGAGCGCCGGATGAGGAGGAGAGCGGTACTGAGGCCGCTCGAGATGATGACGGTGGTACTGATGCCACCAAGGATGCTGACTCCACAGGCGGTTCTGAGGCCGCCACTTCACCAGTTTGAGGAGGTGGTACTGATGCCACCTGAGATGCCGAGCCAGAGCACGGTACTGAGGCCGCGAGACGTCCAGCGGGTCCAGCCAGTGGTGGTACTGAGACCACCGGTGCTCATTCTGAGAGAGTTGTAGTTTTTCCTCATTCGATGTACCTCGGAACCATGTTGTGGATAAAGGAAAAGGTTTGGTTTTTTCTGGTCCCACTGTGGTGCTTGATGTATGTGCGGATCCGGCCGTCGAGCCGTCTAGACCTTTTCCTAGTCCTTCATATGAGAAGGACCCAGTGATCCCCTTTCCTAGAGACCTTCAGATGGGGAAGGGGAAGAAAAAAGAAAAAGATCCAAAAAAGAAAGAGCAGGAGGAGTTCAGCCAGAGCATGATAGATAGATTTCACATCCAGCTGACCCTTCAGGAGGCTTTGCAGCACATCCCCCTTCTGCAGCGTTCTTTGAGAGACATGACTACAGTCAGGAGGAAGAGGAGGAACCACCCATGTGCTGAGGAAAGCCACGTGCTTTGCGATTCAGAACCGTCTGCCGGCCAAGAGGCCAGATTCAGGAGCCCCATATGTTAGGTGCCACATTAGAGAGCAGAGGTTCGACCGGACTCTACTAGATAGCGGATCGTCTATCAACCTCCTTCCGGCTGCCCTTCTTGATCGCTTCGAGTTGGGCACTCTTAGACAGAGCAGGACAGTCCTTCAGTTCGCTGATCGATCTGTCAAGAGGCCGAAGGGGTTGTTGCGAGACGTTGTCGTCACTATTTAGGGCCTGCAATTCCCCGTGGACTTCGTAGTGTTGGACATGGAGATCCCAGATTCAGTGGCTGATACCCCCATCATTCTCGGTCATCCGTTCTTGGCCACAGCCAAGGCGGTGACTGACCATGATAGTGGGAAGGTATACTTTTGCGTCGAGGGCGAAAGTGTACAAATAGAGACGGTCGAGGACTACAGAGCCATAGACAGATCATGCTCGGAGAACAGTTCAGATACAGAGCAGCTGACAGAGACAGGGCTAGACATCCACCAGGACTGTGATTTTGTGATCACAGACGATGAGGCAGCATGGGCAGACCCCGCAGCACAGGCCATCCTCTCATTTTCAGACACAGCTAATGCAGAGATGATAGCAGAGGAGAGCCTGGAGAGCACATTCCTGGTTCAGGATACCACAGAGGCAGCGAGTCGGTTCTCGATCGCAGCACCGATTCCAGTGATGAGGGTGGTACTGAGGCCACCTTGTGTGACGGTGGTACTAATGCCACCGCTGATGATGCAGATCCCTCGGATTCAGAGTCTGAATGGGCAGATTGTGAGGATTTCATGCTAGACCTGAGTTCCACAGAGCCTACAGCTGAGGAGGAGGCAGATGCAGAGCAGATCAGAGACAGTTCAGTCGAGCAGCCTTCTTCAGATCCAGTTTGCGAGAGTACGTTCTCATTCTCCCAGGCAGATTTGGCAGCATACACGCATCTTCTTTCGAAGCCAGATCCACCAGCACCCAGCTGTCCAGAGCTGAAGCCGCTCCCTACTTCGCTGAAGTATCGATTCTTTGCGGGCGAGCCTGAGATGTACCCAGTCATCATCTCTGCCGATCTGACTGGAGAGCAAGAATCCCGTTTGATGGGGGTTCTTGAAAAGAACCGCAAGGCAATCGGATGGAGCGTAGCAGATCTCCATGGGATTAGTCCATCACGTTGCTCCCACCATATCTATCTCGAGGATGGGGCGAAGTCGTCGCGTGAGTTCCAGCGGCGGCTGAACACCAATCTGAGAGAGGTTGTCATGAAGGAAATCTCGAAATGGTGGAGCGCAGATTTCATTTATCCCATTTCCGACTCCAAGTGCGTCAGCCCCTTGCATGTGGTGCCCAAGAAGACGGGCATCACGACTGTGATCAGTGAGTCGGAAGAGGAGATTGCTACACGAGTACCCACCTCTTGGCGGGTCTATGTTGACTACAGGAGACTCAACCAGGCCACCAAGAAGGACCATTTCCCCTTGCCTTTTATTGACCAAATCATTTAGAGACTGGCAGGGAAGAGCCATTACTGTTTCCTAGATGGGTACTCGGGCTACAACCAGGTGGCCATTGCTCCTGAGGACCAGGAGAAGACCACCTTTACCTGTCCCTTCGGCACATACACCTTCCGACGCATGCCATTTGGGCTATGCAATGCCCCTGCGACTTTCCAGAGATGCATGCTGTCGATCTTTTCGGACATGGTAGGGGAGTGTTTGGAGGTCTTCATGGACGATTTCTCGATTTACGGCGACGGATTCGACTCCTGTCTTGACTGCCTAGATCGAGTACTCCATCGATGTATAGAGGTTCACTTGGTGCTATCTTGGGAGAAGAGTCACTTCATGGTGACTCAAGGGATGATGCTTGGCCACATCATCTCCAACAGGGGCATGGAGGTTGATCCGGCCAAGGTTGATGTCATTAGAAAACTCGCACCGCCGTCCAATTTGAGGCAGCTACGGTCATTCCTGGGGCATGTCGGTTTCTACCGATGATTTATTCATGATTTCAGCAGGATTACCCGGCCGTTGACTGACCTCTTGACGAAAGACACCGAGTTCCTTGTCGATGACAAGTGTCTTTCGTCCTTTGAGACTCTCAAGCAGTGTGTTATAGAGGCTCCTGTTCTCCAGCCGCCTGATTGGTCTCTCCCATTCGAGATCATGATGGATGCCTCCAATTTTGCCGTGGGGGCCGTGCTGGGACAGAGGAGGGATGGAGTCCCCTTTGCTATCCACTACGCTAGCCGCACATTGGATTCCGCCCAGCGGAATTATACGGTCACAGAGAAGGAGATGCTAGACATAGTGTTCGCCCTAGATAAGTTCAGATCTTACATCATCGGATCTAGAGTGACCTTGTATACTGATCACACCGCCATCCGATACCTCATGGCAAAGAAGGATGCCAAGGCCAGACTGACTAGATGGATCCTTCTACTAAAGGAGTTCGACATTGAGATCAAGGATAAGCCTAGAGTCAAGAATGTGGTGGCGGATCATCTCTCCCGTTTAGAGCAGCCTGAGGAGTCTGAGCATATTGATCCTATTTGTGAGACATTCCCAGATGAGGCGATCCTTGCTATCGCCTCACTCCCGTGGTATGCCGATATTGTGAACTTTCTCGTTGCTGGGAAAGTCCCACAAGATTGGCCCAGGCAGAGGCTTGAGACCTTCCTCGCGAAGGCCAAGTCCTACCACTGGGAGGATCCCATCCTTTACAACGAAGGAGGGGACAACATCTGGCGTCGGTGCATTCCTCAAGAGGAGCACCATAGTGTCCTCACCTACTGCCACAAGCTTGAGGCAGGAGGACACCATTCTGGGAGGAGAACGGCACAGAAAGTGCTCCAATCCGGCTTGTGGTGGCCTACCCTCTTCAAGGACTCTGATGAGTTCGTGAAGAGGTGTACTGACTGTCAGAGGATGGGCACTTGTGGACAGCGTGACATGATGCCGACGCAGCCCATTCACTTCTGTGAGGTTTTTGACGCATGGGGCATCGATTTCATGGGTCCATTCCCTAAGAGTCAGGGATTTGAGTACATTTTGTTGGCCGTTGACTATGTTAGTCGTTGGGTTGAGGCTATCCCCGCCCAAGCTGCTGATGCGAGGACAGTTTGCAGATTTTTGAGGAAGCACATCATCACGCGGTTCGGGGTTCCTCGAGTTTTGATTTCAGATGGGGGGGTCTCATTTCATCAACGACCAGGTGAAGGCCCTTGCTGACGAGTTCGGTATAGACCATCGTGTTGCTACACCTTACCATCCACAGACGAATGGTCTAGCCGAGGTGTCGAACAAGGAGATCAAGACTAGTTTGCAGAAAGTCGTCCGCCCTGACCGAAAGGATTGGTCACAGCTTTTAGACTCAGTCTTGTGGGCATATAGGACGTCTTTCAAGACACCATTGGGCACATCTCCCTTTCGCCTCGTATATGGCAAGCCGTGCCATTTGCCTGTTGAGCTGAGACACATGTCACTATGGGCAGTTGCTGAGATACTTATGGATCCAGATGGTGTAGGAGACCAGAGGAGGGCAGAGTTAGCAGCCCTGGAGGAGCTTAGAGATACCGCCTTCTCAAACAACCTACATTATAAGGAGAGAGTGAAGGAGTGGCATGATTCTCATATCAGCCACAAGCATTTTGAGCCTAGACAGAGAGTATGGCTGTTTGACGCGAGGCTTCGTTTGTTTCCAGGAAAGCTACAGAGAAAGTGGAAGGGACCTTATCTGGTGAGAAAGGTACACAACAACGGTAGCATTGATATATCCGAGTTGTCTTCTGAGAGTACCTTTCGAGTGAACGGCCAGCGGCTCAAACCATTTCTAGATCATGAGCCGCGGGTCATGGATATTGCCCCTATTTATTTTACGTGAGATGTGGTCTTTGACTCACATCTAATGCATCTCACGCCTGAGTTTCACTGATCTTCCGCCTTGTATAGATCCAGATGTCTATATCACCACATTCTTTAGTCTCACATCCCGTTTGTCATCTTTGACTATGCTATACTTAGGGTGTACTTTACCCTAAGTATAGGGGGGATGTGAGACCTTTGGGTATTTCTTTTGTTCCTGTCTACCCCTGTTTTTGCTGCCTATACTTAGGGATATTTTACCCTAAGTATAGGGGGGAGTAGACCCTGTACATTCTCCAATTGGTTTTCCCTTAGTGTACAGCCTGCTATACTTAGGATTATTTGATCCTAAGTATAGGGGAAAAAGCTGAGATCTTCTTGATCTTCTATTCATTTATTCGTCTTTGTATATAGCCTTCCTTTTCACTTCCCTACACCTAGCAGGAGTTATGTCTTCTTCATCGCTCTTGACTCTGAGGACATCGTTTGAGCTAAGTATAGGGGGCGTGTATATATTTCATATATACTTTAGTCATAACTCGTACTTTGTGTGAGTGTGTAAATAAATAAAATGGCTAAAAATCACAAAAATTAAAAATTTTCATGTACATAAACACTCTTTTATTTGCACATAAATAGCTAGTGTACAAACTATTTTTGTAAAAATGTTTTCAAAAATATTTTGTGTAAAGCTTGTGTAAATATTTTCTTATCAAAATTATGTATATAGTACAAAATTTTTTCTAAAATGTTTTGAAAATCAAAAGTTTGCAAAAATCTTGTGTAAATGTGTGTAAATACTTTTTGCAAAACTTGCACTTCATGCATCATCCATTCATGATTTCAAAACATTTTTCAAAAATTTTGCATGTTTGTAAAAATTTGTGTAAATAGCATCTTTTGTATATATGTATATAGTTCTTCTGGATGATGATTGGCATTTAAACTAGCCTGGAATCAAATTGAGAAATGGAGCTTGATTAAGATCTTAATCCACCTAATTTCTAAGAGGAACCTTATAGGGCTTAGGTTTAAGGCTTTTCAGGTCCATGGTGACTTAATTCTTTAAGTCCACTAGGCTATGAGCACATGTCATCTCAATGAGCCTAAGTAGAGCACTTAACAACATCACATGACTCATATAGACAATGGCTTTACTTGGACACCAGCACTTTGCACCGAGCTCTTCACGGATGAGGTGGTGAGGAGGCAGTCTTCCTTGACTTGGGGTAGCACATGAGGGTAGTACTTCTAGGCAGAACGTTTCTTCTTCTTTTAGTGAAGGAAGTGCGTCTGAACTTGGTCTGGGTGCCATGAGGTCTAACGACAGGAGTTGTGGGTTGCAATAAAGCTTCAAAAGAGGGATAGTCTACTGGCTCAAGAGGAAAAACTCCTTGTATATATGCTGCACATGTATATGTTGTATAGATGCACTTGAAAAAAAATGTAAAAAGAAAATAACTCCAAAAAAGTGGTGGGTCTGATAGAAAATGATAATCCCATCGGAGTATGTATATAGAGTGCAATAAGCAAAGCTTGAGTTCATGATCCACCTTATGTAGCTTGCAGCAGGGAGACTTGGCTACACTGGTCGAGCTCCTAAGGATACATGGCTACACTGGCCATGGTCCATTCTCTTCTTCCTCCTCTTCTTGAGCCTGTTGAACTTGAACTTAGAAGGGAATACCCTGCTCCTCGAGGAAAGAGTGGCCAGATTGGGGTCATAGAGTTACCTTGTTGGGGAGGGTTGTCAAGTTGCCATTTCTGAGGTAGAGAGCTTAGACCTCACTTTCACATGACAAGGAAAGATTCATGGTCTCCAGGGTTTGTGATTGATGACTTGTTCTGATATGGAGCATTGAGGAGTCTTGGTTATAGATTAGTGGAACTTAGAGGCTGTTGAGTTTTAAGCTTAAGTCCAAATAAGGTTCCGACACATTAATAATCCAAAGATCTGATCGAGCTCCATACCTCAATTTAATGAAGGCAAGTTTAATAATCAACCTTGATCCATGTACATTATCTTTTTCTTTTTCATTCCTTATTTTTCACTTCTTTTTCAAATAAGTGTTTGCTAAGGGACTAGCAAAGTTAAGTATAGGGGGGTGATGAATACTCATTCATCACTCTTTATTCTTATATTTTAGCTACGAAAACCTTTGCAAATGCATGTATATATTTGTAAATATAAATAATTACCAAAAGCATGCATGGTGTAAAAAGTAATAATTAGCATGTTTTTGTGCAAAAATAAAAGAATAAAGACTAAAAAAAAGAGGGAAATATTTAGAATAAATATTGAGCAACCTAACCCAAGGGAGGGCTCAACATGGGCCTGACCGCATAAAAGCCAAAGTAGAGGGAGATAGGGGCTCATGTGTGTAAATATATATGTAAATATAATAAAAATATTTTCCTCCAAAAAGAGACTAAAATGGGCTTGTAAATACTTGTATATATTTAAAGTCAAGATAAAAATAGAAAAATTAAAAAGAAACAAAAACATTCACCTTGTGCATATTTCATCATGTATATAGTCCACTCTCCTATATTTATTTAGCCAAATAAATATATAAAATTAATTTCCATAAAATTTGTAAATATTCTATCTTTTATGAGGTAAATAAATAAAATAAAAACAACAAAAACAAAAGCAAAAATAAAAATAACAAAATTAAAAACCAAAAATATATTGTAAATATACCATGTATATACATATACATATGTATTTATTTCACTATTGTATATAAATAATAAAAATAAAATAAAAATATCTTTTTATTCCTAATTTTATGATATAAATAAATAAAATATAAAATGGGAATAAAAATGTAAAAAAATAACTAATTAAAAATCAAAATTAAAAATCCTATATTGTATATATACCTATATATAGCCCTACTATGTAAATACCCTATTTTTATTTTGAAAAATTAATTAAAAATCACTAAAAAATAGAAAAAATTAAAACAAAAATATTTCATGTTTTGACTTTTTAATAAATCGGCCTATTATTATTTTTAATTAATTTTGCAAATCTTTTACAAATGGCCATCTCCCATTGGTCCACGGGGGTTGTTGACCGCCCGGTCAACTCCCCCCTGTGGACCACCTCCCTCGGATCTGGTTCGTGGACCCGACTTCCCCCATTTATTCCTGCCAGACCCGATCACCATTTAGCCTAACCCAGGGTCCTAATCACTCCCCAAGTATCCGGGAATCTCGCCCGACATTGATCCTAGGGATCCGTGCTCCAGGGAGCCGGACCCGAGCCATCTTTCCCGGACCTGCACCCATACATAAGCCGAGCTCCGCCACTTCATTCTGCATCTTTGGATCGTCATTCCTCCACCCAGTGACCTCCATCTTCCGCGCGAGAGTGACAGCTTGCCCCAGAGGTGTAGCAGCGAGGCAGAGGGTGCTCGAACCACTGATCTGGCGAGCCAGCGTCGCTGTGCTCCGCCCAGAGAAGGAGCTCGAGCCTCGGATGACGACGGTCCTCGAGGCAAGGACCCAGAGAACCAGCTGCTCTTCCCTAGTCGACTCGACCACCCATGTAGCTTAGATTCTTTCCCTTTTTCCTCGATTTTGATTTTTCCCCAATTTGCGCAGTCGCCGTCCATCTCTGATTCCGGTCACGTCACCCATCACCCCGATCATCGGAACTCACCATCATCTCCGCCTTCCTCCCACGCACGTTCTACGCCCCTCCGCTCAACCCAGCTCGCTAAGGAGCTGGGGATTCGAGCTCCTCCGTCCACCCCCTCGCCGGAGCTCGACCACTTCACCTCCCCGATCACTTTCACCCCGCCTAACGGGGTCGAGGCAGTTTGCCCTCGACCCGCGAGTTTACTGATGCACTTTGCAGGTACATCCAAGCCCATTTGAGGGCTTGGACCAGTTGGTCTAGCAGCTCCGCCTCCGCCGGACTCGCCAGAGCTTCTCGGAGCTCTATCGAGTCATCGGAGGCCTCCATTCGACGCGGAGGGCTCGCAACTTCCTTCTCCGATCTTCAGCGAGCTTCCAGGAGGAGACCGGCGCTGTCACGAGCCCGGTGAAGTTTGCCGGAGCCCAGTTCGTCCACCATCCTTCTCCGCCGTCCGATCGACCCCGAGCTCCAGATCTGATCACGTTCGTCCATTTGAGGAGAAGCACTGACCGCTAGATCATTTGAAGGGTCGATCTCCACCGTCGATCCAGTGAGGCTTAGCCACCGCGCCTGTCCACCGTCTGATCTTCCACGTGGCAGCACCTGGACCGATCGATCAGCGTCGAAGACCCAACGTTGGGCGCCACCCCTTCCCAGTCGTCTGATCATTGACGTGGCGCCCATCCGACGGCTCCATTAATAAAGGGTAATTTATCCCTTAGGCCCTTAGTTTAGTTTAATTTCATTTTAGCCCTGTAAATATTTTTAGATTTTTATTTACGTTGGTACATTTGCACTCCGGCCCTTGTCTTGTTTGCTATTTGCATATATACCCTCGCCTATAGTGTGTCACGTGCTTCGACACGTGTTTGATGATATTTGCGGATTTAGCTTTGTAGTTCTGGGATGTTCATGAATGAATGAATAGTTTTATATAGTTGCATTTATACCCCTGTGCATGAGTTATTTGTGCATGTGCGCTTATTTGTGGATAATTTACAAACAAGCCCTCGGACTTTTGGTACCTGTTACCAAATAGTCCCAGGACCTTGTTTTCTTTGCATATAGGTCCCTGTGTGCCCCAGGCATGCGCTGCGCACATGATTCCTTGGGTATTTTGCACCAGACCTCCCAGAACTTTGGATATTTACGCACAGGTCCCTATACGCTGTACCTAGGTTTTATTTTTGAATAAAATATCAAACTTACTCCAAATTCGATGAAAATTGGACACATGGCTTCTGCTATGTTGTAAAATTTTCTAGAATTTTTGGAGACATTTTTGCTTTTTTTTGATATTTTTAAAATTTCAAAAACAACCTTTTTCTCTACTGTTTGATTTGTAAAATCACAAAAGATGTTAAAACCTATCTAAAAATTACAAAAAATTTAGCTATTCTTTTGTTGTGTTTGATTTTCTGACCAAATTTGGTCATTTTCCATTATATAAAACTCATAAAAATTGAAAAACACCTAAAAACTCATAAAAATTCCAATAAATAATCTAAAAATCCAAAATTAATAATTAAGGTGCCTAAATTTTCCTTTTTCTTTTTATTTACAGGAAAAATTACCTCCAGGCTTATTAGGGATTTTTAGATATTTTATCTAAGTCCCTTAAGCTCGGCTGGACAATACCTTCATTTTCATGCATTGCTTTATTTTTAAAAAATTAATAAAATATCAGAAAAATAAAAAAATTCACTAAAAATAGTAAAAATCATAAAAAGCATAAAAACATTTTTATTTGAATTTTTGGTTGATATTTGAGTGTTTAAATAAATTGTTGAAGTGCCTTGTGTCTTTGTTTTCTTTATTTTCTTAACTATTTAAAAATCCAAAAAAAATATAAAAACAATTAAAATCCACCAAAAATAGTTTCTTTTTCTTTTTATTTCCTTTTTAGACTACTTCGTAGGCCGTAAGACCATCACGTGCTCCTTGTGTTCGACCCTGGTCGCTATACCAGGTTAATAAAATAACAAGACCGCTATTGGATGTTTGATTGATTTTTATCATATTTGGTGGTCTCTTTTTCTCGATTGACCGAGTCTGATTGCTTGGGTCGCAACGACCATCGACTACCTTTTACCCGAGTGAGCAGACACGTTCATCAGACAATCCTGCTGAAATCATGAATTAATCGTCAGTAGAAACTGACGTGCCTGATGAAAGAGATCTGACGAGGGTCTAGGGTAATCCGCACAAGGCAGGATCACAATGTCGCTGAGGCGACCGCTCAACAGATCCCGAATCGATCAACAATTAACACACAATAAATATATGCAATGAATATCCAAAAATGTGGAGTTAAAATTTATTATAACTCTACATGCAAATGTATATAGGTGTAAGCATAGGTAGAGGTCGAACACTGTGAGGCGAAGGGATGTATGTGATGTATAATTTATTCAATCCATTGTTCATGTCCATTTATGGTTTTTGTGGGTTTTGAATTTTATGTATTTTTTATATATATTTTTTAAAATTTTTATTTTGTTTTTATATTTTTTTTTATATATATTTTTATTTTCTTTTTATATTTTTAATTATAGAATAGGTATAAATATATTTATGTATATATAGAGAGGTATATATAAGAGGAGAGAGAGAAGTAGTACCATATATGGATATACATATATATATATAGATATAAATGCTTAAAATATATAGATATAATATTTTTTGCTTTTGATATTTTTCTAATTTTTTTGTTATTTTTCTGAATCTTTCTAATTTTTATGTATTTTTAATTTCAAAAAAATGTCACAATATAGGACTAATTAAATAGCTGAATAAAATTTGGGTTTTAAAAATATCAAATATTCCCCAAAATTACCCAAACTAATTTTAATACATTAATAGTAATATATAGATAATTATAAAAGAGAAAAATGTATTTTTGGTATTTTTTAAAGGTTTTTCTATTTTTTTATGGATTTTGGATATTTCTGATTTTTTAATTTTTCTTTTTCCTATTTTTAGGGTTTTTCAATTCCTGGACACAATATATAAATATACAATACAGATTTGTTTGGGAATTTTTCAAAAACATTTTATAATTTTTTTGTATTTTTTTAATTTAAACAGTGCAAAAAGGGCTCCTCTTTCATTTTTAATAATTAGGAAAAATGCAAAAAATGCAAAATAAAATATGGGCATGGAAGAACACTGCATGAAGCACTTATTCTAATTTTTGTGGAATTTTAGGAGCAACATAGGTATTTTTTATAAATACATAAAAGACACAAAAATAATTAAGCCTGGTAGGGGCATTTTTGCAAATAAAATAACCATCAGGGACCTCTGTGCAAAAATACCAAAGAATAAACATTTATTTTAATATTTGGTGCAAATTTACAATTACCAAAACCCGCCAGGGTTAATAGTGCAATTTTCACGCGCCTCACGTGGGATTGCACGTGAGGCGCGGAGGGACCAAATAGTAATTTTCAGAAACATGGGGGTCCTACTGCAAATTTTTACATTTTTATTTACACTAAACATTTATTTTACAGCATTAAATATAAAATACAAAAATAGCAGGGGTTGGGTTTGCAATTTACCCCCAAAAGGCACTAGACGGACGGTTGGATCCTCTTCACTTAGACACGTGTCGCATCCCCGCCGCTTGATGACGCTTCGCGGATCGATGGTGGAGATTAGATCGGCCAGGCCGATCGGACGGTGAGGGCATGCAATGATCTGACGGCTGAGCTTCCAACTGGGAGAATCGGTCAATCGGACGGTGCAGTGGTGGCCTGGAAGAACTCGGAAGAAGGTCGCTTGAGGCGACCTTTGTTCAGTCAATGCATGCTCCTCCGGGCAGCTCCCTCGCCGCCAAACATCTCTGAAGCTTCCCGATGCTACCCTGCACCCGCTGATGCCTTTGTTGAGGCACCTGGAGCTTCCCTGAGCTCAGGCGAGGTTGAAGAAGGGGGCGGGCTCCAGGTACCTGTTCTTCATCTGAATCAAGCCAAGACGAGTCTCCTGGCGGCCCGGGACCTGCAAAAGAACTCGCAACACAAAAAGAGGACTCCAGGAGTTGTTTGGTGGTGGAATGGACGATGGTGGGTTCGGGCGGGGATCTCCGACGATGGGTGGAAGAGGGAGATCGGATCTCCAGATCTGATGAGGATCTGGGTGGGCGAAGGTGCCCGGGGAGAAGGGAAACGAAGGGGTATGGAAATGGAGGCGAGGTGGTGGTTGGAACACAGGTGGGTTACAATGAATAGTTCATCGGAGCGGAGCTCCGGGAAACTACGAATCGACCATTCTACGCTAAGATTAAGGGCTAATGATTAATCTAAAGACGACAATGAAATGCTAAAACTAAAACCTATCTAAAACAAGTAAAAGCGCAACTCTTATACCTGGGGGCCTCCAGGGAGCAGGACGGACGCCGGAGCTCCGCCGCGACAAAACTCTCCTCCTCCTTGGGCTGAACCGAGGTGCTGGGAAGCGCCTCCTGTCACGAGGGCTACTCCAGGAACTGATTCGAGCTTATTGGGAGGATGAAATTGGCCAAATTCGACCAAGGAGGAAGAAGCACTTATTTATAGACATCCCTGGAGACCTTTATTGACTGGCTAATATCAACGAATCTATGCTATGTACAAGGGCTCCAGAATCTCGACGAGGATCATGATTCATTTGGGAGAAAAATCCGTGAAGAGATCGACGGTGATGGAGCACTGAGCCGAGCGGGAAAAATGGCAGAAATCAAGGGACACGACATGTCTGACGAGGGTCAGAGGCGCAGGGGGAGTTGACCGGAGGTCAACACTCCCTAACCCCTGATTGGTCCACATCGCCCAGATATTGACCCATTTATTACACGTAATAAATGAATTAATTAGATTTTCCTTATAAAATAAAAAATGTTTATAAATTAATGTAGTCTTTATTTATGATTTTTATTTATTTTTTTGAAGTATTTATTACAGTTTTATTAAAATAATGTATTTATAACTATATTTATATATATTTATATTTATTTTGTTTATTTTTATTTTATTATTTTATTTTCTTATTTTATAAATTTATAACTTATTTTTATGAGTATAAATATATTTTTATTTAATTTTTATGATTTTATTTACATTTTTAAATACTTAGGTATATGTAGATATAGGTATACTTATAGGTATTTTACCTATATATTATATACATTTTAATTATTTAATGAATTTTATTAGTTTTTATTTTGGATTTTTATTTTCAATAAGTTATATATAATAGACACATTATTATAAAAATATAGATAAATAAAGAATAAAAGAATAAAATCCCTTTTTTTTATATACATAAAGATAGCATAGGTATTTTGTCTATGTATTTCATAGACTTATTTTATTTTTCAAATTCTTTTTGGGTTTCTTTTAATTTCAATATGTACATGTATTATATACATTATTTACAAGATTCTAAATATATAAATAAAATAATAACTATTGAATAAAATGAATATTTTAATCAGTTATATATACAATGAGGGCCAAAAACCTAACTTCCACAGATGAACTCCAAAAATTATGAAACAAATTTTATTAAATAGTTCATGGAAAGCTATATACAATTAAAGGTGAGTTTGGGGGATTTGGAGTTTTTATTTGCAAGATACGGGTCTGTGAAGTTGAGATTTTGGCTTTTTATTCTGGGTATAAAATGTACACTATGTGTTATTTTTGTACAAACTCAATTTTGTATTTTTTTTTACATTATTATCTACAACCTTTTTGTACAAAGTTTCTTTATTTGATGAATAAATAATTATGTACAAAATAGGTGTCAAAAATGCATAAATAAATGAATAAATAAATGAGGTATTTATTGTATTCTTGGCCCTTATCTCCCCCTACTTTATTCCTTGTCGACCAATTCCATGCTGGCCTTGGTCTCGGGGTTAGGGTCATAAAATATTTGCAATATTTTATTCCTTTTTCTTTTCTTCTCTTTATTCTATAATTTTGGCATTAAAAACCTTATTTTATGTACAATATATGCAATGAATAATGAATTCTCTTATGTACAAATTGAGGCTATTTACATGCATTTGTTGGGGTTTTTAAGGCCAAAATGATAGAATAAAGGTGATGAAATGGAGATTCATCACCCCCCTATACTTGCCTTTGCTAGTCCCTAGCAAATACTTATGCAATAAGTACAAAAAGAACAAAGAATTAGAAGAAAAGAAAAAACAAAAATAAAGAATTTAAAGAATAAATTGAATTGATCATGATTATTAAACTTATCTGTACAAAATCGAAGTTTGGAGCTCAGGTTAGACCTTGGTGTGAAAGTGCATGTGGAACCTGGTAGGGAACCAAATCTAATGCACAACAGCCTTCGAGAGTCACAGAACTTGGTTCAAATCACCTCAATAGCCAGGTCAGAACTAGCCTACATCATACGCAAACCCTTATGACTATGAAGCTGACTTGTACAGTGTAAGTGATAGTGGTTCTCCCCAACTGAAATGATAAAGGAACTGACTTCTCCAGAATGACAACCCAATGATTCCCTAATCCAACAGCTCTTTCCTCGAGGAGCGGGGTATTCCCTTCTATGTTCAAGTGGCATCCAACTCAAGAGGAGGAGGTAGAAAAAAGAATGGATGGTAGCTAGTGTAGCTACCTATCCTGGGATGCCTGACCAGTGTAGTCAAGTCATCCAGCTGCAGGCTCACATAGTATAACTTTGATGCTCAAGCTTGCTTATTTTCTATACAACATATATACATTCTCCGGCAGGCACTTTATTTTATTTTCAAGCCTGTCCACTTTTTTGGAGTTTTTTCCATTTTTTTTCAAACATACTATTTACAACAACATTTACATAAGGAATTTTTCCTCTTGAGCCAAAAGACTATCCCTCTTTCGAAGCATTATTACAACCCACACTCTCCTGTAGTTAGACCTCATGGCTACTGGACCAGGTTGGTGTGCACTTCCCTCCCTAGATGAGGACGAATGTTTCCACCCGTGTGCGTCTCAGACTGGCAAATCCAACCCCCTCACCACTCCAACTGAGTTGAGCCAAGTGAAAGGTGCAAGTGTCCAAGATAGGTCACGGCCGACAAGAGTCATACGCGTGTTTCGAAAAGTTCTAGTTAGTCCACTGAGGTGACTTGAACCCAGCCCTGATTTCTCAAAGAATTAAGTCTGAATAGACCTGAAGTACCTTAAACCTAGTTCCCACAAGGTTCCAGTGCGGTTAGGTGCAGTAAGGTCCAACCAAGCTCCAATCTTTGACTTTATTGGACTAGTTCAATTATCAAGCTCAATCAAAGAAGATGAATGCAATGCAAATGCTATTTACAAATATGCAAAGAATAATGCAATTTTTCAAAGAATTTGAAAACAAAGAGAAGAATTTTTACTTAAAGAATTTTTGCAAATAAAATAATTTTGGCACTCAAAGTAGAAAATATGTACAACTATTTACACGGGCGTGCCACTTTATTTTACAAGAATTAAGAATTTACAATTTAGTTTTTATCTATAGGTATATATGTACACTTATTAAAGACTTTTGTTTATTTTTATTTTTATTTATAATAATAAATTTTTTTATTATTTTTTATTTATTAGATGTATCTATTCCTCAAACTTATTTGACACAAAATTTTCAAACACTTTTTGAAAACTATAGTCCAAAATATTTTTACAAACATGTACACACATTTGAAAATCATTTTGCAAAGGTTTTTCAAAACAGTATATATAGATTTTTCAAAATATTTTTGCAACCATTTTTCAAACCATTTGCAAATCATTTTTCAAGCATTTTATTTCACACAAAGAAAATAAATTTTTACAAACCACACATTTTTACAAAGGTTGAAAACATGTAACAAAACATTTTCAAAATAGTTTTCAATAAATGTTCACAAAGATTTTCAAACTATTTTTTAAACATTTTGAAAAAAATATTTTCACCTGATTTATTAATCAGTAAATACAAGAAGAATTTGAGGAATAATCACATCTTTTTATTAAGGGTTTTTAACGAATTTAAAGAATTATTAGCCATATTGTTAAGAGAATACGAAAGTACGAGTTATGGCTAAAGTATATGCATAGTATATACGACCCCTATACTTAGCTTGAGCTATGTCCTCATAGATCAGAAAGAAAAGAGAAGACATAACTCGTACTGAGTATAGACAAGTCTAAAGAATATACGAATAAGAAATGAACGAATGAGAAGTTGACCGTCCCCCCTAAACTTAGGATCAAGTAATCCTAAGTATAGCAGACTGTACACAAGGTAGGAAGGGTCAAGGGTGGGAACAAACAGATGAACAAATCTAGGATGCACCCCCCTATACTTAGGACAAAGTACGTCCTAAGTACAGAAAACTGACACAAAGGGGTGACACCTTTTATTTAGATACAGAAAATAGAAAAGGAAAAGAAGAAAAGATAGATATATACAGATTGATGAAAAGATCATGGAGAATATACGCATCACTCCCCCTATACTTAGGGTGAGATATCCCTTAGTATAAGCAACAACAGGAGCGATGAAACTGAACAAGGAAAGAACAACGCGGTGTATACCCCCCTATACTTAGGACAAGGTGCGTCCTAAGTGTAGACACAAAGATATGACGATAGATCTAGGGCACACATATCATGCGGGAGAAAGAATGAACAAGGCACACATATATACAAGCGGTGAAAAACTGGTGAAGTACAGGACGGTATCTGGTAAGCGACTACCGTGCTCTCGTCGTCGTCTCCCTGTGAGAACGAGGACGCAATCAGAAGGTGGAAATACACCCGAATATGCAATCAAGTGGGTGTCAGCTACCGGGGACAATAGGTCGAAAGGTTAGATATCGGGTTCGGTAGCATGAAGCAGTCAATCGGCTCATAGGATCAACATGAGGGAACGGAGCTGATACCGTAAGATCGGGAGGAAGAACGAGAAGTACAGACTTCTCCTAGTCAATCATGGTCTCAGATAGATCGGAAATAAAGCATATGAGACAGTGTAATGCACGGTGGTGATATAATCTGAAAGTCACAAGAATACACCGAACAACACAATAGATGGCTCACTTCTGCGAGGGTCCTCAAGGTGAGCGGAATAAGAGAATAAGCAGAAGACTCGGCTCCGTGTTCCGCAGATCGGCGACACAACCAGGGAGGAGACCGAGTACACAAGTCAGAAGACCCTGCTTCGTGCTCCACCAAATGGGAGACACCAGAAATGAAGCCGAGTACCTAGAAAATGATGTACGCTCCCGCAAATAACCCTCGGGGAGTAGTACATGCTAGGCAATGAATAATCAGAACAGAAGCTCACCCCGACGAGGGTCCTCAAGGTGGGCAGGCTCAAAGGAGCCTGATCCATCAGACGGATCAGAGAGACGGTCTCGGTAGGCGACAGATCGGCTACCGGCAGAAGAGACCGACAAATCAAGAAAATGTGGCAGCGTCCCACAGATAACCCTCGGGGAACGTACTGCCAACTAGTCATGGGAATAGCAGATATCAGGAGCTCAGCCTTGCGAGGACCATCAAGGCAAGCAGACTTAAAGGAGTCAAAGATCTGAGCACACAGATGGGTCCCATGATCCGCAGATCGGATAGGAAACTCAGGATGGGACCAAAATCATATATATCAAACGACTCGGTTCCGTACTCCGCAGATCGGAGACACAGTCAGCAGTAGGAACCGAGCGTAAAGAGAGTGTCGCATTCTCTCGCAGATAGTCCTCAGAGAGTAATGCAAGCTAGGCAAGGAATTGTCAGAAAGTGCCTCTACCTTGCGAGGGTCGTCAAGGAGAGACGAGGGCTGAAATGAGCCGGATCCATCAGACGGATCAACATAAAATGTGGTCTCGATAGACGACAGATCATCTACCAGCAGAAGAGACCAAGAGAGCTATACTGTGTCATAGCCTCTCGCAGATAACCCTCGGAGAGCGCTATGAACTAGTCATGGAATAATCAGAAATCGAGGCTCGTCCTTGCGAGAACTGTCAAGGAGAGCGATCAGGCAATTGGCCTCATCTACCGACAAGTCAGGTACACAATCACAGGGGGAGGCCAATCAAGCATATCATCTGACTCGGTTTCGGGTCTCATCACAATGGTGACCCAAACAGTGAATGAAACCGCAGTCCTAGAAATTATCGCATTCTCCCGCAGATAGTTCTCGGGGAGGAATGCGAGCTAGATCAAGGTAGGTCATGGGAATGCTGGCAAGTCATCTCAGGTCCTCAAAAGCAATAAATCATTCAATCATTTGGAGGGCATAAAATCATGCAAGGGAGCAAATAATCATATCATTCACCAAACATCCCTTGGGTCAATCCAGTCGGCTGAGATGGCACGAAAAATAGTCAAGAATCCTCTAAGTGCCAGGGTAGACTAGAGAGTCAGGAGATCAAGGATGGGTCAATCAGGAAGATGAGAAATCATGTAGGATCCGCACACCTTTATCAGGAAGTCCAAATCAGAATAATCAGTCAATCCTCAAAATCAAGATGGGTGGAACCTCAAGATAGATAGATCAATCAATACTCATGAAATCATCATCAAATCATCGTATCATATCACATCCTTAATCCGGTGTGCGAGAACTAAAATTCCTCGATAATGCATCACACCTATGCTATATGCATCAGCAAAAATCCTCAAGAAGCCCATACGCATGTATCAAAGACAAATCCATCACATCAATCTCAGCATCCTCAACATCATTGGCTCGGTTACACCAATAATCTGTATAAATAATCCTCGATGCGGGCCTCATCAATATGCACAGCATTCCCGAGTAAAAGGGGAGAGGTGATACGGGGTACACGAGGAAGATGGATAAGAAGTGTAACACAATGGGGTGGAAAAGCTGATTGAGCGTGCATGCCAATATCGCGGGTGGTAGAAGAGTGATACAGAGGGTACGAGGAGGGCGGGCGAGAAGATCGGGACATAGACAAAATTGGGTGTTCCACACAAGGCGGGAACACCGTCAAAATGGTGGTTCGAAGAGCATGCTCTCCCCGAACCAGCGAAGATGGTACGGTGAATACGAAGAAGATGGTGAAGAAGAGGAAAACACAGAACTTGGCGAAGAATGATTGAGCTCAAGCGTCAATATCATGACTCGATGCAAAATGAAGAGATATATGTATAAGAGGGGTAGAGAGACTCAAAGATGAAAAATGCATGACTCACTCGGACGTGACTGATTACTCTAGTAATGAATGAAAACACCATGAACTCCAAGTCACAATCAATACACAAAGCAAAACCCTCAATTCACCTACTCAACATAGTGAAGACCATCAAGTGACGGTCATTTATCTTTTCGATTTTAGTGTTAGGTGAGAACCACAAAAATTGTACAATCACTTAGGAGGCTTGATGGGATTTGGGCTCTACTCCTTAGTGTGTACGTGAGCAGTTAAAACGCATACAATGAGGGGGTTGCTCTCCCCAAGACAAGGAATCCATTATGTTTTATTTTTAGGTCCAATAGAGTTAACAGTCCCGATTTTATTTAAGTTATCACTTTTTTTGGGTATTTTCAATGCACGTGCCTATCGAGGTTCCAATTTCCATTAAGCATCCTAGGTTGGCAAAATCAAAGGGAGAAGATTGGAAAAGCCATGCAAGTCAGAAAACGATGATGCATGCCAAGTAAGAAGACTTATAGTGCCTCCTAGCTCTCTCCATGTGGGATGCATAACGGAATTTGAAACCTATGCTATATGCAAATGCAAGCCGAAGAAATCGCCCTAGGTTCAGAAATTTCTATTATCGTGAAGCACCACAAGTCGCTCATTCATCTTTAGCCTCAAAAAGTCCGGTCTTGGCTCACCCCTCCTCTGCTCAACACACTTGAGTTCAGGAGAAAGCGCTTTGCGGGGCTCGCTGTGGCACAAAGGCTAAGAGATAAATGAGCGGCTGTTTAGAGTTTGATCTAGGTCCAAAGCGAACTATAGGTACATGCAAATAATTAGGGTGCTTGGACCTAACTCTACAAGCAAGCAACTCCTAAGCTAAGGCTCATTCACACAAAATAATAAAAATAAAATAAAGAAAAGAAAAAGAGTCAAAATCATCGAGGCCCCCAAGGGAACAATCCCTCGGGCAATGGACCTCGGGAGTCGAAGTGTACCTGTGAGAGTCCTGTTTTATTACAATCCAAGTGTCACTCTCTCACATTAATATACAAAATAAAATAAAATGCATCAAAATAGAGACTGTCTTCAAAACTTCTCCCTCATATGTCATTGATGCTCTCTCCTGTTGGCTTGGCTTAGAAGAGCCAACTCCACCTTGCTTGGGTGCATAGGTCCTCCTAGGAGGTCCTCCTTCGCTTGGCGGTCCCTCGCATAAAAGATAAATAAAAGAAATGGGTCAGAACAATCAATCAATAATCTCAAAAACAAATAAATAAATGACTCATGGACATGAGCAAAGAATTAAATAAATGAACAAATAAGCTCACAAAATCATACAAAATCCGTTGCCTCCCCGGCAAAGGTGCCATTTGATGAAAGGGATCTGACGAGGGTCTAGGGTAATCCGCACAAGGCGGGATCACAATGTCGCTGAGGCGACCGCTCAACAGATCCCGAATCGATCAACAATTAACCCACAATAAATATATGCAATGAATATCCAAAAATGTGGAGTTAAAATTTATTATAACTCTACATGCAAATGTGTATAGGTGTAAGCACAGGTAGAGGTCGAACATTGGGAGGCGAAGGGATGTATGTGATGTATAATTTATTCAATCCATTGTTCATGTCCATTTATGGTTTTTGTGGGTTTTGAATTTTATGTATTATATATATATATTTTAAATTTTTATTTTGTTTTTATATTTTTTATATATTTTTTTATTTTCTTTTTATATTTTTAATTATAGAATATGTATAAATATATTTATGTATATATAGAGAGGTATATATAAGAGGAGAGAGAGAAGTAGTACCATATATGGATATACAAATATATATATATATATAGATATAAATGCTTAAAATATATAGATATAATATTTTTTTTTGCTTTTGTTATTTTTCTATTTTTTTTGTTATTTTTCTGAATCTTTCTAATTTTTATGTATTTTTAATTTAAAAAAATGTCACAATATAGGTCTAATTAAATAGCCGAATAAAATTTGGGTTTTAAAAATATCAAATATTCCCCAAAATTACCCAAACTAATTTTAATACATTAATAGTAATATATAGATAATTATAAAAGAGAAAAAATGTATTTTTGGTATTTTTTAAAGGTTTTTCAATTTTTTTTGTTGGATTTTGGAGATTTCTGATCTTTTAATTTTTCTTTTTCATATTTTTAGGGTTTTTCAATTCCTGGACTCAATATATATATATAAATATACAATATAGATTTTTTTTTGGAATTTTTCAAAAACATTTTATAATTTTTTTGTATTTTTTAATTTAAACAGTGCAAAAAGGGCTCCTCTTTCATTTTTAATAATTAGGAAAAATGCAAAAAAATGCAAAATAAAATATGGGCGTGGAAGAACACTACATGAAGCACTTATACTAATTTTTGTGGAATTTTGGAAGCAACATAGGTATTTTTAATAAATACATAAAAGACACAAAAATAATTAGGCCTGGTAGGGGCATTTTTGCAAATAAAATAACCATCAGGGACCTCTGTGCAAAAACACCAGCAGAATAAACATTTATTTTAATATTTGGGGCAAATATACGATTACCAAAACCCGCCAGGGTTAATAATGCAATTTTCACGCACCTCACGTGGGACTGCACGTGAGGCGCGAAGGGACCAAATAGTAATTTTCAGAAACATGGGGGTCCTACTGCAAATATTTACATTTTTATTTACACTAAACATTTATTTTACAGCATTAAATATAAAATATTAAAATAGCAGGGGTTGGGTTTGCAATTTACCCCCAAAGGCGCTAGACGGACGGTTGGATCCTCTTCACTTAGACACGTGTCGAATCCCCGCCGCTTGATGACGCTTCGCGGATCGATGGTGGAGATTAGATCAGCCATGCCGATCGGACGGTGAGGGCATGCAATGATCTGACGGCTGAGCTTCCAACTGGGAGAATCGGTCAATCGGATGGCGCAGGAGTGGACTGGAAGAACTCGGAAGAAGGTCGCTTGAGGCGACCTTTGATCAGTCAATGCATGCTCCTCCGGGCAGCTCCCTCGCCGCCAAACGTCTCTGAAGCTTCACGATGCTACCTCGCACCCGCTGATGGCTTTGTTGAGGCACCTGGAGCTTCCCTGAGCTCAGGCGAGGTTGAAGAAGGGGGCGGGCTCCAGGTACCTGTTCTTCATCTGAATCGAGCCAAGACGAGTCTTGGCGGCCAGGGACCTGCAAAAGAACTCGCAACACAAAAAGAGGACTCCGGGAGCCGTTTGGTGGTGGAATGGACGATGGTGGGTTCGGGAGGGGATCTCCGGCGATGGGTGGAAGAGGGAGATCGGATCTCCAGATCTGATGAGGATTTGGGTGGGCGAAGGTGCCCGGGGCGAAAGGAAACGAAGGGGTATGGAAATGGAGGCGAGGTGGTGGTCGGAACACAGGTGGGTTACAATGAATAGTTCGCCGGAGCGAAGCTCCGGCGAACTACGAATCGACCATTCTACGCTACGATTAAGGGCTAATGATTAATCTAAAGACGACAATGAAATGCTATAACTAAAACCTATCTAAAACAAGTAAAAGCGCATCTCTTATACCTGGGGGCCTCTAGGGAGAAGGACGGACGCCGGAGCTCCGCCGCGACAAAACTCTCCTCCTCCTTGGGCCGAACCGAGGTGCTGGGAAGCGCCTCCTGTCACGAGGGCTACTCCAGGAACTGATTCGAGCTTATTGGGAGGATGAAATTGGCCAAATTCGGCCAGGGAGGAAGAAGCACTTATTTATAAACATCCCTGGAGACCTTTATTGACTGGCTAATATCAACGAATCTATGCTATGTACAAGGGCTCTAGAATCTCGGCGAGGATCATGATTCATTTGGGAGAAAAATCCGTGAAAAGATTGAAAGTGACGGAGCACTGAGCCGAGCGAGAAAAATGGCAGAAATCAAGGGACGCGACATGTCTGACGAGGGTCAGAGGCGCAGGGGGGAGTTGACCGGAGGTCAACACTCCCTGGCCCCTGATTGGTCCACATCGCCCAGATATTGACCCATTTATTACATGTAATAAATGAATTAATTAGATTTTCTTTATAAAATAAAAAATGTTTATAAATTAATGTAGTATTTATTTATGATTTTTATTTATTTTTTGAAGTATTTTATTACGGTTTTATTAAAATAATGCATTTATAAGTATATTTATATATATTTATTTTTATTTTGTTTATTTTTATTTTATTATTTTATTTTCTTATTTTATAAATATATAACTTATTTTTATGAGTATAAATATATTTTTATTTAATTTTTATGAGTTTATTTACATTTTTAAATACTTAGGTATATGTAGATATAGGTATACTTATAGGTATTTTACCTATATATTATATACATTTTATTTATTTAATGAATTTTATTAGTTTTTATTTTGGATTTGTATTTTTAATAAGTTATATATAATATACACATTATTATAAAAATATAGATAAATAAAGAATAAAAGAATAAAATCCCTTTTTATTTATATACATAAAGATAACATAGGTATTTTTTCTATGTATTTCATAGACTTATTTTATTTTTCAAATTCTTTTTGGGTTTCTTTTAATTTCAATATGTACATGTATTATATACATTATTTACAAGATTCTAAAAATATAAATAAAATAATAAATATTGAATAAAATGAATATTTTAATCAGTTATATATACAATGAGGGTCAAAAACCTAACTTCCACAGATGAACTCCAAAAATTATGAAACAAATTTTATTAAATAGTTCATGGAAAGCTATATACAATTAAAGGTGAGTTTGGGATTTGGAGTTTTTATTTGCAAGATATGGTTCTGTGAAGTTGAGATTTTGGCTTTTTATTCTGGGTATAAAATGTACACTGTGTGTTATTTTTGTACAAACTCAATTTTGTATTTTTATTTACATTATTATCTACAACTTTTATGTACAAGGTTTCTTTATTTGATGAATAAATAATTATGTACAAAATAGGTGTCAAAAATGCATAAAAAATGAATAAATAAATGAGGTATTTATTATATTCTTGGCCCTTATCTCCCCCTACTTTATTCCTTGTCGACCAATTCCATGCTGGCCTTAGTCTCGGGGTTAGGGTCATAAAATATTTGCAATATTTTATTCCTTTTTCTTTTCTTCTCTTTATTCTATAATTTTGGCATTAAAAACCTTATTTTATGTACAATATATGCAATGAATAATGAATGCTCTTATGTACAAATTGAGGCTATTTACATGCATTTGCTGGGGTTTTTATGGCCAAAATGATAGAATAAAGGTGATGAAATGGAGATTCATTAGTGCCCCAGAAAAGACCGTAACTGCCGCAAATTGGACGGTTGACTGCGTTTCCTAATGATATCCACCTTGGTCGGATCAACCTCCATGCCCCTGTTGGAGATGATATGGCCAAGCACCATCCCTTGAGTCACCATGAAGTAACTTTTCTCCCATGAACGCACAAGGTGAACCTCAATGCATCGCTGGAGAATGCGGTCTAGGTAGTCAAGACAAGCATCAAACCCGTCGCCGTAGACCGAAAAATCGTCCATGAAGACCTCCAAGCACTCCCCCACCATGTCCGAAAAGATGGACAACAAGCACCTTTGGAATGTCATCGGGGCGTTACACAATCCAAAGGGCATCCATCTGAAAGCATAGGTCCCAAAGGGACAGGTGAAGGTGGTCTTGTCCTGGTCCTCGAGCACAATGGCCACCTGATTGTATCCGGAGTACCCGTCCAAGAAACAGTAATGGCTCTTCCCTGCTAGCCTCTCTATAATCTGATCAATAAAAGGAAGCGAGAAATGATCCTTCTTGGTGGCCTGGTTCAATTGTATGTAGTCCATACATATTCGCCAAGAAGTGGGTACCCAGGTAGCAACCTCCTCTCCAGACTCACTAACAACTGTGGTGATGCCCGTCTTCTTGGGCACCACATGCAATGGACTGACCCACTTGGAGTCGAAGATGGGGTAGATAAAATCAACGTTCCACCATTTCGAGATCTCCTTCATGACAACATCTCAAAGATTCGGGTTCAGCCACCGTTGGAACTCACACGACGGCTTCGCGTCCTCCTCGAGATAGATATGGTGGGAGCACAGGGCCGGACTTATCCCCTGGAGATCGGCTATGCTCCATCCTATCGCCTTCTGGTTCTTTTCAAGAACCCCCATCAGACGGGATTCCTGCTCTCCAGTCAAATCCACTGATATAATAACTGGGTACATCTCATGCTCACTCGCAAGGAACCTATACTTCAGTGATGATGGTAAAGGCTTCAGCTCTGGACAACTTGGTGCTGGCGGATCTGGCCTCTGAAATGTCTGAGTGAATGCGATGAAATCTGCATGGGAACTCACTGACAATCTGAATCTGGTGATGGCTGCTCTGCTGGTATGTCTCTGCTCTGCACGGGATCAGGCTCCACCATAGCTGTAGGCTTTGTGGAAGTCAGACATGGTAGCAAATCATCAAACTCTGACCAGCCTATATCTGACTCTGAGGGGTCTGTATTAGAATCACAAGAAAAATCTGCCTCAAGATCGGGAACCGGCTCTACTACCTGAGATGTATCCTGGACTAGGAATGCGCTCTCCAAGCTCTCCTCTGCTAGCTTCTGTGCATCAGCGAACTCTGAAGGTGAGAGGATGGCCTGTGCTGCTGGATCTACCCAAACTGCCTCGTCACCTGTAATCATGAAATCGTAGTCCTGGTGGATGTCTAGCCCTGCCTCTGTCATCTGCTCTGAATCTGAATGCATCTCTGAGCAAGTGGAATCTCTGGCTCTAGTCTCCTCGATCGTCTCTATTTATATACTCTCTCCCTCGACGCAAAAGTATACCTTCCCGCTATCATGATCGGACACTACCTTGGCTGTGGCCAAGAACGGGTGTCCTAGAATGATGGGGGTATTGGTCACGGACTTAGGGATCTCCATGTCCAACACAACTAAGTCCACGGGGAATTTCAGGCCCTAAATCGTGACGACAATGTCCTTCAGCAACTCCTTCAGCCTCTTGACAGATTGATCAGCAAACTGAAGGACCGTCCTGCTCTGTCGTAGAGGGTGATGAATCCACATTTCATCATCTTTATTCTATCATTTTAGCACCAAAAACCCTAGCAAATGCCTGTAAATAGCATTAAATAGAGCATCTTAGCATTCATGCATATGCATCATACTAGTGTATAAAATACTGTAATTAAAGCCAAAATTATAGAATAAATAAAGAAAAGAAAAAGAATAAAATATTGTAAATATTTTATGACCCGAAACCCCGAGACCTAGGCATCTCGATGACTAGGTCGACAAGGAATAAAGTAGGGGGAGATAAGGGCCAAAATACAGATAAAACACCTATACTCTCTATTCATTCTTTATTCATTTTGGGACCTATTTTTGGTTCCACTTTTTATACATCAAATAAAGAAATTTTGTACATGAAAGTTGTAGATGATATTACAAGGAAAAATACAAAATTGATTTCACAGAAAAATCATATACAGAGAAAAAGTTATGGTCTGAATAAAATCCCAGAATCCCAACTTTCCAGACCCGTATCTCACAAACGACAACTCCAAATGCAGCATATTCACCTTTAATTGTATATAGAATAAAATAGTCTATCCAATGGTGGTGGTTTCGCATTTGGCGGAGCTGCGGTTTGAAAGTTGAGTTTTGGACCCACCTTGTATACTTGTACATATTAAAATATTCAATTTATTAATATTTATTTTTTTTATAATTTTATATTTTTATAATTTTGCAAACATTACTTGTAATAATTATGTACATTAAAATTGGAATAAAAACCTAAACAAAACTCAAAATAAAACACATACATATTTGATACCTAGGTCCTATATCTATGCTTATACCTATATTGAATATACTACTATTTTATTAAATATACAAAACATATCATAAAATTAGAATAAAAATATATTTGTGTATATAAAAGTATTCTATAATTTTATAAAATACTAAATAAAAATAATAACATTAAAATACATAAAATAAAAATAAAATGTTAAAACACATAGGTATTATACCTATAAAGGGCTAAAAAGTGAACTTGTAAAAATAAGCCTCATAAAAATAATTAAAAATCATAATAAAATACTACATAAAATAACGAATATTTTTTATTTTATAATTATTATTTAATTCGACTTATTTCTATTTTTAAATGAATTAATTAAACAATAATCAGGGATTTTTCCTGGTTGGTCCACGTGGACCAACCAGGTTTCAGCCCCAGTTGACCTCGGTCAACTGGTCGTCCTAGCCCTGCACCCCTTGTCAGAGTAGCGTTTTACTCCTTTTCTCCATTTTTTCGAGGCTTCCTCTTGCATCAACGCATGAAAGGCCCTTCGTGACTTTTGATCCTCGATCTATAGGCATGCCCGCCCTCGCGTTACCTTGGACGAAGAGCCACTGTAGCCGCTGCTGGACCTCGTTCTTCCCCCACCGTCCGTCAACCCTTCAAAAGAGCACCTTGGACTTCAATTCGAAATTAATCCTTCTTCCACCATTTTCACCCTCAAACCCCGAGTCCTTCGTGCTCCTGGTGACAGCAGGCATCGAATCGAGCCTGGGTTCGAGGTATTTGGTGTAGAATCGAAGCGATTCGACCCTTTCCGGAGCTCCGCCCGAAGTCTTCCACTTCCATCTCCGGTGAGCCTCTCCCTCTTATTCTTCTATTTTCTTGTAGCATTAGTGTATATTAGGGTAGGTTTATACCAGTTTCGTGTTTCGTTACGCCGTTCAACGTGAATCTTCGATCGAAGCTACGGTGGAGCTGAGCTCCGCCCGACGTTTCCGGCCACTCCAGTCGTCCATCGCCGCCCAAATCACCTCCATCCTTCTCCCCTTCACTCCGTCGCTCCGCTCCACCCATCACCTCACCTCGATCTCTCCCAGATCGAGTCGACCGAGCTTCCTTCTCCGCCGTTCGCCGGAGCTCTTCGCCCGCATCACCAACCACCCCATCTGACCCATCAGATACCGCCATTTTGTCCGCCTGGGTTTTGTGTACGTAACATTGCAGGTCCGAGCCCCAGAGAAGGCTCCATCGACCATCATCGACTCCAGGTTCCGCCGCCCAGGTCACCTTCCTCATCCGGCTGCTCCACGCCGCCTCCGCCTCGCCGGAGGCAACGATCTGACGCGGAAGGGCCCCAGGATCCTTTTGTCCTTGATCCGGGGGCCGGAGCGGCCGTGTGTTGGCCGCAATCGCCGCTCGAAGCTCGCCGGGGAGGTGTTCTTCGTGAACCTCCCCCTGCCGTTGGATCAGAGGTCTCCTCCAGACGCCATCTATGCCGTCCGATCAACAAGCGCCTCCAGCCGTCCGATCGATCCTTAATGATCTAATCTCAGCCGTCCAGGACGAAGGGGTACGCACCGTCAGATGCGCTCCACGTGGATTAGTGGGACGCCATCGGCCGCACGATCGAGCCCGTGGGTATTTTGCATTTTCCACCCACGACTTTTTGTATTTACTTTTTAGTCAAAAAACTTTCGTTTGAAGTTTAAAAAGTTATGTAATATTTGCACTTAGACCCTCACAGTTGCACTATTTGCACTTAGGTCCACGCCACGTCACCTCACGTGACTGGGGCGTGTGACTTTTGGGTATTTTACAGTTTTGGCCCTGAACTTTTAGTTATTTGCAATTTTATCCCTGTGCGTAGTTAATATAATATGTTTTCGGAAATATTGCATGCATGCCCTGCCGGCTTTTGATATTTGCAATTATGCCCCTGTGAATGGTGTTTCACGTGTTCTGCGCATGTCTTTTTGGTGAAAATTGCACCTAAGCCCCTGGATGTTTCTATAATTACAATTATACCCCTGCCAGGCTTAGGATTTTTGTGTGCTTAGCCTATTTTTCTTACGCCTCATTTAATTGCCAAAAATTCTAAAAAAATTGGGTTTAAGCTCCTGTTTGCTTCTACTTTTACGCTATATTTTTAGTTTTTAATTTTAGTGTATTTTTATATTTATTAAAAATCAAAAACACGCTTTTTATTCACTGTCTAGATTAGAAAATACCAAAAAAATATCAAAAGGTCTTAAAAAATTCCAAAAATATTTTCTGTTGTGTGTTTTGACCTGCTTTAATTTCAACCCAAAATTCACTAAAAATCTCAAAAGAAAAACCTTTAAAATTTAAAAACGCTCAAAAACTTCAAAAAAATATATAAAATTGTGGAAAACTCCAAAAATAGTAAACTCAGTTCCTAATTACCCCATATTTTATATTCTTCATTGGAAAAATAGTTTGAAAATATTTTGTGGTTGTTGTCTATTTTTAATTCCCATTTTACTTGCAGCCAGCATATTTTCCATTGTTTTCCCTAGTTTCAGTATTTAAAAATACCAAAAACACCTTGAAAAATCCCTAAAAATTACAAAAACAGTAAAAAAATCCTAAAAATATCAAAAACCTTTTATTTCTGAATTTTTAGTTATTTTTGCACTTTTTATTAAATACTTTGCCTTGTCTTTTATTACCTTGTCTTTAAATCCCAATATTGAAAAAGAATTAAAAAAATATAGAAAATATAAAAATTATAAAAATCAGAAAATTAAAAATCAAAATACAAAATTAAAAAATTAAAAATTAAATAAAAAAATTTAAAAATTAAAAACCCACAAAAATATAATTAGATTGGCTAAGTTGCTTATTAGACCTAGGTTTGGATTTTTATCTATGCTCTACACCCTTGCTTTCTGAGTTCGACCCCTACTTGCTTGCCATTGTACATTTTTAGTAGGGTATAATAAATTTTAATCCTTGCTATCCATTCCTTGATTGATTATGTGGGTTAATTGTTGAAGATCGAGGAGGCTTGAGTAGTCGCATCAGCGACAGTGAGTCTGACTTGTCAGACCACTATTTAGCGGCTCTCGTTTTCTCGCTTTTCAAATGGCGTCGTTGCCGGGGAGCATCGGCTTGTAGAGTACCTTTTGGGTCTTTTTAGTTACTTAGCCATTTTTGATTACTTGTCTATTGTGTATCATTTGTTTTGAACTGTCTGACATCTCTTTTGTTTTCTTGCGAGGGACCGCCGACCGAGAAGGATCGCCTAGGGGATCCTGCGCAGCATTGGGAGGAGGAGCCGGCTATTCTACCCTAGCCGGCAGGAGAGAGCAAGAGAACCAGAGAGAGAGATAGTTGCTTTTGCTTTTGTGAGAGAGAGTTATTTGTTTAATTTGTAATAATACATGACTTGGACACTTGAACACTTCGGGCCTAATTTCCGTGTGTTTGTTTACCCGGGGGCTCACCGCGGCTTTCTCGTCTTTTATCGACTGTCATTTTTCGGTTTTGTTTTCCTTCTCATTTCTTTTGTGGATTGAGCTCTTAGATTTAGGTCCTGCTTGATTTGATTAGACTAGGTCCAAACACCCTAATAACTCTTGCATGCTCCTATAGTACGTATTTGGACTTAGATTAATTAAGTAGTTGATCATTGGCTCTCGATCCGCGCGTCGCGAGCTCACTCCACACAAGTGCTTTCTCCTAACTCAAATGTGTTGAGCAGAGGAGGAGTGAGCCTAGACCTAGACCGGACACTAGGATTGGGAGTTAGCGGTTAACTCGTGGTTCTTCACGCTAGCAGTTGCCTATCTTAGGATGATTTCCGCATTGCATACCGACATATAGATTAGGTTTATAAATTTCTGCTTTGCATCCCGCATGGAGAGAGCTGGGATTCGCTGTAAGTCTTCTTACTTTACATCCATCATTTAGGCACAAAGGTGAGATTTCCATCTTGGTGCCGACTTGCATTGGCTTTTCCCGACTCTTTTCTCCCTCTGATTTTGGATAAATTAGGATAAAGAAAATACAAAATCATTAGGCGCTTGTTTGAATCTACTCAAAAGAAGCGATAACACAAAAAATTAAAAAAGGGACTGTTAAGAAAGCTTTGACCTAAATAAAATTGGTAATTGGACTCATTGATTGGGGAGAGTAACACCCTCACTTGTATTCAGGTTGCATGGGAAGGTCTCCTTCCAAGTGAGGTGAGCGCTTCGTAAGGATTAGAGCTAAAAACCCAAATTGTGGCTGCCTTGTGTATCGCCTGGATTTCCGAAGTATTGGCGCTACTATCGTACGTAGTCGAGTAGGGCTTGGTCACCATTGGTGACTCACTATTGTGTGAGCATCGACCTTGTCCGAAGTACCGAGCATAGGCCACGCCTTCACGGGGGTGTCTGTCTCACCGGCTGCGTCCGAGTAGGATCTTGCACGCTCACGGGTGATTCCGTTGCGAGCGAGGTCCGAAGTATCGGTTTCGCCTATCGGCTTCCTCCCTCTATTTCTTTGGCTGAGTAGGGATCCAGGAAGGGTTACAAGGACCTTAAAAAGCGTAGGTTATAGGTTACACAGGAGGAGGATAAGTACGGTAATACTTTTCCGGCAGTACTCTTGCTCCTATAGGCGTAGCGCTCTAAGGACTCGTTGAAAGATAAATTCCTGAAATCAAGATAAAAAATTACAAAGATAAAAGCCGAACCTTCACGGCTTCATGTGTTGAGTTGGTGAACTCCCTTGTCTTGTGTTTGGTTGCTAGTCACATTTAGGTCAAAGATCAAAAATATCGCGCCCTTGTGCAAATTCTGTCTTCCCTCCAGTTGACCCTCGCTCATGTGAGCCTTCTACTGTTTTACATTCCATTTGTTTCTTGTTGACCCCCGTATCTTTCATCCACATCGATCTTCCTCTTGATCTTCGAGATGGCGACGAATGGACACTTTAGTCGAGCCTCTGTCGGCACCCACATCAGTTCCATTCGCTTGCCCTCTCCAATAATTCAGGGCGATTCCCGAGAACCCGATTCAAGCCCTATGAACCGATCTCCAGACTCCCTGTCTTCTTCAATAAACCGGGATCACTCTCGTCCCGAACTCTGTCCGTTTTGGATGGCAATTGATTTTACTCCTTACACATCGCCATCCTTAACGAAGTTTTATGTTGACCTTGACACAGACCGCATCTCTCTATCTGGTGCTGCAATTCAGACTGATCGGGGCATTCTACCATGTGCAGATTTAGGAGCCCGAGCCAGCCAACCAAGCAGAATTAGAGATGGCAGGAGGAAGAGGGAAAGGACCACATGCTCCACCTGAACCTGAGGTCAATACAGGGGAAGGACAATATACCACGTAGGGCGAAGTTAACAGTCAGCTATTGGCCTCCATCCAAGCCATTCAGCAGCAGCTGACTACTAATCAGGCCCTGGCACAGACAGCCTTCCAGGACATGCTGAACGATCTGAGGAGGAGGGCCGATGCGAGAGACGGCCGACGAGAGGATGATCCGAACTACGATCCCAATTTCCATGAAGTCAGAGATGAGTTTTCAGTGGGACCCGACTTTGAAGCAGCAGACGAAGAGCCACCGCAGCTCAAGCCCACACTCAAGGAGACATACAACCTTGGAGCAGGGCGCATCACTGAGTGGATTCAAATTCCACGTATGCACGCCCACTTCGAGCTGAAGCCACAATTTCTGTCACTGCTTCCCACTTTTCATGGGAACACCACTGAAGAACCATATATTTTTCTCAAGAAGTTTGGCCGCATCTGTTCCACTGCTCACTACCCAGGAGTCCCTCTAGATGTGGTCAAGATGACCGCGTTCCCCTTCAGCCTTCAAGACAAGGCCCTTTACTGGGTCGACCATCTCGGGAAGGTCGTTACCACCTGGGAGGAATTGAAATCTGCCTTCCTCCATAAATTCTATCCTCTTCGGAGATTAAACCAGATGCGTGCCCGGATCTCCAGTTTCTGCCAGCAGCCCCACGAGACGATCCATGAAGCGTGGGAGAGATTCAAAGATCTCCAAGAAAAGTGCCCCCACCATGAAATACCAAAGACCAGTCTCGTACAACATTTCTTTAGGGGGCTATCATTCGAGAGCCAAAAGCTCGTGGATGCCGCTTGCGGCGGCTCACATTTTAACAAGGACGAGGACGTTGTATGGAATGTCTTCAAAGAAATGGCTGAGGGACAAGCAACCCAATCCTCGTCTAGAATCTACATGAAGCCACCGACCGCCATCAGCAAGCCAGTTAACATGGCTTCTCACACCGAGGACAAGGATGAGAGCTCCAACCTGAGTATCATCGGGAGCCACTTGTCCAAAGTGGACATCATTGAGAAGAGGTCGCAGGACCTCGAAAAGCTGGCAGTCATAGAGAAGAGGACCCAAGGTCTGGAGAAGCTCGACCAGATTTACCAGCAGCTGGAGCAGCTTGTCCGAGCGTTGAATGCAAACATGTGCAACGCTGTGTCTATCACTACAGAGCCGAATGCCGAGAAGAAGGAGCCTACAATGCAGCAAAACCCTCAGCCGACTCCACCGCAGCCCCAGCCTGTCCAGCACGTGTACTACGTGCAGGTTTCGGAGCAGCCACCGCAGCCTCAGACGCAGATGGTTGTATACCAACCAGAGCACCAGCCCGCATACTCCGAGCAGTTCTCTCCACCCCCGCCGCTGATCCAGGAGATCAATGGCGTATGGAACAATGAAGCGCAGCTGACCCGTCCTCAGGGACACTCTCAGGGTCAGAACATGGGCAACAGGCCCTTCCATCAGCAACAACAGGGTGGGAGACCCTTCCAGCAGCCTTACCAGTACCAGCCTCCCTCATACGGGAACACTTGGAGGCAGAATTACCAACATGGTCCTCAGCAGTCCGGATATCGAGGACAAGGATATCACCAACAGCCGGTTGCCCAATACAATAAGCATAACTCACAGTACTCCTCTAACTCCCCTCCTCAGCACCAGCTTTACCAAAGCTATCAGTCGCAATCTCAGCCACAATATCAGCATTCTCGACCCCAGCAAGGGGTTTCTTCTGAGATTGTGCCGGTCAATCCGGCCCTGGCTTATTTAGAGCAGTTAATGAAGAACATGGCTGAGATGAACCAGAAGATCGACGACCTGACGGCAGCAAAAACCGTCCTACCAGCCCAGGTCGAAGCTAACCCTAACAATTTCCGACGCAAGGAGCAGGTAGCCGGCAGTGTCCAACCCGAATCAGGTGAAATTAATTGTTTTTTATCTAACACTGTTACTCTCAGGAGCGGTAGGACACTCCAGCCATCGGCGACGGCGAAGGGAAAGCACATTGCATCTGACGGGGAATCGTCAGTCCAGCCAACACCAGGGCCAGCCAGCATTTTGGGAGCAGCACCAACATCCAGAAAACCCACAAAAAAATGAAGAAAACAGAAAAACACAAAAAGATAGCAGCAACCTCGGTGGGGATCAGCCAGCATTGGAGACGCCTGCACCCGCTTCACAGCCAGTTCCTGACAGGAGGAGCACCGCACCTACAGCGAGTCCAACGCCAGCACCTGAAGCCGAGCCTGTCATTTTTGGTCCGCAAATCGTAGATGAATCCATTCCTTTTTGTCATCTACCTGTAAACAACAATATGGACACTATTTTGAATGATATTGGTGAAGAGTTTGTAAATATTCCTTTTCCTGAAGCAATGAAAAAACACAAAAAAATGAAAAATTTGAAAAGTGCTTTGTCTGATCCTGCTATCATAGAAACCATTCAGAATTTGGTGTTGAATATGCCCTTGATGAAAGCTCTTGAGTACATGCCAGCGGTAAAGAAAGGACTAAAGGAGGCATGTACAACCAAGCGAAGGCCAAACCCCCACAATTCCAGAAGCAAGGGTGGTAAATCTGAAAAGCACATCCTCACAATGGCCACTGTCAACGCCATCAGCCAAAAAAGCTAGATATGGGAGCACCTCTTGTACGTTGTCAGATGTTCGATCAAGAGTTCGAACGGACACTTCTCGACAGCGGGTCTTCTGTCAATTTGATGCCAGCGTCACTACTCACGGAGTTCAGGCTAGGACCGCTCAAGCCTACAAAGATGATTCTGCAGTTTGCAGACAAGTCAGTCAAGCGGCCTAGGGGCCTGTTGGAGTGACGTGATCGTCACGGTTCAGGGAAAGTCATTCCTGACCGATTTTGTGGTGTTAAATATGGACGTCCCCTCTCCATTGCTCCTTACCCCGATCATACTCGGAAGACCGTTTCTGCGGACATCAAACGCAGTAGTGAACTATGGGACAGGAGAAATTACTTTTGGCACTGGGAGTGAAACTATCAGAGTAGAGACTCTGTCTGAGAAAACACCAGCTGAACTGACATCTGCGTCGTGTGCAAGGGTGATAGAGCATGATGAAGACTGTAATTTTCTAGCAGAAATTCAAGATACCAACCTATTCCTGGATGATAATGAGATCCATGGGCTCCGCTGTCCCGAGGGGGAAATGGAGACCGCAGTCGAATTTCCCTACATCAATGAAGATGAGGAATTTGTTGATGTGCTGCAAGATACTGCCGTGGGGGTGATGTGCCCTCAGAACCAAGAGCCGAGGTTTGAAGCATTTTTTGATGAAGATGACATCATTGAGGAGTTCTGTCAGGATCTGAGAGATGAAACAGAGTAGATTATGGTGGACACTGAACAGTTGAAATAATCACCACTTGCACTGATAGCTGAGGTCAACACTGAAGTAGCTCAGACCCCGCCCGAGCTAAAACCCTTGCCCTCCAATATGAAGTATGCCTTCCTTGCGGGAGAACCGAACATGTACCCGGTCATCATTAATGCTCATCTGACCGAAGACCAAGAATCTCGTCTGATGGAGAATCTTGAACGTAACCGCAAGGCTATAGGTTGGCGAACATCCGATATCCATGGGATCAATCCGTCACTCTGTTCGCACCGCGTCTTTCTGGAAGAAGACTGCAGACCCTCTCGCGAACTGCAAAGAAGATTAAACCCGAATCTGCGAGAGGTGGTTATGAAAGAAATCCAGAAATGGTGTGATGCGGGATTTATTTATCCCATCTCCGACAGCAAATGGGTGAGTCCCCTGCATGTGGTGCCCAAGAAATCGGGAATCACCATTGTGAAAAATGACAAAGGAGAGGAGATCGCAACCAGAGTACCGACTTCTTGGCGAGTGTGCGTAGATTACAGAAGACTCAATCTCGCTACCAAGAAGGATCATTTTCCGCTACCCTTCATCGACCAGATCTTGGAGAGATTGGCCGCGAAGGAATATTTCTGTTTCTTGGATGGGTACTCCGGGTATAATCAAGTTGCTATTGCTCCTGAAGACCAAGAGAAGACCACGTTCACCTGTCCTTTTGGCACATACGCCTTCAGATGGATGTCGTTCGGGCTTTACAACGCCCCAACTACATTTCAGAGGTGCATGCTTGCAGTTTTCACCGATATGGTGGGCAGCTTTCTCGAGGTCTTTATGGACGATTTTTCGGTCTACGGGGACTCATTTGATCAATGTATGGACTATCTAGACCGAGTCTTACGGAGGTGCTGCGAAGTAAATCTTGTGCTCTCATGGGAGAAGAGCAATTTCATGGTGACTGAAGGAATCGTGCTGGGTCACGTTGTTTCTAAACGTGGCATGGAGGTTGACCCAGCCAAGGTGGATGTAATTTCTAAGCTTGAGCCACCTACAAATATCAAGCAAGTTCGGTCGTTCTTGGGCCATGTCAGATTTTACCGACGATTTATCAAAGATTTCAGCAAGCTGGCCAGACCGTTGACTGAGTTGCTCGGCAAGGACAATGAATTCATTGTGGATGACCGTGTGCTCCTTGCCTTTAACCAGTTGAAAGAGCTCATCACGCAGGCCCCTGTCCTACATCCACCGATTTGGATCCAGCCTTTCGAGATCATGACCGACGCGTCAGATTATGCCATCGGAGCTGTATTGGGACAGAGGAAAGACAATGTACAATTTGCGATTCACTACGCTAGTTGAACGCTCGATGAAGCCCAGAGAAACTACACGGTCACTGAAAAGGAGCTGCTAGCGGTAGTCTTTGCATTGGAAAAGTTCAGATCTTACCTCCTTGGGTCCAAAGTTATTATTTACACTGATCATTCGGCCATTCGGTATTTACAGCAGAAGAAGGACGCCAAACCGTGTCTTATCCGGTGGATCCTTCTCCTCCAGGAGTTTGACTTGGAAATCAGAGATAAACCTGGGGTAAAGAATGTAGTGGCCGATCATCTGTCAAGACTTCCTGAACCAGAGTCTCCTGAGCTGAACCTGCAGCCTATCACCGAGACCTTTCCAGATGAGTCAATTTTGTCTGTCGCCTCACTTCCTTGGTATGCGGACATAGTGAATTATCTAGTTGCCAAGAAAATCCCACAGGACTGGCCTAAGTTGAAAATAGACAGATTCTTGTCTAAAATCCATTTCTACCAGTGGGAAGACCCGTATCTGTTTCGTGAGGGAGCAGATTGCATCTAGAGAAGGTGCATTCCTCAGGAGGAAGTTCCAAGTGTCCTCTCTTTATGTCATGATCAAGATTCTGGAGGACATCATTCAGGAAAACGGACGGCAGCAAAAGTTCTTCAAAGTGGCTATGGTGGCCTTCCTTATTCAAAGATGCAGATGAGTATGTTAAACGCTGTACTGACTGCCAAAAGATGGGCGGAACCATAAGAATGAGAGACACAATGCCTTTGAAATACATTCAGATCTCAGACGTCTTTGACGCATGGGGCATTGACTTCATGGGCCCATTTCCCAACAGTCAGGGTTATGAATATATTCTGCTTGCTGTCGATTATGTCAGTCGATGGGTGGAGGCTATTCCCGCCCGAGCCACCGACAGTAGGACTGTCTGCCGATTCTTGAGAGATCACATCATAGCACGGTTCGGGATTCCCAAAATTCTCATATCTGACGGGGGTAGTCATTTCATAAATAGAGAGGTGAAGAAGTTGACCCAAGAATTCTGCATTGAGCATCGTGTTGCTTCACCCTACCACCCGCAGTCCAATGGCTTAGCTGAATGTTCAAACATGGAGATCAAGACAATTCTACAGAAACTTGTGCGTCCGGATCGCAAGAACTGGTCTCAGCTGCTTGATTCTGTTCTTTGGGCTTACAGAACAGCGTACAAGTCACCCTTGGGAATTTCTCCCTACCGCCTGGTGTATGGCAAGCCATGTCATTTGCCCGTAGAACTTATTCACAAATCTTTATGGGCTATTAATATCTGTAATTTGGACTCCAAGCAAGCAGGAAAGAACATAAAACTAGATCTGAACAGATTACTGTAATTCAGAGATTATGCATATGACAACAGCCTGATGTACAAGGAGAAGGTCAAAACATGGCATGACAAGCACATCCGCCACAAGTCCTTTGATCCAGGTCAGAAGGTATGGTTGTTCGATGCAAAATTAAAGATCTTTCCAGGCAAATTGAAGAGCAAATGGACTGGGCCATTTTTGGTTAGGCAGGTGCGTGACAACGGAAGTGTATTGATATCCAATCTGTCAACTGACGCACATCCTTTTGTAGTCAATGGACAGCTTCTGAAGCCATACCTTGAACATGACACATTCATGGCCGTCGTTGACTCAATTCAAGTAATCTATGAGGATGAGCTGAATATCTCGAAAGAGGCAGAGGAAGGCAAAGTGCATCAAAACATTTTTGAATGATTTCCCTTTTCGTCTTTTCTTCTTTTCTTCCTTTCAATTTCTTTTATCTTATTCTACCGAATTGATGCCATCCCTTTCATCACAGCTACACTTAGGATGAACTTTATCCTAAGTATAGGGGGGATGCGCATCCCGAGTTGTTCATACCCAATGTCATCTTTTTTCTTCTTTTCTTCTTTTCTTCTTTTCCTATTCTATCTTCTTTATCTATCAAAAAGGTGCCGCCCTTGTAGAGAGTTTTCCATGATAAGGACGTACTTTGTCCTAAGTATAGGGGGGTGTGCACCCCGAGTTTTTTCTATTCTTTTCGATCCTCTCCATTGTCTCCTCTTCTTGTCTATACTTAGGGATATTTTACCCTAAGTATAGGGGGGGACAATCTGAGTACGATCTGTTCATTCCCTCCCTTGACCCTCCCGGCGTTGTGTACAGTCTGCTATACTTAGGATTATTTGATCCTAAGTATAGGGGGGACGGTCAACTTCTCATTCATTGATTCATTTGTTCCTTTATTATTTAGACTTGTCTATACTTAGTACGAGTTATGTCTTCTCTTTTCTCTCCGATCTATGAGGACATAGCTCAAGCTAAGTATAGGGGGGTCGTATATACTACGTATATACTTTAGCCATAACTCGTACTTTCGTATTTTCTTAATAATATAGGCTAATAATTCTTTAAAATTCATTAAAAATCTTAATAAAAGATGAGATTATTCCTCAAATTCTTTTTGTATATACTGATTAATAAATCAGGTGAAAATGTTTTTTGCAAAATGTTTGAAAAATAGTTTGAAAATCTTTGCGAACATCTATTGAAAACTATTTTGAAAATATTTTGTTACATGTTTTCAACCTTTGTAAAAATGTGTGGTTTGTAAAAATTTATTTTCTTTGTGTGAAATAAAATGTTTGAAAAATGATTTGCAAATGATTTGAAAAATGGTTGCAAAAATATTTGAAAAACCTATATATACTGTTTTGAAAACCTTTGCAAAATGATTTTCAAATGTGTGTACATGTTTGTAAAATGTTTGTAAAAACTATTTTGGACTATAGTTTTCAAAAATTGTGTGTAAATTGTTTTCAAATAAGTTTGAGGAATATACACATTACACCAAAATCCACTATATATATCTATATGTATAAAATTGACCACTTACCCTGTAAATTCTTAAAATCCACTTCTTGTATATATAAGAAGCACTCCCGTGTAAATATTTTAACCTAGATTTCAGCCAAAACTTTTTCTTTTTCAAAAATCCCAAAAACATTTGCAAAACTAAAATCCAAAAACATTTGAAAAACCTTTTTGAAAAAAATGCATTTGCATATGCGTCATCATCTTTTCAAAAATCCATAAAAAGTTCAAAATCTTTGAAAATTGCATCACAAAAATATTTTCTGCATTGCATTGCATAGCATTCGCATTTTTCGGATTGAGTTTGATAATTAAACAAGTCTAAGTGAAATCCGAAGATTGGAGCTTGATTGGACCTTAAAATCTACCTAATAACAGGAACCTTATAGGAATTTAGTTTGAGGTACTTCAGGTCTAGTTGACTTAATTCTTTGAGGATCACGGGACTTGGTTCAATGGATTCTTGACTGCCTAAGTAGAGTATTTCGGAGCACACGCACGACTCTTGTTGATGATGACCTAACTTGGACGCCTGCACCTTTCACATGGCTCAACTCAGTTGGAGTGGTGAGGGGATTGGATTTGCCGGTATGAGACGCACACAAGTGGAAACACTTGTCCTCCTCTAGGGAGGGAAGTGCACCCCAACCCATCCAGTGATTAGGAAGTCTAAAGACAGGAGGCTGTGGGTTGCGGTAAAGCTTCAAAAGAGGGATAGTCTACTGGCTCAAGAGGAAAAACTCCTTATGTAAATGCTGCTGTATATAGTATTTCAAAAAAAATGTGTTCAGGCATGTACAAAAATAAAAGCCTGCAAGTATGTACAAAGTCAATAAGCAAGCTTGAGTTCCAAAGTCATATCATGTGAGCCTGCAGCAGGATGACATGACTACACTGGTCTTGCATCCCAGGATAGGTAGCTACACTGGCTACCGTCCATTCTTCTCTTCACCCCCTCCTCTTGAGCTGGTTGCCACTTGAACTTAGAAAGGAATACCCCGCTCCTCGAGGATGGAGTCATTGGATTGGGGAATCATTGGGTTGTCATACTGGAGAAGTCAGTTTCTTTGCCATTCTAGTTGGGGAGAGCCACCATCACTTACATTGTACAAGTCAGATTCATAGTCGTAAGAGTTTGCGTATGAGTTGAAGTATTTCTGACCTGGCTATTGAGGAGACTTGGACAGAGTTTTGGGATTCTCAAGGGCTGTTGAATTTCAAACACGGTTCTCATTAAGGTTCCGCCCGCACTAAATTTCCAAAGGTCCGACTTAAGCTCCAAACTTTGATTTTGCGAAGACAAGTTTTATAATCAAATAAGATCCAAGTTCTTCTTTTTCTTTTCTTTCTTCTTCGTTTGCACTTATTGCATAAGTGTTTGCTAGGGACTAGCAAAGGTAAAGTATAGGGGGATGATGAATCCACATTTCATCATCTTTATTCTATCATTTTGGCACCAAAAACCCTAGCAAATGCATGTAAATAGCATTAAATAGAGCATCTTAGCATTCATGCATATGCATCATACTAGTGTATAAAATACTGTAATTAAAGTCAAAATTATAGAATAAATAAAGAAAAGAAAAAGAATAAAATATTGTAAATATTTTATGACCCGAAACCCCGAGACCTAGGCATCTCGATGACTAGGTCGACAAGGAATAAAGTAGGGGGAGATAAGGGCCAAAATACAGATAAAACACCTATACTCTCTATTCATTCTTTATTCATTTTGGGACCTATTTTTGGTTCCACTTTTTATACATCAAATAAAGAAATTTTGTACATGCAAGTTGTAGATGATATTACAAGGAAAAATACAAAATTGATTTCACAGAAAAATCATATACAGAGAAAAAGTTATGGTCTGAATAAAATCCCAGAATCCCAACTTTCCAGACCCGTATCTCACAAACGACAACTCCAAATGCAGCATACTCACCTTTAATTGTATATAGAATAAAATAATCTATCCAATGGTGGTGGGTGGTGGTTTCGCATTTGGCGGAGCTGCGGTTTGAAAGTTGAGTTTTGGACCCACCTTGTATACTTGTACATATTAAAATATTCAATTTATTAATATTTATTTATTTTTATAATTTTATATTTTTATAATTTTGCAAATATTACATGTAATAATTATGTACATTAAAATTAGAATAAAAACCTAAATAAAACTCAAAATAAAACACATACATATTTGATACCTAGGTCCTATATCTATGCTTATACCTATACTGAATATACTTCTATTTTATTAAATATACAAAACATATCATAAAATTAGAATAAAAATATATTTGTGTAGATAAAAGTATTCTATAATTTTATAAAATACTAAATAAAAATAATAACATTAAAATACATAAAATAAAAATAAAATGTTAAAACACATAGGTATTATACCTATAAAGGGCTAAAAAGTGAACTTGTAAAAATAAGCCTCATAAAAATAATTAAAAATCATAATAAAATACTACATAAAATAACAAATATTTTTTATTTTATAATTATTATTTAATTCGACTTATTTCTATTTTTAAATGAATTAATTAAACAATAATCAGGGATTTTTCCTGGTTGGTTGATGAATACCCATCCATCACTCTTTATTCTTATATTTTAGCTACAAAAACCTATGCAAATGCATGTAGATATGTGTAAATAGGAATAATTAGCAAAAGCATGCATTGTGTAAATACTTATAATTAGCATGTTTTTGTGCAAAAATAAAATAATAAAGAAGAAAAAGAAAAAGAGGGAAATATTTAGAATAAATATTGAGCAACCTAACCCAAGGGAGGGCTCAGCATGGGCCTGACCGCATAAAAGCCAAAGTAGAGGGAGATAGGGGCTCATGTGTAAATATTTTTGTAAATAAAATTATATTTTCCTCACCCAAAAATATGCTTGTATATATTGTATATATATTTAGAGGATATTAAAAAAACAAAATCAAAAAAATTAAAAATCAAAAATCCAAAAATATCTTTTCACCATGTACATAGACCATGATCCTTTCTTTATTTCACCTTGTAAATAAAATTATTTTCAAAACTTTTTGTAAATATTCTATGTATATATTGTAAATAAAATTAAAACAAAAATCAAATAAAAATAAACAAAAATTAAAAAAACACAAAAATATATTGTACATATGCCATGTACATAGTTGTATATAACTATTTATTTTACCTATGTATATAAATAATAAAAATAAAATGAAAATATCCTTTTATTCCTCATTTTATTCTATAAATAAATAAAATATAAAATAGGACTGAAAATGTATAAAAATAACTAATTAAAAATCAAAATTAAAAACCCTATATTGTATATATACCTATGTATAGCTATACTATTTGAATACCTTATTTTTATTTCCAAAAATTAATTAAAAATCACCAAAAAATAGAAAAAATTAAAACAAAAATATTTCATGTTTTGAGTTTTTAATAAATCAGCCATTTCCTATTTTATTTTGAATTTTTAAAGCTTTTATGACGTGGCCTCTCCTGATTGGTCCACGGGGGATGTTGACCCCCCGGTCAACTCCCCCCCTTGGACCACAGGATTGCGGATCTGCTTTTGGACCCAACTTCTCGAATTTGTACCCGCTTGATCCGACTCCTGAATCCGCTAACCCCGGGCGCTAATCCGAGCCTGATCTTCCCTGATCCACACCCGGAGGTTTGCATGGGGATCCGCGCTCCGAGCTTCACACCCGACTCCCATCTAGCCGGACCCCTAGTGGTATATAACCTGAGCTCCGCCGCACTCCATTTCCATCTTTGGCTCGCCACTCTCATTCCCGTGACCTCCATTGCAATCCCTGAGGTGACAGCTCGCGGTTGCCTTTGTCGCAGTGAGGAGGGGGTGCCCGGACCATTGATCCGGCGACGTTGCGCCGCCGTGCTCCGCCCCGTGCAGGAGCTCGAGCCTCAAGCAGTGACAACCTTCGAGGCGACGACCAGGAGCTACCTTAGCTCCAGCACAGTCTTTCGCACCGCCTAGGTAACCTTCTACCCTTCCCATTTAGCGTAATTTCTAGTTTCCCCCAATTCGTAGCTCCGACGTATTCCGTTGATTCCGGCCATATCGTGTACTTTCTCGATCATCGGAACACTCAGTCACCTCCGCCATCCCTCGACGCACCTTCTCCGCCCCTTCACTCAACCCAGCTTGCACAGGAGCTGGGGTTCGAGCTCCACCGTCCTCCGCTCGCCGGAGCTCGCTCGTCCCGACCCACAGTTCACCCTCACGCCGCTTCTTCGGGTCGAGGCACTTTGCCCTCGACCCGCGAAGCTCTTGAGCTGTTTTGCAGGTCAAGAGGAGGCCATCTGAGGCCCCCTCACATCCAGGCCAGGAGCTCCCCTCCGTCGACCTCGCCGGAGCCCCTCCAGGGCTCGGCTGGGCCATCGGAGGCCACCACCAGCTGCGGGACGACATCGCCGACTTTCTCCGATCTTCAGAGGCAGCTGAGGAGGACCACAGTACGCGCACGAGGCCGGCGAAACTCGCCGGCTGAGTGTTCTTCCAGTATCCTCCACCACCGTCCGATCGTCCTCAGAGCTCCAGTTCCAATCATCACCGTCCATTCATCAAGGAGCAGCCACCGTCCGATCCTTTCGAGGGTAGATCTGGACCGTTAGCGCAGAGGGAGAGGCACCAGCACCTGAGCACCGTTAGATCCTCCACGTGTCTCGTTCTGCGCCGTCGATCGGCCCACGTGCGGAAGGAGAGAAGCGCCAGCATCCCAGGACCGTCCGATCAGCTACGTGGCGCGCATCCAGCCGTCGACGTAATAAGGGGTAAATTACCTTAGGCCCCCTTTTAGTTTCTGTTTTACGTGTCAGTCATGTAAATATTTTATGCATTTTATTTACGTAGGGTAAATTGCACATTGGACCTCGTGCTTGTTTATATTTGCATCTATGCCCCTGTGTATGTGAGCCACGTGCTTCGTCACGTGCTTTGTCTGGGTTATTTGCAACTCTTATCCTGTAGTTCTGGAGGTTAATGATTGAATAGAAACTTTTTGGTAATTGCATATATGCCCCTGTGAGTGTTTTTATTCAGCATGTGCGCCTTTTAGTGGGTTATTTGCATAACCGTCCCTGGACTTTTTGGTACGAGTTTCCAAATGGTCCTAGGACTTGGTTTTTATTACCAAAAGGTCCCTGAGTGCCCCAGGCACGCGCCACGTGCGTGACTTGCTGGGAAAATTGCACCTGGACCCCCAGATCTTCGGGTATTTGCACTTAAGTCCCTGTGCACAGTGCCTCCTTTTGATTTTTGAATAAAATATCAAACCACCTCCAAATTCGATGAAAATTTGACACATGGCTCCTGCCATGTTGTAGGATTTTTGAGAATTTTTGAGGACATTTTTGATTTTGTTTGTTATTTTTAAAATTCAAAAACATCTTTTTTAGCTACTGTCTAGGTTTAAAAATCCCAAAAAAATATAAAAACACCCCCAAAAAATCTAAAAAAATTAGTTACTGTTCTTTTTGTGTTGTTTGAATTTCTAGCCAATTTTGGCTATTTTTCATTGAGCAAAAACCCTAAAAATCTAAAAACATCTAAAAACTCATAAAAATTATAATAAATAATCTAAAAATCCAAAAACAATAATTTTGGTGCCCTAATTTTCCTTGTTTTCTCTAGTACACAGGAAAATTACCTCCTGGTCCCTTTGAGATCCTTAAATATTTTATTTTTGGATTTTGGGCCTGGCTGGACAGTACCTTATCTTTTTAGCACAGTTTGATTTTTAGAAAATAAAATACACCTTAGAAAAATCCCAAAAATTCACCAAAAACACTAAAAAACCTAAAAAACATAAAAACAATTTTTCTTGAATTTTTGCTTGATTTTTGGTGCTTTTAATAAATTGCTCAAGTGTGCTTTTATTTGCTTTCTTTTATTTTCTCATTATATTAAAAATCCAAAAAAATATAAAAATTATTAAAAACCACTAAAAATTCTTTTATTTTATTTTATTTTATTTTTACTACTTCGTAGGCCTCTGGCCAACCCATGCTCCTTGTGTTCGACCCTGGGTGCTATACCAGGTTAATCTCATAGCTAGGCCGCTTTCTTTTGTGCTTGATTGATTTATTTGCTCGAGTGGTCTGATTTTTCTTGATTGAGTGACTCTGAGTGTTAGAGGTCGCAACGACCTATTTTGTACCTTTACCTCGTTCGCTCGGGTCGCACCATCAGAATGGCGCCGTTGCCGGGGAGCACGGCTTAGTAGTATTTTTGTCTTTATTTTTCGTTTTTCGTTTCGCGGTTTTTCGCGGCTCTTCGGAGTACGCGGCTTTTCGCGGCTTTTGTGTCTAGTTTCTTTTTGTTTTATTTTGTTTTATTTTGATTTTCTTTTATTTCTATTTTTGTTTTATATTGTGTGTTTATTTTTCGTTTTTTTGCATATATACCCTGACTTGTATCTTCATTTCTTTTTCTTTTCATTTGATTATTTTTTATTGGTCTGACCACTCTTCTTTTCTCTGTCTTGCGAGGGCCCAAGGACCGCGAAGGCGACTTTCGAGGAGCCGGTGCAGCCGAGGAACTTGGAGGCGGCTTCTTTCTCTACGAAGCCGCAGGAGAGAGCGAGAGAGAGAGAGAGAGTTGAGTGGGTGAGGTAGTAGGATAGAATTTTCATTTATTCATTATTATTGTAATAATACAGGGACAGGACTTGGATACTTTTGGACTTGTGACCGTAGCGGGTCTGTTTCGCCGAGCACCGGTGTGCTCGGGGGACCCATTAGGACCTCGCGGTTTTTCGCGGTTTTTCGCGGTTTTTCGCGGCTTTTCTTTTTCTTTCTTACTGTCATTTTCCGGTTTTCTTCGCGGTTTTTGCTCGAGCCCCTAGATTTAGGACTTTCTGGTGATTGTGACGTAATTAAGTAGGATCCACACACCTTAATGACTTATCTGTTCCTATAGACCGTAATTGGACCTACTTAAAATAAATAATAAAAATAACCGACTCGCTAGCCTCCGTAGCCTACGTGCCGTAGCCCGTCCTGTAAAGCGCTTACTCCTACCCCCGATTTGTCGGGCAGGGGAGGGACGGGCCAAGACCGGACCCTTTGGCTTGGAGGTCGGTGACCGGTTAGACGGTTCTTCGCTAGAAGTTGCTCGTCTAGGACTCGGCTTCCCGCTGCATCATTTAGCTTAGTTTAAATTCTGTCTTTATTTTATGCGCGGATCATTTTGCATGTAGAGAGCTGGAGCAAGGTACGCATTTCTGACTTTGCATGCATCATTGATTTCTCGTGCATCGGCTTTTCCGACTTCTCCCCCTGTTTTGGACTTAATAATCAGGAGAATCGAAAAATTCGTTAGGCGTTTTGTTTGCTTTGAAAAATACCTAAAAAGTGTAACCATAAAATTGGGACTGCTAAGATTATTGACCTTAAAACTCGCTCACCCTAAAAAAATTTTCTTGGGAGAGCAACCCCCTCATTGCTTGGTTAGTATGCGCGAGAGAGTGACCCGCACCCTAGGTAGAGCCCCCCGTTGCTAAACCCGACTGATTACCGACTCTTCCGTGCGGGCCAGTCGGTTGGGGTTAGCAGCGGATATCCCAACAGGTCACGTAAGCGCTCTGATATCTTGAGTGTTCACCAAAATAAAATTGACAAGATAATTTGACCGAACTTTCACGGTCTTCAGCTCGCGTTGCGTTGGTGAACCGGGGGTTTGTTTTTAGATCATAATTTTTCCAGATCTCATCCGCCCTACTCGCCAGATCAAGATGATGGGTAGACGATCTCTTAGGCAGCCTCTGGCTGCACCGCTTTCGGGCGCGTCTACTCATCATCTAGGTTGGCTCGCGAGAGCTCAGACCCGCTCTCCGAGCCCGAGTACGACTCCACCCTGTTCCCCCTCGATCCCCTTTCTGACCGTCCTGAGAGACACGAGCCCGAGGAGAGACTGATACATTTGACGGCACCTGAGTTGGGCTCATTTGATTTTGCAGACGTCGAGATGGCCGGAGCAGGCAGTTCTGATGATCACTCCCGTCGACCAGAGCACATTGTATTAGACCAGGGAGCGATCAACTCCACCCTGATCGCATCACTCGATACAGTCCAGCAGATGCTCTGCGATCAGGGAGCATTCATGATAGAGATGAGGAGAGAGTTGGAGAGGCTCAGAGCAGAGCGAGATGCGCAGAGCGAGCCCGAGGAGATCCCGGATGCAAATGCACAGGCACGAGCCGCAGCAGCAGCCGCCGCGGCCGCCGCCGCAGCGGCAGCAGCCGCAGGAGGAGCAGGACCACCTAGACCGATGCGGGAGTTGCACAACCCCGGATCTACACTGATGCACCATTGGGTTGTGGTTCCGGCTATCGTGGGGGACTTCAAGTTCCCCCCGAACACCTTGCAGATGCTTCCTCGGTTCCATGGACTTGCTACAGAGGAGCCCCACCTCCACCTCCAGGAGTTTTTGATGATATGCAGCACTGTCCACGAGAGACATGTGGACCAGGACACGATCAGGATGATCGCCTTCCCCTTTTCACTGGCAGATAGAGCAGCCACCTGTCTGAAACATTTGGGGAGATTTGTCTACACCTGGGAGCAGCTCCGCACCGAGTACTTGAACAAGTACTATCCACTCGGGCGGACGAATGCAGCGAGGGCCCTGATTAGTAACTTCTCCATGTTCCCCAACGAGCAGTTTCACGAGGCTTGGGAGAGGTTCAGAGAGCTCCTAGACAGATGCCCGCACCACGACATCACGAAGCCGAACCTAGTTCAGAGCTTCTTCAGTGGGTTGTCACCAGAGCTACAGGGCCTGGTGAATGCTTCTTGTGGCGGGTCCTACTTCGCCAAGGACCACGACCAGGTCTGGGCTATTTTTGAGGAGATGGCAGAGAACTACATGGTGATGTCCCAAACCCGACTCTACACTCAGAAGACCCAGCCACATCAGCCAGGACCCGTGCAGTACCAGAGGATAGCACGGGTAGATGCAGGTCCTTCCAGTTCGTCCGCAGCAGCAGCAGCAGAGTCATCAGCTGCGGACATGGGTATCATCAGCGAGAAGTTGGACCGCATGGAGCTGATCGAGAAGAAGCAGTGCCAGAGTATCACGCAGATGGAGCAGATGGCACAGGTCTTGAGCGACATGAAGACACAGCTCATGTGTCTCCAGGAGGCACAGACGGCTTCTCAGCCCTGTCTTCAGTCGCGAGGCGACACCGGCAGCAGCAACAGCTCGTCCCAGCGCTCCAGCACTCCAGTACAGCCTAGACAGGTTCACCTTGTACAGGCGGAGCCGTACCAGCAGCCGCAGCCCACCTACCAGTCTCCACCATCTCCAGAGATGCAGATGGTGGTCTACCAGCCGGACCAGCCTCTGACAGTACTCCCGCCAGCCCCCTTTGATGCCGAGCCGTTGATGGATGTCAACGGGATTTGGTACGACCGTCCCCAGCCTGGGATCCGACGAGACCATCCCGGATTCAGGTGGGGGAGTGGTGGTGCCTAGCCCCAGCAGCAGCCGTCAGGACAGGGAGGGCAGTACTCCCATCAGAGAGACCAGCACCAGCCGCAGCAGCAGCCCCCAGCGTATCAGCAGCAGTCATCCTATGGTCCTCGTCCCTATCAGCAGCAGGGACAGTCTTGGAGACGTGAGCAGCAGGCTCACCAGGGATACCAGCAGCACCCTCCTTCCTACCCCTCTCACCCACAGCAGTTCCAGCAGCCTCACCCACAGAGAGGCCACCCGTCGGGCTCCCACGAGAGCCCCGCCTTGGATGACATCGCCCGCCTCCTCACGGACCAGCAGGCCACATTCAGACGGGAGATGGACGAGTTCCGCCAGGAGATGCGGGACCTGGTGAGAGGGAAGGCCGCCATACCAGCCCAGATAGAGCCCAATCCGAACAGCCTCAAGAGGAAATCTGAGCAGGTAGTACATACTGAGTTAGCCACTCCTAGTGATCCATTTGATGATACTTCTTCGGATCTATTTGATGCTGATTTTGTCACACTTAGGAGCGGTAGGACCCCAGCAGGCGGCGGCGCCTCATCTGAGCACCATCCCGAGGCGCCACAGGAGGAGGAGAGCGGTACTGAGGCCGCTCCAGACGATGACGGTGGTACTGAGGCCACCAAGGATGCTGATCCCACCGGCGGTACTGAGGCCGCCGCTTCACCAGATCTAGGAGGTGGTACTGATGCCACCCATTCATCCGAGCCAGCCAGCGGTACTGATGCCGCACGACGTCTACCTTCAGCAGCAGCAGAGCAGCCAGCCCGTGGTGGTACTGAGGCCATCGGTGTTTGTAGAGACAGAGATGTTGTTTTTCCTCGTGTTCATGTATCTCGGAACTCTGCTATTAATAAAGGAAAAGGTTTACTTTCTTCTGGTCCCACTGTGGTGCATGATGTATGTGTGGATCCGGTCCTTGAACCGTCTAGACCTTTTCCTAGTCCTTCATCTGAGAAGGACCCAGTGATCCCCTTCCCTAGAGCCCTTCAGATGGGGAAGGGGAAGAAAAATGATCCAAAAAAAAGAGAGCTCGAGGAGTTCAGCCAGAGCATGATTGATCGATTCCATATCCAGCTGACCCTCCAGGAGGCTTTGCAGCACATCCCCCTTCTCCAGCGATCTTTGAGAGAGAGGACTACAGTTAGGAGGAGGAGGAGGAGGAACAACACTTCAGAGATACATGTGCTGACCAAAGCCACGTGCTTTGCGATCTAGAACCGACTGCCAGCCAAGAGGCCAGATTCAGGGGCCCCGTATGTCAGATGCCAGATCAGTGAGCAGTGGTTCGACCGTACTCTTCTAGATAGCGGATCATCGATTAACCTTCTTCCGGCAGCCCTTCTCAACCGCTTCGAGTTGGGCACTCTTCGACAGAGCAGGACAGTCCTTCAGTTCGCTAATCGATCTGTCAAGAGGCCGAAGGGGTTATTACGAGACGTTATCGTCACGATTCAGGGCCTGCAATTCCCCGTGGACTTCGTAGTGTTGGACATGGAGATCCCTGAGTCAGTGACCGATACCCCCATCATCCTTGGTCGTCCGTTCTTGGCCACAGCCAAGGCGGTGACCGATCATGATAGCGGGAAGGTGTACTTTCGCGTCCAGGGCGAGAGTATACAAATAGAGACGGTCGAGGACTATAGAGCCAGATTCAGATCCTGCTCAGATGCGAGTACCGACTCAGAGCAGCTGACCGACACAGAGCCAGACATCCACCAGGACTATGATTTTGTGATCACAAATGATGAAGCAGCTTGGGCAGACCTTGAGACACAGACTACCCTCTCACTTTCAGACACAGCTGATGCAGAGATGACGGTAGAGGAGAGTCTGGAGAGCACAGACCTGGTTCAGGATACCATTGAGGCAGCAGAGTCGGTCCTCGATCGCAGCACGATGATTAGTGATGGTGGTGCTGAGGCCACCTTATTTCCCGGTGGTACTAATGCCACCGTTTCTGATGCAGATCCCTCGGATTCAGAGTCTGATTGGGCCGATTGCTATGATCAGATGCCAGACCTGAGTCCATCTGAGCCTATTGAGGAGGAGGAGGTAGATGCAGAGCCGAGCAGAGACAGTGCAGTTGAGCAGCCTTCTCCCGATCCAGTTTGCGAGAGTATGCTTTCACTTTCCCAGGCAGATTTGGCCGACCTTGCAGCTTTCACTCAGTTTCTTCCACAGCCAGATTTGCCGGCACCCAGCATTCCAGAGCTGAAGCCGCTCCCTACTTCGCTGAAGTATCGATTCCTTGCGGGCGAGCCTGAGATGTACCCAGTCATCATCTCCGCCGAGTTGACTGGAGAGCAGGAATCCCGTTTGATGGGGTTCTTGAAAAGAACCGCAAGGCGATCGGATGGAGCGTAGCAGATCTCCATGGGATTAGTCCATCAGTGTGCTCCCACCATATCTATCTCGAGGAAGGGGCGAAGCCGTCACGTGAGTTCCAGCGGCGTCTGAACCCCAACCTGAGAGAGGTTGTGATGAAGGAAATATCAAAATGGTGGGGTGCAGGTTTTATTTATCCCATTTCCGACTCCAAGTGGGTCAGCCCCTTGCATGTGGTGCCCAAGAAGACGGGCATCACGACTGTGATCAGTGAGTCGGGAGAGGAGATTGCTACACGAGTACCTACCTCTTGGAGGGTTTCTGTTGACTACAGGAGACTCAACCAAGCCACCAAGAAGGACCATTTCCCCCTGCCTTTTATTGACCAGATTATTGAAAGACTGGTAGGGAAGAGCCATTATTGCTTCCTAGATGGGTACTCGGGCTACAACCAAGTGGCCATCGCTCCTGAGGATCAGGAGAAGACCACCTTTACCTGTCCCTTCGGCACATACGCTTTTCGACGCATGCCATTTGGGCTATGCAACGCCCCTGCGACTTTTCAGAGGTGCATGCTGTCGATCTTCTCGGACATGGTAGGGGAGTGCTTGGAGGTCTTCATGGATGATTTCTCGATCTACGGCGACGGATTTGATTCTTGTCTTGACTGCCTAGATCGAGTACTTCAGCGATGTATTGAGTATCACTTGGTGCTATCTTGGGAGAAGAGTCACTTCATGGTGACTCAAGGGACGGTGCTTGGCCACATCATCTCCAACAGGGGCATGGAGGTTGATCCGGCCAAGGTTGATGTCATTAGAAAACTCACACCGCCGTCCAATTTGAGGCAGTTACGGTCATTTCTAGGGCACGTTGGATTTTATAGGAGATTTATTCAGGATTTCAGCAGGATTGCCCGGCCGTTGACTGACCTCTTGACGAAAGACACCGAGTTCCTTGTCGATGACAAGTGCCTTTCGTCGTTTGCTACTCTCCAGCAGTGTGTGATTGAGGCTCCTGTCCTCCAGCCGCCTGATTGGTCTCTCCCATTCGAGATCATGACGGACGCCTCCGATTTTGCCGTAGGGGCAGTGCTGGGACAGAGGAGGGATGGAGTACCATTTGCTATACACTATGCTAGCCGCACATTGGATTCCGCCCAGCGGAATTATACAGTCACAGAGAAGGAGATGCTAGCCGTAGTGTTTGCCCTGGATAAGTTTAGATCATATATCATCGGATCTAGAGTGACTTTGTTTACAGATCACACCGCCATCAGGTACCTCATGGCAAAGAAGGATGCCAAGGCCAGACTGACTAGATGGATCCTTCTACTCCAGGAGTTCGACATTGAGATTAAGGATAAGCCTGGAGTCAAGAATGTGGTGGCGGATCATTTCTCCCGATTAGAGCAGCCTGAGGATTCTGAGCAGATTGATCCTATTAGAGATACCTTCCCAGATGAGGCGATCCTTGCTATCGCCTCACTCCCTTGGTACGCCGATCTTGTGAACTTTCTCGTTGCTGGGAAAGTCCCACAAGATTGGCCCAGGCAGAGGCTTGAGACCTTCCTAGCGAAGGCCAAGTCTTACCATTGGGAGGATCCCATCCTTTACCACGAAGGAGGGGATAGCGTCTGGCGTCGGTGTATTCCTCAGGAGGAACACCATAGCGTCCTCACTTACTGCCACAAGCTTGAGGCAGGAGGACATCATTCTGGGAGGAGAACGACACAGAAAGTGCTCCAATCCGGCTTGTGGTGGCCTACCCTCTTCAAGGACTCAGATGAGTTCGTGAAGAGGTATACCGACTGTCAGAGGATGGGCACTTGTGGACAGCGTGATATGATGCCGATGCAGCCCATTCACTTCTGTGAGGTTTTTGACGCATGGGGCATCGATTTCATGGGTCCATTCCCTAAGAGTCAGGGATTTGAGTACATTCTGTTGGCCGTTGATTATGTGAGTCGTTGGGTGGAGGCTATCCCCGCCCGAGCCGCTAATGCGAGGACAGTTTGCAGATTTTTGAGGAAGCATATCATCACGCGGTTCGGGGTTCCACGAGTTCTCATTTCTGATGGGGGATCTCACTTCATCAACGACCAGGTGAAGGCACTTGCTAGCGAGTTCGGCATAGATCATCGTGTTGCTACACCGTACCATCCACAGACGAATGGTCTAGCCGAAGTATCGAATAGGGAGATCAAGACTATTCTGCAGAAAGTCGTCCGCCCTGACCGAAAGGATTGGTCACAGCTTTTGGACTCGGTCTTGTGGGCATATAGGACGTCTTTCAAGACACCTTTGGGTACATCTCCCTTTCGCCTCGTATATGGCAAGCCATGCCATTTACCTGTTGAGCTGAGGCACAAGTCACTTTGGGCAGTTACAGACATACTTATGGATCCAGATGGTATAGGAGACCAGAGGAGGGCAGAGCTAGCTGCCCTGGAGGAGCTTAGAGATTCAGCTTTCTCAAGCAGCCTACATTATAAGGAGAGAGTCAAGGAGTGGCATGATTCTCATATCAGCCACAAGCATTTTGAGATTGGACAGAGAGTATGGCTGTTTGATGCGAGGCTTAGACTATTTCCAGGGAAGCTACAGAGCAAGTGGAAAGGACCTTATCTGGTTCGGAAGGTACACGACAACGGTAGCATCGACATATCTGAGTTGTCTTCTGAGAGTACCTTTCGAGTGAACGGCCAGCGGCTCAAGCCATTTCTAGATCATGAGCCGCGGGTCGTTGATATTGCCCCTATTCATTTTGCGTGAGATGTGGTCTTTGACTCACATCTAATGCATCTCACGCCTGAGCTTTACTGATCCTCCGCTGTATATAGATCCAGATGTCCATATCACCACATTCCTTAGTCCCACATCCCATTCTTCATCTTGTGATTATGCTATACTTAGGGTGCACTTTACCCTAAGTATAGGGGGGATGTGAGACCTTTCGGGTATTTCTTTTGTTTCTGTCTACCCCTGTTTTGCTGCCTATACTTAGGGGTATCTTACCCTAAGTATAGGGGGGGTAGACCCTGTACATTCTCCACTCGGTTTTCCCTTCGTGTACAGCCTGCTATACTTAGGATTACTTGATCCTAAGTATAGGGGGAAGACCCGAGTCCATCTTGACTTTTTCATTTCCTTTTGTATAGCCTTTCTTTTCACTTCCCTATACATAGCACGAGTTATGTCTTCTTCATCGCTCTTGACTCCGAGGACATCGTTCGAGCTAAGTATAGGGGGGTGTGTATATATTTCATATATACTTTAGCCATAACTCGTACTTTGTGTGAGTGTGTTAAAAAAAATAAAAATGGCTAAAAACCACAAAAAATTAAAAATTTTCATGTACATAATCTTCTTTTATTTGCACATACATAGCTAGCGTACAAATTATTTTTGTAAAAATGATTTCAAAAATCTTTTGTGTGTAAAGCTTGTGTAAATATTTTTGTATCAAAATTATGTATATAGTACAAAATTTTTCCAAAATGTTTTGAAAATCAAAAGTTTGCCAAAATCTCGTGTAAATGTGTGTAAAAATCTTTTTGCAAAACTTGCACTTCATGCATCATCATTCATGATTTCAAAACATTTTTCAAAAATTTTGCATGATTGTAAAATAGTGTGTCAATATGCATCTTTTTGTACATATGTGTATAGTTTTTCTTAGATGATAGTTGACATTTAAACTAGCCCGGAATCAAATTGAGAAATGGAGCTTGATTAAGATCTTAATCCACCTAATTCTAAGAGGAACCTTATAGGGCTTAGGTTTAAGGCTTTTCAGGTCCATGGTGACTTAATTCTTTGAGTCCACTAGGCTATGATCACATGTCATCTCAATGAGCCTAAGTAGAGCACTTAACAACAACACATGACTCATATAGATTATGGCTTTACTTGGACAACCGCACTATGCACCGAGCTCTCTACGGATGAGGTGGTGAGGAGGCAGTCTTCCTTGACTTGGAGTAGCATATGAGGGTAGTACTTCTAGGCGGAACCTCTCTTCTTCTTATAGTGAAGGAAGTGCGTCTCAACTTGGTCTGGTTGCCATGAAGTCTAACGACGGGAGTTGTGGGTTGCAATAAAGCTTCAAAAGAGGGATAGTCTACTGGCTCAAGAGGAAAAACTCCTTGTATATATGCTGCACATGTATATGTTGTATAGATGGGCTCGAAAAAAAAATGTGCAAAAAGAAAAGAACTCCAAAAAAGTGGTGGGTCTGAGAGAAAATGATAATCCCACCGGAGTATGTATATAAGTGCAATAAGCAAAGCTTGGTTTTATGATCCACCTGTTGTAGCTTGCAGCAGGGAGACTTGGCTACACTGGTCAAGCTCCCAAGGGTACTTGGCTACACTGGCCTTGACCCATTCTCTTCTTCCCCCTCTTCTTGAGCCGGTTGTACTTGAACTTAGAAGGGAATACCCCGCTCCTCGAGGAAAGAGTGGCCAGATTGAGGTCATAGAGTTACCTTGTTGGGGAGGGTTGTCAAGTTGCCATTTCTGAAGTGGAGAGCTTAGACCTCACTTTCACAGGACAAGAAAAGATTCATGGTCTTCAGGGTTTGTGATTGATGACTTGTTCTGATCTGGAGCATTGAGGAGTCTTGGTTATAGATTGGTGGAACTTAGAGGCTGTTAGGTTTTAAGCTTAAGTCTAAATAAGGTTCCGACACATTAATAATCCAAAGATCTGATTAAGCTCCATACCCCAATTTAATGAAGGCAAGTTTAATAATCAACCTTGATCCATGTACATTCTCTTTTTCTTTTTCTTTCTTTCTTTTTCACTTCTTTTTCAAATAAGTGTTTGCTAAGGGACTAGCAAAGTATAGTATAGGGGGGTGATGAATACCCATTCATCACTCTTTATTCTTATATTTTAGCTACAAAAACCTATGCAAATGCATGTAGATATGTGTAAATAGGAATAATTAGCAAAAGCATGCATTGTGTAAATACTTATAATTAGCATGTTTTTGTGCAAAAATAAAAGAATAAAGAAGAAAAAGAAAAAGAGGGAAATATTTAGAATAAATATTGAGCAACCTAACCCAAGGGAGGGCTCAGCATGGGCCTGACCGCATAAAAGCCAAAGTAGAGGGAGATAGGGGCTCATGTGTAAATATTTTTGTAAATAAAATTATATTTTCCTCACCCAAAAATATGCTTGTATATATTGTATATATATTTAGAGGATATTAAAAAAAACAAAATAAAAAAAAATTAAAAAGCAAAAATCCAAAAATATCTTTTCACCATGTACATAGACCATGATCCTTTCTTTATTTCACCTTGTAAATAAAATTATTTTCAAAACTTTTTGTAAATATTCTATGTATATATTGTAAATAAAATTAAAACAAAAATCAAATAAAAATAAACAAAAATTAAAAAAACACAAAAATATATTGTACATATGCCATGTACATAGTTGTATATAACTATTTATTTTACCTATGTATATAAATAATAAAAATAAAATGAAAATATCCTTTTAATCCTCATTTTATTCTATAAATAAATAAAATATAAAATAGGACTGAAAATGTATAAAAATAACTAATTAAAAATCAAAATTAAAAACCCTATATTGTATATATACCTATGTATAGCTATACTATGTGAATACCTTATTTTTATTTCCAAAAATTAATTAAAAATCACCAAAAAATAGAAAAAATTAAAACAAAAATATTTCATGTTTTGAGTTTTTAATAAATCGGCCATTTCCTATTTTATTTTGAATTTTTAAAACTTTTATGACGTGGCCTCTCCTGATTGGTCCACGGGGGATGTTGACCCCCCGGTCAACTCCCCCCCTTGGACCACAGGATTGCGGATCTGCTTTTGGACCTGACTTCTCGAATTTGTACCCGCTTGATCCGACTCCTGAATCCGCTAACCCCGGGCGCTAATCCGAGCCTGATCTTCCCTGATCCACGCCCAGAGGTTTGCATGGGGATCCGCGCTCCGAGCTTCACACCCGACTCCCATCTAGTCGGACCCCTAGTGGTATATAACCTGAGCTCCGCCGCACTCCATTTCCATCTTTGGCTCGCCACTCTCATTCCCGTGACCTCCATTGCATTCCCTGAGGTGACAGCTCGCGGTTGCCTTTGTCGCAGTGAGGAGGGGGTGCCCGGACCATTGATCCGGCGACGTTGCGCCGCCGTGCTCCGCCCCGTGCAGGAGCTCGAGCCTCAGGCAGTGACAACCTTCGAGGCGATGACCAGGAGCTACCTTTCTCGATCATCGGAACACTCAGTCACCTCCGCCATCCCTCGACGCACCTTCTCCGCCCCTTCACTCAACCCAGCTCGCACAGGAGCTGGGGTTCGAGCTCCACCGTCCTCCGCTCGCCGGAGCTCGCTCGTCCCGACCCACAGTTCACCCTCACGCCGCTTCTTCGGGTCGAGGCACTTTGCCCTCGACCTGCGAAGCTCTTGAGCTGTTTTGCAGGTCAAGAGGAGGCCATCTGAGGCCCCCTCACATCCAGGCCAGGAGCTCCCCTCCGTCGACCTCGCCGGAGCCCCTCCAGGGCTCGGCTGGGCCATCGGAGGCCACCACCAGCTGCGGGACGACATCGCCGACTTTCTCCGATCTTCAGAGGCAGCTGAGGAGGACCACAGTACGCGCACGAGGCCGGCGAAACTCGCCGGCTGAGTGTTCTTCCAGTATCCTCCACCACCGTCCGATCGTCCTCAGAGCTCCAGTTCCAATCATCGCCGTCCATTCATCAAGGAGCAGCCACCGTCCGATCCTTTCGAGGGTAGATCTGGACCGTTAGCGCAGAGGGAGAGGCACCAGCACCTGAGCACCGTTAGATCCTCCACGTGTCTCGTTCTGCGCCGTCGATCGGCCCACGTGCGGAAGGAGAGAAGCGCCAGCATCCCAGGACCGTCCGATCAGCTACGTGGCGCGCATCCAGCCGTCGACGTAATAAGGGGTAAATTACCTTAGGCCCCCTTTTAGTTTCTGTTTTACGTGTCAGTCCTGTAAATATTTTATGCATTTTATTTACGTAGGGTAAATTGCACATTGGACCTCGTGCTTGTTTATATTTGCATCTATGCCCCTGTGTATGTGAGCCACGTGCTTCGTCACGTGCTTTGTCTGGGTTATTTGCAACTCTTATCCTGTAGTTCTGGAGGTTAATGATTGAATAGAAACTTTTTGGTAATTGCATATATGCCCCTGTGAGTGTTTTTATTCCGCATGTGCGCCTTTTAGTGGGTTATTTGCATAACCGTCCCTGGACTTTTTGGTACGAGTTACCAAAAGGTCCTAGGACTTGGTTTTTATTACCAAAAGGTCCCTGAGTGCCCCAGGCACGCGCCACGCGCGTGACTTGCTGGGAAAATTGCACCTGGACCCCCAGATCTTCGGGTATTTGCACTTAAGTCCCTATGCACAGTGCCTCCTTTTGATTTTTGAATAAAATATCAAACCACCTCCAAATTCGATGAAAATTTGACACATGGCTCCTTCCATGTTGTAGGATTTTTGAGAATTTTTGAGGACATTTTTGATTTTGTTTGTTATTTTTAAAAATTCAAAAACATATATTTTATCTACTGTCTAGGTTTAAAAATCCAAAAAAAATATAAAGACACCCCCAAAAAATCTAAAAAAATTAGTTACTGTTCTTTTTGTGTTGTTTGAATTTCTAGCCAATTTTGGCTATTTTTCATTGAGCAAAAACCCTAAAAATCTAAAAACATCTAAAAACTCATAAAAATTATAATAAATAATCTAAAAATCCAAAAACAATAATTTTGGTGCCCTAATTTTCCTTGTTTTCTCTAGTACACAGGAAAATTACCTCCAGGTCCCTTTGAGATCCTTAAATATTTTTTTTTTGGATTTTGGGCCTGGCTGGACAGTACCTTATCTTTTTAGCACAGTTTGATTTTTAGAAAATAAAATACACCTTAAAAAAATTCCAAAAATTCACCAAAAACACTAAAAAACCTAAAAAACATAAAAACATTTTTTCTTGAATTTTTGCTTGATTTTTGGTGCTTTTAATAAATTGCTCAAGTGTGCTTTTATTTGCTTTCTTTTATTTTCTCATTATATTAAAAATCCAAAAAAATATAAAAATTATTAAAAACCACTAAAAATTCTTTTATTTTATTTTATTTTTACTACTTCGTAGGCCTCTGGCCAACCCGTGCTCCTTGTGTTCGACCCTGGGTGCTATACCAGGTTAATCTCATAGCTAGGCCGCTTTCTTTTGTGCTTGATTGATTTATTTGCTCGAGTGGTCTGATTTTTATTGATTGAGTGACTCTGAGTGATAGAGGTCGCAACGACCTATTTTGTACCTTTACCTCGTTCGCTCGGGTCACATCATCATTGGTCCACGTGGACCAACCAGGTTTCAGCCCCAGTTGACCTCGGTCAACTGGTCGTCCTAGCCCTGCACCCCTTGTCAGAGTCGCGTTTGACTCCTTTTCTCCATTTTTTTGAGGCTTCCTCTTGCATCAACGCATGAAAGGCCCTTCGTGACTTTTGATCCTCGATCTATGGGCATGCCCGCCCTCGCGTTACCTTGGACGAAGAGCCACTGTAGCCGCTGCTGGACCTCGTTCTTCCCCCACCGTCCGTCAACCCTTCAAAAGAGCACCTTGGACTTCGATTCGAAATTAATCCTTCTTCCGCCATTTTCACCCTAAAACCTCGAGTCCTTCGTGCTCCTGGTGACAGCAGGCATCGAATCGAGCCTGGGTTCGAGGTATTTGGTGTAGAATCGAAGCGATTCGACCCTTGCCGGAGCTCCGCCCGAAGTCTTCCACTTCCATCTCCGGTGAGCCTCTCCCTCCTATTCTTCTATTTTCTTGTAGCATTAGTGTATATTAGGGTAGGTTTATACCAGTTTCGTGTTTCGTTACGCCGTTCAACGTGAATCTTCGATCGAAGCTACGACGGAGCTGAGCTCCGCCCGATGTTTCCGGCCACTCCAGTCGTCCATCGCCGCCCAAATCACCTCCATTCTTCTCCCCTTCACTCCGTCGCTCCGCTCCACCCATCACCTCACCTCGATCTCGCCCAGATCGAGTCGACCGAGCTTCCTTCTCCGTCGTTCGCTGGAGCTCTTCGCCCGCATCACCAACCACCCCATCTGACCCATCAGATACCGCCATTTTGTCCGCCTGGGTTTTGTGTACGTAACATTGCAGGTCCGAGCCCCAGAGAAGGCTCCATCGACCATCATCGACTCCAGGTTCCGCCTCCTAGGTCACCTTCCTTATCCGGCTGCTCCACGCCGCCTCCGCCTCGCCGGAGGCAACCATCTGACGCGGAAGGGCCCCAGGATCCTTTTGCCCTTGATCCGGGGGCCGGAGCGGCCGTGTGTCGGCCGCAATCGCCGCTCGAAGCTCGCCGGGGAGGTGTTCTTCGTGAACCTCCCCCTGCCGTTGGATCAGAGGTCTCCTCCAGACGCCATCTACGTCGTCCGATCAACAAGCGCCTCCAGCCATCCGATCGATCCTTAATGATCTAATCTCAGCCGTCCAGGACGAAGGGGTACGCACCGTCAGATGCGCGCCACGTGGATTAGTGGGATGCCATCGGCCGCATGATCGAGCCCGCGGGTATTTTGCATTTTCCACCCACGACTTTTTGTATTTACTTTTTAGTCTAAAAACTTTCGTTTGAAGTTTAAAAAGTTTCGTAATATTTGCACTTAGACCCTCACAGTTGCACTATTTGCACTTAGGTCCACGCCACGTCACCTCACGTGACTGGGGCGCGTGACTTTTGGGTATTTTGCAGTTTTGGCCCTGAACTTTTAGTTATTTGTAATTTTATCCATGTGCGTAGTAAATATAATATATTTTCGGAAATATTGCATGCATGCCCGGCTGGCTTTTGATATTTGCAATTATGCCCCTGTGAATGGTGTTTCACGTGTTCTGCGCATGTCTTTTTGGTGAAAATTGCACATAAGCCCCTGGATGTTTCCATAATTACAATTATACCCCTGCTAGGCTTAGGATTTTTGTGTGCTTAGCCTATTTTTCTTACGCCTCATTTAATTGCCAAAAATTATAAAAAAATTGGGTTTAAGCTCCTGTTTGCTTCTAATTTTACGCAATATTTTTAGTTTGTAATTTTAGTGTATTTTTATATTTATTAAAAATCAAAAACATGCTTTTTATTCACTGTCTAGATTAGAAAATACCAAAAAAATATCAAAAGGTCTTAAAAAATTCCAAAAATATTTTCTGTTGTGTGTTTTGACCTGCTTTAATTTTAAACCAAAATTCACTAAAAATCTCAAAAGAAAAACCTTAAAAATTTAAAAAAAACTCAAAAACTTCAAAAAAATCTATAAAATTATGGAAAACTCCAAAAATAATAAACTCAGTTCCTATTTACCCCATATTTTATTCTCTTCATTGGAAAAATAGTTTGAAAATATTTTGTGGTTGTTGTCTGTTTTTAATTCTCATTTTACTTGCAGTCAGCATATTTTCCACTGTTTTCCCTAGTTTCAGTATTTAAAAATACCAAAAACACCTTGAAAAATCCCCAAAAATTACAAAAACAGTAAAAAATCCTAAAAATATCAAAAACCTTTTATTTCTGAATTTTTAGTTATTTTTGCACTTTTTATTAAATACTTTGCCTTGTCTTTTATTACCTTGTCTTTAAATCCCAATATTGAAAAAGAATTAAAAAATATAGAAAATATAAAAATTATAAAAATCAGAAAATTAAAAATCAAAATACAAAATTAAAAAATTAAAAATTAAATAAAAAAAATTAAAAAATTAAAAACCCACAAAAAGAAAATTAGATTGGCTAAGTTGCTTATTAGACCTAGGTTTGGATTTTTATCTATGCTCTACACCCTTGCTTCCTGAGTTCGACCCCTACTTGCTTGCCATTGTACATTATTAGTAGGGTATAATAAATTTTAATCCTTGCTATCCATTCCTTGATTGATTGTGTGGGTTAATTGTTGAAGATCGAGGAGGCTTGAGTAGTCGCATCAGCGACAGTGAGTCTGACTTGTCAGACCACTATTTAGCGGCTCTCGTTTTCTCGCTTTTCAGAGGGCCTAACTCGAAGCAGTCAAGTAAGGCTGTCGGAAGTAGGTTGATCGAAGAATCGCTGTCTAATAGAGTCCGATCGAACCTCTGCTCCTGAATGTGGCATCTGATATATGGGGTTCCTGCATCTGGCCTCTTGGCTGGCAGACGGTTCTGGATCGCAAAGCATGTGGAGCGAGTGAGCACATGGATCTCTGACTGATGGTTCCGCCTCTTCCTCCAAACTGTGGTCCTGTCTCTGAGGGATCTCTAGAAGAGAGGGATGTGCTCCAAGGCGTCCTGTAGAGTCAGCTGTATATGAAATCGATCCATCATCTGCTGGCTGAACTCTAGATGGTGTGATCTTTTTGGATTTTCTTTGGTGGTCCCCTTAGCCAAGCGGAGTGCTTGGGGAAAGGGGATGGCTGGGTCCTTCTCAGATGAAGGACTAGGATTGGGTCTGGGCTGCTCAGGCAAGGCAGAATCCACACATACATCATCAATCAACACAGGTGGATCTAAAAATAACAAACCCTTTCCTTTATTCACAGAAGTATCCTGAGGTACATGAATTGAATGAAAAACAACACGACTAACAGAACTAGAAATGATGGCCTCAACACCACCCTCGGCATCTGGTATCGCAGGGTCAGTACTGCGCTCTAGTTCAGCAACTGGTATGGTGGCATCAGTACTGCCTCCTCCATCTGGTGAAGCGACGACCTAAATACCGTCGGTGGGATCAACGTCTGCGGTGGCGTCAGTACCACCGGCATCATCATGTGAATGAGAGGCATCAGCACTGCTCTCCTTCTTGTTTGGCACTCCTGAAGTGGCGTGAGGTCGTCGCTCAGATGAGGCACCGCCTACTAGCATCCTACCGTTCCTAAGTGTAACAAAATCAACATCAAACATATATGCAGTAATATCACCAAGAGAATCACTAGGAGTGGTGGTCTCTATGAACTCTACCTGCTCAGACTTCCTCTTGAGGTTGTTTGGGTTCGGCTCTATCTGTGCATGAATGGCAGCCTTCCCCTTCACTATCTCTCTCATCTCCTGTCTGAACTCGTCCATCTCCCGTCGGAAGGTAGCCTGCTGATCGGAGATGAGGCGAGCTAGGCCGTCTAAGGCTGGGTTCTCATAGGAGGGCCCCTGAGAACCATATTTGTGATAACTGCAACAAACCATTGACAAATATTAATTATATACTTCCATCCTATATTTAATGTAAACAATATTTACATTATGTGAATCTAATTCACTTTAACATATAAATTATGAATCTCATTCATAATTTTCTCTCTCCAAGATTTTGTGGATCATAGCCACATTATCTATAATTATTGTGGATAGTGTTATCTACATTAATCCTATCCAAGATAATAAAATTCAATTTAATTATCCTTGATATCTCTATCCACGTATTAATTGTGATAATTAAATCATAATTAATTATCCAATTTTCCAATGCTTAAATAATATTACTCATGGAACAATTCCCGAACTCTTTCAAGAACTACATACCTTCTCCTCATATACTAAGAGATAAGGTCAGGGCTATTGTACCTTCCACGTATAGTGTCTCAGATGTTGAGAACACATCTCAAATCCATATCTCGAGGATCTCTCATAGATGCTTAATTAATCAAGGTTGTTGATTTACTCTTCTCATTGTATCTGAATCATATTCAGATTAATGTCCAACATTTGGACTAAGATCAGATCACTTTTCTACTGAGAGGAGTCAATAAAATCAAAACATGTTTCATCACTCCCTCAGAATGGAAGCGTCATGGTTATATAATCGTTTATGATCACATCACGAACATGTATTACTAATACATGTACATAATGCATACTGGAAGACCTAGAATGAACATAAAGATATAGATTAATTTTACACTGTCATCTTCATGGGTTTATTATTAAGGTTCTCATTCGATCACTGGGAGTTGGTATCGATCACATACTTTCCAAAAGCATATATCATACCATGGTATTGATCATATACTTTCTGAAAGAATATATCAAACCTATAAATTCAGTTAAGCTTCCAAAGCGAGACAATCGTGCATGGAGTTTGATCCAATATCTCATGAGTGTTCTCATGTCTTCCAGTTCAGTAATGAACCTGTATGATCCCTTTGAGAGATTGTATTACTAATATGCCCTATTAAGCACACCAGCTCGTCGGTGTATAGACCTTGATTAGACCATCAACCTATCGATCTGCCAAATGTGCATACTTAAACATATAATAATACATCAGTCTCCAGTCAGAAGATGTATGCCTATATCGTGACAATTTACGACATAGGTCTTGGTTATCTCGATCTCATTAAGTCAATTTTTTGACCTAACTTATCTAACACCTATGAATCTCTATTCCTATGTAGAGGACCTACATCAACAGGTCGATCAGATATAGGACTATAGAGAAGAATTTCCATCTTCTTCTCAAGCTAGAGATCATCTCTTAACAATTACTTGATGGTTCTTGATGAGTCCTCAATCTAACTCTTTAGATACCATCCAAGCGCCAAACTCTATGATTCAATATTTGAATAAACAGTTGTATGATCATTAAGATGGACATAGTACATAGCCCTAATTGCACTACGAGACCTATTACACAAATTAGTTATCTTTATTTCAGATCAGGGAATGAATTGCAATAAGATTTATTGCAAAATGGCTCATCGTGGGCTCGCAAGTCCAACTCGTTTCTCGCCATCACAACTCTATTCCAACAATGCGTAGGACTTGAAACATTTTGAATATTGCAATTATACCCAGCTAGTGCGTTTAATATAAAAATAATTGGGATTTTTGCGTGTATGCCCATAGATCTTTGTGAAGTGTTCTAAAATGCATTGATCGTTTATTTTAATGATATTTAGGTCCCTGTCAATACATCTAATTATATTTCTTGCATTTGCATTATAACAAAAAAGAATTTTGCATCCAAAAATCTTAGCAAAGTTATTTTAAGTGCCCGAGACAATTATATCACATATATTTTTCGTAAGGTTGTTTTTAAAAATACAAAAATAGTGCATGTTCTCTTGTTAGTATTTAAAAATACACAAAAATTATAAAAATGCTTTGGAAAATTCCAAAAAAATTAGAGTATCCTTATTATTATATTTTGCAACTCCATAAAAATCACTAAAAAGTATAAAAGAAAAAACACTAAAAGTTAAAAACACAAAAATCCTATAAAATTGTTAAAAACTATTTAAAACCCCAAAAATATTAGTTTCAATTTAAGAATTTTGTTTATATTATATATTATATATTAAAAATAGTTTTAAAAATGTTGAGGTATTTATCTATTTTTAAACTCCTAAACAATCCGTACTAGAATGATAACCCATGTTTTGACATTTTTAATAAATTAAAAATATAAAAAATATATAAGAAAATTAACAAAAATAAAGAAAACATTAAAAATACAAAATCATTTTATTTTGCAATTTTTGACTATATATAGTTGTATTCATAAATACAATACTATATATATATAGCTCACATATTATTACTATATATTCCCTATAATTACTATTAATATTTATAAATCCCTATAAATATTTATAAACCCTTAAAAAAGGACTGTATTTAAGGTTATTTTTTTATTTTTATTTATTACATGTATACCCTATATAGTAATTATATAATACATATTATTTAGAGTTTAATGGGGCTGCCCCTTGCGGGCAGCCAACAATGGCTGCCCCCGTGCCGTTTTCGGTGCTTATTTTATTTTATTTTTTAAAAAATATCACCATGTATATTCATCTCTATATCCCTCCTATATGCCATTCGAATTTCGTCAGAAACAGAGACTCCTACAGCCTCCATCGAGATGGTGTCGATTTAAAAAATCATGTTACCGTTTAAAATGATTGTCTCGATAGAGGCTGTAGGAGTCTCTGTTTCTGACGAAATTCGAATGGCATATAGGAGGGATATAGGGGAAGAATATTCATGGCGATATTTTTCAAAAAAAATAAAAAAAGTACCAAAAATGGCGTGGGGACAGCCATGTTGGCTGCCCGCAAGGGGCAACCCCATTAAATCTATTATTTATATATACTTATATACACACTCAGTACATATATATTACAAAGAAAACTACAAATTAGAAAAAACATAAAAAGGAAATAAAAAATTATAAAATAAAAACTATAAAAATTAAAAATCCATAAAAAATATAAAAATATTAAAAACTTGCAAAAATTAAAAATTTCTATAAAACACATATGTTGCTTTTTCTTTTAATTGTCAATTTTTGTGGCTATTCTCATTGCTCCTTTTTGGTCCAACCCCTACACTTGCATACTATACATACTATTTTGTATGGTATAATAAATTTTAGCTCACCGTATTTTTGTCCCACGGGGAATGTAGGTATCGGAAAGGTGACGAACTCTCAGGCTATGAGGTAATGTAGCAGACAAGGTGGGCAAGGAGGCATTATTAAGCTAGGGGCCAGCTTTATTGACCAAAGTACAAGGTTTGTTGACTAATAGACAAAGTGACTAGTCAAGTAAGCACCATAATACGAACCTTTGTAGGGATATATTACGTTAGATGTGGTCTGAAATCAAGTTCTTACCCAGTCATGTTTCGTCACCCGGCTTATGAGCTACTGTGGATTGAGTGTTATATTTGACAAATAGAATGAATGAGTAAGTCTTTGAGAATTATTTTGGGTTAGTTGTTGATGCAGTAGATTGTGGATATCTAAGAGTCGAGAGAGCTGTTGACACAACGATTGTCGTACCCGACTTGTTGGGCACCGTAGATCCTCCAAGACTGGATGTTAGTATTCCTCCGCGATCTTTGTGTTCATCACATGTTGTCTTTCAATATTTATTTTTAATGCTCAAATTTGCAATATAAGTATTAAACTTTTGGGTTATTTGCACACAAAACACAGAAACTTTTATTTTTATTGCAAAAACTCCCCTACTAGTATTGTAATTTATTTATTGCCTTTTCTTTTTTTATGAAATAGCTCATGTGCCTTCAAAATTATGGAAAAATGGTTGTAGATGCTTAATATTGTGCTTATATTCACCCATATTTTTATTTAAGTATTTACAACATTTTTCAATTTGTAAGAAATCAAAAGGTGTCTATTTATTCCCTATTTGCATTAAAATATTATAAAACAATCTTTAGAATTTCCAAATAAATTACATAATATATTTCAATGTATATTATAACTCCATATCAAAAATCACAAAAAAATATAAAAGAAAATACTAAAATTTACAAAACCCTAAAAAGTCCATAAAAATCAATAAAAATTCTTAAAAATTCCAAAAGATAGTTTTTTATTCTATATATAAATATAGTATACGTTAAAAATAATTTTAGGATTTTTTTGACTTATTTTCTATTTTTAAAACCCCAAACAATATGACCTCTTTATATAACTCCATGTTTTGTATTTAAATAATTTAAAAATACCTAAAATTTTGAAAACGAATCTATAAAATCACAAAAATAAATAAAATTTGAAACACAAAATAATTTCTTTTGTAAAATTTGATTGTATTTGTCTATATTTAAAATTATAAAAGCTTAAATATATTATATATATACCTTATAATACATAAATAATTATTATCATCACTATAATTATCTATAAATGCATTGTATATTTAAAAACCTTTAAAAATAAAAAGGATTGTTCTTGTATATATTTCCATATTTTTATTTATTATACATCATATATATTATTTATAATATTTATATTATTATTAGTATTATATAAAGATATACATATACACATATTATATCTTTTAAAACAAAAGAAACTATAATTTGCAAAACTAAAAATAAAATTAAAAATAAAATAAAAAAGCGTAAAATTTTAAAACTATAAAACAACTAAAAATTCATAAAAATTAATTATAATTAAGAAAATCCACAAAAAATAAAAAACTAAAAGGTACAAAAATAATTATTATTTATTTTTATTAATAGATAACAATTATATCTATCCACATTTTCTCTCAGTGGTTCGACTCGTACTGCTTGTCACTGTATTCTAGATTATGGGTTGATTGTTGTCTTAGTTGGCTGTTTGAGTATCGAGAGCCGAGAGAGGAGCCAATACAAAGATTGTCAGATCCGACTTGTAGGACATCGTAGGCCCTCTAAGATCGGATGATAGGTACCTCATCCTCACAACTAAATAATTATCATAAACATCAGGAAACAACAACTTTAGCAACAAATAACTTCATCAACCAGTTGTTGCTTTATTTTAGATGGTAATTAAAAGGATAATTTAAGTCATCTTTCATGAAGGGTAAGGATTTAATCCTTGTCTTTGATCTACCACCCAAGGGTAGAGAGAGAATGTCTATGAAGAGTAGGACTCTTCATAGACGTCCCCTCATGCTTATAAGAGAGGTTATATCCTCTCTCCAAGAGCATGCTTTATCCTACTGTAGTTCTCTTGCCTTGAGAATTGAAGAATAAAAGAGTCTTGAGAATTTTTGAATTCCTATACGCCTACTCTTCAAGCATGACACGTCTATTATTAAGCCTCTCCTCTTATCTTCATAGGCGTGGCCTTATGGATGAGAAGATCATCTTCTTCGTGCTTCTTGTACATAAAGAAGGGTTGATTTTGTGCGATGAATCAGAAGCTTTACCATCCTTGCTTGAATAAGTACAAGAAGTCAAGATCGAAGTTCGTGGGAAGCTACGCGACTCATAATCATGTCCACGAGAGATGCAAGAGTAGATCAAACTTGATTCCGAAGGTTTCTTTGTTTAAAAACTCGTGCTTTAAGAGGTAACCTTGATCTCATCTCTATACTCATTAGATAACAAGAAACAACATTAAGAAAATGTTTCCTTAAGTTAATGATTTTGCAAAGCATAAATTTGTGTGTTGAAATTGCAAGTTCATATGATGAGTCCTCAATATTTTGTAAACTAGTTTACTATTTTTTGCACTTCTATGATGCGAAGTTTTTATAACTTCCTTCAAATGTGACTACTCAACTCGTCCATAATCAAAGTAAACAAGTAAAGGACTTACATTGATGGCGGTGTCAAAATAGCCAGTCTTCCCAAACTAGATCCTTAAAACAAGATGAAGCTCCTCCTTACATATCGTTTATAAGATTAATGTACATGACATGCAATCATCTCTTCTTCAAAACTCTTCACAAGAACCCCATAAAACTAAATCATAAGCCTTCTCCAAATCAATATTAAATCATATTGAGGTTCTTTCTTTTACCTATAAAAATCTCCATTATTCTCCTCAATAGGTGGGTAGCTTTAGTAATTGAGCGACCTGGAAAGAATCTGATTTGATTTTCTGTTACTTTTGCAACTTGCCTCAGCCTTCTCTTAAACACACTCCCAAAATTTCATAATATGACTCGTCGATATCATAACTATCTAATTTGTACAATTTTGAATGTCTCTTTTATTCTTATAAAGAGGTACCAAGATGATTTTTATCCATTATTCAAGTATTTTCTTACTTCATTAGATAACATTGAATAAACTTGTGAGTCGAGTAAAGCCTCGTTTACCTAGAACTCTCCAAACATATTTAGGAATGTCATCAAGTCCTACACTTTTTCCAGGTTTCATATCCTTCAAAGCCTCCTCTACTTTCTACCTTTGTATTCATCTATAGCTTGCATGGCTCAGCTAACTTTTGTAACTAGTAGATATCCTAAAACAATTTCTTTATTCCCTTCTCCATTGAAGTGCTTATGGAAGTATTGCTTCCATATAGCCTCTATACCTTTCTCAGTAACAAGCATGTCCTTACTCATCCTTAATGCATCTTACTTGAGTGAGATCCATGGTCTTTCTTTCTCTTGCCTTGGCAAATCTGAATTAGAGTCAAGCATTTGTATAAAAACTTCATAGCCTTTTGTTTTAGCTTCACTTACATTCTTTCTTTGTTTTCTTCTTCACTATTTTGTAATTCATGATTGTTTCCTCTCTTACATTTTTATATGTAGCTCTAAAGTATGCTCTTTTAGTTTTGAGCTCCTCTTGCACCCTTCACTCCACCACTCGCCTCCTTTTAACGGGAACTTCTACTTTGGACTCTCCTATCATCTCCTTGGATGCCCTTCGAATACAAGATGCTATGCCTCCTACATATCATTTATACTTAATCTACTTTCTCAAGATAAGGCTTCTAAAACCTTCTCTTTAAAGCTTGGTTGCTTTAATTGAAGATTCCACCACCTAGTTTTATTGATTATTTAGAACCTTTCTTTTCTTTCCAAAAAAAACATTTTATTTGCATATCCATGACTAGCAAGCAATGTTGAGATGCCAAGCTCTCTCTTGGGATTACTTTGCAATCTTTCCGGCACAACCAATCTCTTCTCCTCATTACAAAGTAATCTATCTATGTTTTAGTTGGGCTACTCTAGTAAGAGATTAAATGCTCCCCCTCTTCCAGAAGCGAATATTTGCTATGAAAAGGTCATAAGCAATTCAAAAATCTAGAATGACTTTTCCCCCTATATTTCTAACCCCAAAGTTATGCCCCTGTGAATAGTAGCATTCCATGAAACATCCTTTCCCACATGTCCATTGGAATCTCCTTTCCAAATCATCTCTCTTTTGTGGGATTCCTTGCATAATCTTATCCAAATCCTCCCAAAAAATCATGTTTAATAATTTTCTGTAAATCAATTTACCATGCATAAAATGAGATGGTATTCAGGATTGCTTCTTTGAAGCATCAATTTTGGCAAAATAATTCGATCGCCATCTTTGCATCTCAATCACGCAATCCTTGAAATCCATTTGACAACCACTCCAATATTATTTCTACTCTTATCTTTACCTGAATATAATAATTTAAAGCATGTCTTCTCGATCTTTCTTACTTTCCCAACCCATTTTGTCTCTTTAATATCATAATATTTGAATCATCCTTATTTCCATCGTATCTACCACCTCCATCAATTTGTTGATCAAAGTGCTCATAATCCAACTACATAACCAAAACTTCTTTTTATCATCTTTTTTGGACTATTTTCTTTACTCACATGCATCCATCGTGTGAAAACCCTTGCAAATTTTGGACTGCATATGGATGACAATGTATTGAAACTAGCTTATATACTCGCATACATTCATCATGTGTGAACCCTTGTAAATTCAAACTGCATCCTGACATTGTTGTAGTTGCCCTTGCTAACTTCTTTTTTGCATTCAGATGATGCAATGCATTGCTAGTAGGGATCACCCCAATGAAATACAAATGTCTGCGTAACTTGTTGAAAAGATTTAATTGTTTTACGTTGGCTATCGGCTATCAGTTACCTTACTTAACACCCCTCATTTACTTCAAATTGGGACATGTAATTATTAGTTTAAAAACTAACCACATGCTAAATAAACTTTTAAATAAATCTAAAATACATTAAAAACATTAGAAAAACGGAAAAAATAACACAATTGTTTCCCCAAATAAATAAAAAAACAACTCACATCAATTTATCACATTTGTTAAATAAATAGTCTTAATCATATAATCAGATATAATTACTATTATATTATTTAATGTAGAGAAAATTTTAATTTTATTATTGTTAATTTTATTTTCTTATTAACTTTACTAATTTATAATATTATTAATTTGATTGTTCACTAATTAATAAGATTAACATGTATGAGTAGTATTATCATATTGGTTTATTGAAACAAAAATTACAGTTTATTGGTCCTTTTTTTTGCAGATAACCAAAAAAATATTTATTCTAAAAAACTCTGGTAAACAACTGATTCGTCGGGTACCTATAGTATATAATTAATTTACTAGTGATTTTTTTACTAGAAAAACTAAAATTTAAAGATCCAATGTCACGGTTATTAAAAATTATGACAATAAAATCTTAGAAAAAATATATAAAAATATGTAGTATTAAAAAAACAACAAGAAAAATTCCCCAAACCATTATCATTTTTAAAATATTCTTATATTTTTCTAAACCTATTCTTGTATTTTATTGCTTTAGAGAATATTAAGAACTTATTAAATTTAAAAAATCAATTAAGAATGTCTAACAAAATTAATATAAAAATAAAAAAGAAAATTTAAAATCCAAATATGTATAGCAAATGTATTAGTATACTTATAAAAATCACAAAAATATATAAACCCACCAAAAAGTTATATTCTGGGATTCACATTCACTTACCGCATACATATTTGACTTAGTCTTCACACAAGCACACACCGAGTAGCTCATTAAGTGCACTTCCTTGAGTTCAATCTTTGGTCTTGCAAACATTTTACATACACATACCTTCACAAATTTGTTTTTGTTGAGGATTTGTAGAGTTTATACCCTATAATCCATTTTTACGCATAATGGAACCTCTGTCTTCGACCATGGATTTCCATTGTCTATTTTCGAAGGATTTTTTACAAATAAATCTTCGTTCCTTATAAATATGAACATTTATAAAGAAGACCTTGAGGAATGACAAGCATTTTGTAGAGTGTACTATCTCCATGACATCAGTGGAGCCAATGATTGAGAACTCAATTGCTGTAAAAACATTGATTAAAGGATATCAAGGAGTTGAACTTCATTCGACATGGTATAATGTCACGACATCATGAATTATTTATTTTCTTCTACATATTCGACAATCAAGTATGGCATATTTTCTTGTTTAGTCTGATATTACTTGGAATTGAGACCTCAGAGACTATTTGAGCTTCAACAAAAGAAGGTTTGAATCTTTCCATAGAGTAGTAAATACATTGCTCATGCTTATAATGATATATGATTATCCCATTTTGCATGATGGTCTTATACCAAATAACCCCCCAACCATCGTCCACGATTTTACTTCACATGCCATCCATCCATGACTACTATTCCTCCCCCAACATTCAAATTGTTGGGTATATTTGATGTTATTCCAGCCCCAACTTGTGGGGAGGGGCACTACTGATATTTGCCCAGCAAGTTGGGCATCCATCAGACCCTTTCTTTTTCCCCATTCAAGGGAATATCGCGGGGTACAACAACCCATTCGTTCCACGCATTTGGCCTGCCGTTTCGAGAGAGAACGAAGCCCTAGCTTGGGTGTTCTCCTCTCCCATTTCCAGCAACAGCAGCGGCAAGGGGTTTCGGACCCCCTTCTCCGACTCCCTCCACGCGATCGAAAGAGCGAGTGAGAAGCCGAGCATCTGTGCTCGAGGGCAGCAACAGTTGGGTGTTTAGCAGCAGCAGTTTGGCTTGGAGAGTGGCCGATTGGGCAAGCTCGAGAGGAGCTGAAGCGAGGTTGCGTCCGTGGCGACCTCAAGAAGCCAAGTTTGGGTCTCCATCCGGGAGCCCACAAGGGGAGTTACTTTGTCCTCTTTGTTTTGAGCACAATATTGGTATAGTTAGATACCTAGGGATAGTTTGATACTTGTTGGACAAGTATCCATTGTGTGTGGCTTGTACCTCGGTTTTGTGGGCAATAAAATCGGGACCTGGGCGATGGCGAACGAGAGGGAGGGGATCTGGGCGATGGCGAACGAGAGGGAGGGGACCTGGGCGATGGCGTCGACTTGAGCGGGGACAGGAGGGTCGTTGTGCGGGCGAGAGGGAGCGGGACTTGAGCGGGGGCGATGGCGTCGACTTGGCGAACGAGAGGGAGGGGACAGGAAGGAGGGTCGGGACCTGGGCGTCGAGGACGATGATGGGGGCGATGGCGTTGTGGAAGGGGGGACCGGCGGCGCGATGGGAAGGGGCGGCGATGGGAAGGGGGAGAGGCGGCGCGATGGGAAGGGGGAGAGGCGGCGCGAGATGGGAGAGGGGAAGGGAGAGGTGTTGGCGCAGATCCCTAGGGAAAACCTAGGGCTCTGATACCATGTGGAATATTGTAATTAGGATTTTCCATATCTCAATTAGGCACCCTAATCCTCTTTATATAGAGAGGATTAGGGTTATGGTTTTACAAAGAGAGGTCTCCACATACAGTCAAATCCCCATAATACCCTTTTTCTCTCAACAGGAAGAACTTTGGCTTGCTTTGACTGTAGTGGAATCGTTGTCGGTCTTGCCCCGTGGTTTTTCCCTTGCTCACATTGAGCAAGGGTTTCCACGAAAAAATCTTTGTCTTGTGTGGTTGCTTGCTTGCTTGTGATTGTGCTTGTCATTGTTGCTATTGAGTTCCCGTGTGGGGAACATATATCTTGTGTGTGCCATCTTTGCTGCAGGACAGTTTTAGGGAGATATTATCCTGGTTAATTGATTGTTCCGCATCCGCACATATCCCCAACACAAATATGCCATTTCCAAATCCCCGACTTCCAATCTAATGAATATGACACCCTTGGTTATATCCTAATCCTACCATGTCTTAAGAGCTAACTAAGATGGTGGAATATAAAAGTTGGTTGAATATAATCAGTGCTCTACCAATTGAAGATTCATTCAGAAAGACAGGAGTTTAATATGCCAATTACAACTAATAATGTCTAAATTGGAATTGCATTGTATGCATAAACCATATGCATGAATAGCAGTGTTTTTGACATGCATCTAGAGAGACTGACTTGCTTATAGGCAATTAAATAAAAGCAAGCTGATCTTTTCTATAATTAGCTGCCAAACAGAGCTGCAACTCAAACTTAGAATGTACTGTTAAATGGAATTTCACCTCCTCTTTCAGCGAACAGATTATGTTCACAGCTATTGCGTGGCCATGAAAGCAGTCCCTTTCACCATTAATCTCCTTCCTTGGCAATGCACGATGCTCAGATGGGTAGAGTTCAGGCATCCTCAGGAGGAAATGTTGGGGAAGGCATTATGAAGTGCTCCAATGTCCACTGTCAATGACCTTTCAATGCTCGCAGGCCCCCCTAATATTCACATGGCCTTAAGGAGGGAGGGAAGGGAGGAATGCATCATTGCACTGCCCCCTCAGATTATTCCCTGGCACGGGCCACCATTATTTTGCCTTCAATGCAAAAGAGTCACATGCCATACCTCCATGGTCTCTCTCTCTCTCTCTCTCCATTCTCATCACGTACTTGAGGCACATTTGCTAATCATCTGCTGACCTTTGCATTAGTCATTAACTTAAAAGAAAAATTAAATCAAGAGTTGATTCCCTTGGCTATGGTCACTTCACCCATCACCCCAGTTGCATTAGGTAGTAGATGATTTGATAATTTTTGATATGGAAGTACGTACACATATGAAAATGAAATGTCTACAGAAAAGCTGCACATATGATGTAATATTCCAGATTGAAAGCCAGATGTGTAGATCATTATCAGATTGCTAGCTAGATTGGTAATCATGTTTTTTTACTCGAATGGTTTTTGCCAAGTCATTTCAGCAGCTGCCTAACCATGTATCCTACGATTTAGGGTTTCAATTACTACTGTTTCACTCAAATAACCTCTTGCTAGAACAAGAAAAATGCAGATATACTCTAGTATTTTGATGGTCATGATGCTTGTTTACAATTCTATGATTTCGATGCCTTGTTTCGTAGCAAAACGGATCGAAGTTAGATAAAGTTGGAGAGACGCTAAGCTAAGCAGCATCAATGTCTATATATATTATGACAATGACGTACTTCTAAAAGACCGACCTATACTTTTCTTTACATTAAATACCATCAACAAACAAGAAAAACACTGGAATCATTTTACGGTTTGAAGAAAATAAAAAAACAAATCCACAACCACATGCATGCAGCAAATGGATACTGTTCCACGAAAAGCTGAACAAGTTTTTTTATCGGATCTATTTTATTTGCTGTGTGAATCTCGAGGTACAAAGTTTTAAATACGACGGTTCAAGCCTCGCTTTCAGTCACAATCACGAAGAAGGATCCATCCCATATGTATCATAACACATGATTATCCTCTCTGTTTTTTAGGTAAATGGGTCATTTTTCACGACAGAGGAGTAAGAGAGGAAGAACTCGAGATCGATAGGCAAAGTGTGTCACCATAGTCAGAGTCGTCAGAGGCTGCAAAACGTGAGTGTCATCGATTACAGGGAAATCCAGATATACGCGGGGGAGCAGTTGAAACCCCCCTTCCTCTCACGATATCACGGGGATTGCACCACTCCCTAGATTTCCCCACCAATCACTCCATAAAAGCGAGGAAGGAGAGATTTGACCTCCGCTTTTCCGAGAGAAGCCGCAGCGGAAAGGAAAGCACACCCAACCACAAGAGGACAAACCTCCACAACACCTTCACACTACCTGATCCTTCTCGTGGTTTCACACTCCACCCTTTGTTTTACATGCACAGATTATTGCACAAAACCACTAACCAATGTGTTGGAGGACGAAGGGAACGACGAACAGCAAAGTAATATTTCTAATAAGTTAACCACAATAGTTCCTTCTTCTGGAAGAGATATCACTGTTTTGGCAGTGTGGTAGAATCTAACAAGATCGACCCATCTCACAAAAATGGAGATGTCTTCTGATATATACATATCTCTTCCACCCCCTCTCTTTAATATATAATTATTAAATAATCTATTGATCGAGAGAGCAAATCCACGAGGAGTCCCCCATACCTTGCGTCGTGGAGGGAACATCCTCCGGCTCCTCGAACACCGCCGGCCTCGAAAGCCCACCGGAGGTCAAGCTACCGGCCTCAGGCGGTACGGGGGCGGGTTTCTGCTGCAGCAGCGACTGGAAGCTGAGCACCGGCGTGGTCTGACGTGGCGGGGGAAGCTGCATGGGGATTGCCGAGAGGAGGTCGTAGCCGCCCATGGATGCCATGGGATCCGACGCACTTGCAGTGGTGATGGGCGGAGAGAAGGGCCTGAGGAGGCGAAGGGGGAGGTGGTCGAGGCGCGGGCGTTGGTGGAGGGGTAAGGAGGAGAAGGGAGGGGACGGGATGCCCGTGAAATCCTGGACCATCTGCCGGAAGTTGGACGTGTCGGTGGTAAGGACGGTGGTGGGGGCACGCCTGGAGGCGCGTGCACGCTTCCTGGAGCCACGAGGGGCGGTGGATGAAGACGGTGGTGGTGGGAGGTGGGTGCCAACGGGAGGTGGGTCCACGGTGAGAGGGCGGAGGGGCCTGGTAGACCAGTTCGATGCTAGGAGGTTATCGACGAAGGATGCACCAAGAGGAAGTGTAAGAGGAGGGCGAGGAGTTGGTGGTGGGAAGGGAGAGGAGGAGAAGAGGGTGGAGAAGGGATCCGTGGAGCGGGAGTCGTACTCCTCGTCGTGCTCGCTGGAGGAGTGGAGGCTGCTGCTGTTGCCGGACTCCATGGAGATCGATCAGAGGGAATTAAGTGGAAGAGAGGGGATCTACTTGGGGAGGGTTGCAGAAAGGCAGCAGCTGCTGCATGGGTTTGTGTTCTCCCTTCGAAAGGCGTAGCTCTCTGCTTGCAGCGGAAAAGGAACGTGCATGTAGGGTTGTGGGTGGGAAAGGTAGACAAACAAGGTAAAGTGGGGAGAGAGGGAGACGGAGATGGTTGTTGAACAGGAAAAGTCTCATTATTGCCCCCACTTTTTCACCAAATTAACCTTTTCTGACATTTCTAACCACGCAGTACATTTATCAATATCCGTTAATTACTGCGACTCGAACAATCCATCATACGAAAGCCCATGCCCAATATTTCGTTTCGGATTTATTTTATTTGAAAAATATGTATTACGAAGAATAGTACTCGCAGAAGTTTCCTTGATATTGATTTTGTTTCGTAAAATTAGTTTCCTTTAATTTTTAGTGGTGTGTTAGGTACATCTATCAATACCATTTGCCTTTAAGAGACTTTCTATCGTAGATGAACGGTTTAATTATGGGAACAGAATGTTATAATTTGCGTATCTTTGCTTACTGAAAATCCATTCAGTTCCAAAATTCCAAATCTAATTTGTAATTGCTTTTCATAAGATAGATATAGATATAAGTGTTACCATATACTTATTCTTATATGGATATAAAAACAGATATCTTGCAGATATTGACAATAGCAAATCATATCCTTGTACGATATGGAAAGAGAAATCTTAATTCGGATACGGATATTTTACAAATGGATATGAATTGTCCTAATGATAATAAATTTTTCCTAACACTTAATTCACTGTATATATTTTTGTTAAGTTGAAATGGTTAGTAAGTTAAATCAAAATTACATTAACTAGCAACATAATAAAATGGAAAAATAAAGTAACATTTTAAGTTAAATAACTTTTATAATAAACAATAAACCAAAATAAGATGTACCTTTGGTTAACCTTTGGTTAAATTACTAAAAAAAAGATCCCAACTTTTCTTAAATTCCTAATTAAGGACCTCATTTCTGAAATGACAAAGAAAAGGTACTAAACTTTCAGATTAATTATTTAACATCGACAAAGAAGGGGTATGGAAGCTTGCAGAAGCCTCTATTTGAGATAAAAATAAGAACGACCCCATCTTTGTTACTGTAAAAAAAGATACTTTAAATATGAGACAGTAATTGGAATAGAGGTATAACTGCGGATATTTCGGTAATTTATGTGATATATTTTTTCTCTCGTATTTGAAAAGGACTTTAAAACATGTCATAATACATGTAACCCTATAATATGTTTAGATATTTGTTTATACATGCATCGATATATATTAATGCAAGCACAAAGATTTAGTAATATGATATCTATATAAAAAAATAAAAATAAAAATAAAAATAAAATCCTATATCCACAATATATATGGGAAAATGAATTGAGAAATTCATTTTTTAACGGTCGAAGAATCGTTGAAATCGACTGCATCTGCATGGAGGTCGTATGAGTCTATGTTTCTTACGAAACTTGAATGACATAATATAGGGATATAGTGATGAAATTTCACATATTCATTTTTCAAAAAAAACTAAAAAGTGAGAATATATGGTGGAAGGGTTGGCTTAAAAACGAATACAATAACAGAGGGATACGATGTATTCGTATCCTACTGCATCCCTACTAATAATACCTCTTTATACATGACAAGGGCTATCATCTGCGTCACCTTAGACGTCGATCAACGCGGAATCTAGATGACGTTATTTAATTTACGGACCTCGATTTTAGCTGATAGGTCCTTAGATGTGCTACAGTATTTGCGGGTGTCATTAATGTTAGGGGGAGGTGGATTGGGTTGTTGAACGATGCACAGATGTGAGAGCAAATGTTGCTGAACTATTTAACCACCAACAACACCAATCGCTATTTTATTTAGCAATAGCTTCTGCTTCCTGTCCTGCCCGAGTCATTTTCCTAGCACGTCACCCATCGGAGACTGAGATCGGACGGCTATGGTTGGATCTCAGAACTTGGGAGGGTGCGGTGACGTTAAAGTGGCTTGCTTGGGTTGAACCGGATCCGATCCAGCGAGGGGCATAATAGGATATAGGTGGACCTGACCCCTATTGTAATATGGTCCCGAGCGTAGAAAGATCGATTGAGGTCCATCGACCATTATTTTGGATGGTGGATTAATTGTATATGTTAAAGATTTTAGGGTGGTACTAAATCTGTGTATAGGGTGGAGCATTGGACTCGACCCGGACCAAACCAAGAAAGCTCGGTTCGAGCCCATCAATTTTCCGTGGGCCTTGGGTCGTATCGAGGCTCACTTTTTTAGCAAATCGAGGACCCGGGCCGACCCAAGGCTTGTTGGATCGGGCTCGGGTTCGGTTTCGGGCCGGGCTCATCCCGCACCTACTTTGATTCCATTAAGTTGCACTTTGATTCCAATTTATTGTTATGGATATAATTGATCCATAACACATGAATATTGGATGTATTGTTATGGTATAATGTTACTATTCATGGAAGAAGGAAATACTGGACTTATTGTGACTATAAATGTATGTTCCCTAATTTGGTTTGAATATGATATTTTGAAATATGAGGGCCCGGACCCGGTCCATTTTTACTTCGGATTCGGACCCGACCCGACCCGAACATGAAATTTTTGAAATATGAGAGCCCGAGCCCGGCCCATTTGTACTTCGAGTTCGAACCGGACCCGAGCTTTTGCGGGTCGGGTCAATGTCAGATCCGGGCCAACCCGCCCAATGCTCCACCCTACCTGTGTAGTATTTGCATTCGTGTTTAATTTTTGTGAGCTCCTTTTTTTTTTAGATTATGCAGTTGAAAGTCCAGTAAGAGCTGCGTCGATTTCCTGCCCCCAAAGGGAATATATTCTCCCCATTCAATTTTTCTGGACCTCGTTGAAAATGTCACGCAAGTTCGAGGTTACATGTAATATTCCCTTATCCCGAGGGAAAAACAAGAGAATATTATAGATAGCCCCAATTATGATTGTATAGCCCCAATTTTGATTTTGGCCATATGAAATTTTAAGGAATCTATATGTTTTTAATCTATTAGTTTATTAGTAGGTCAATCTGGACCGTAGCGGTTATAAATAATTTCAATTATTTCTTTTTATCATTTTAACATGGAATCTTATATGGGAGAAATGGGCTACCGTGGAGAGCTAATTCTCCACCGTCCGATTTTTTTAACTTTTATTTTTTTAAAAAAAATGAATTCATAAAAATTCATAACTATATCACATTATTTTATCATTCAATTTTCGTGCGAAACAGAAACCCCTACAGCATCCATCTTGACAATCATTTTAGTAGTCGCAGAATTGTTGAAATCGACCACGTATGGATGGAGGTCGTAGGAGTCTCTGTTTAGCACGAAACTTGAATGACATAATATAGAGATACAATGACGTTTAGCACGAAACTTGAATGGCATAATATAGAGATACAGTGATGGAAATCCATGGAAGTATTTTTCAAAAAAATGAGAAAAATAGGACAGAGGAGCCAAGTTAGCTTTCGCAAGAGGCCAACCCCATTTTACCCATTATATATGGTATGTATGTATGTATGTATGTATGTATGTATGTATGTATGTGTGTGTGTGTGTGTGTGTGTGTGTATGTATGTATGTATGTATGTATGTATGTATGTAGGTAGGTAGGTATGTATGGATGGATGGATGTATGCATGTATGTATGCATGCATGTATGTATGTATGTATGTATGTATGCATGTATGTATATATATATATGGTGCACTTGAATTGAGGAGGCACCTTTCCTTGACTATGGAAAGGTGTCATCTTAGGCTGTGGGATGACGAGTGTACGAAGGAGATTGAAACCAATTTATGGTTTTCTTGCCAACTAACATTCCTAAAATGTGGGAGGGTTAAATTAATACTAATTTAGAAAAATACACGTCATTGAACATTCTATATTTAGGTAGATGCGAAGTGGTGTACAAAAATTTCCAGAAATATTTGATGGAATAAAGGACCGCATTTTGAAATAACAGTTATGAATTTACAATCGATTGACATATTTTACAGTTACATGTTATAAATTACAAAACCGTAGCTACCGATGTTCGAGAAAAAAGTCTAAATTCGTGAAATTTTGTATTTATGCAGTTGTATTTTATGCATATTATGTTTCATAAAAATACAGGGTTCTTACGTAATAAGATAATTAATTGATTTACACATGGCAAACTTTCCTATAATGAAAGGAGAATTTGATCACTCTTAAAAAATTTGGATACTTAATTTTACATTATTAAAATATATAATGCGAAAGAATAATCTATTTTACATATATGTGTTGTATATTTTACATTCAATTGGATGCATGAGAACAATATTTCTGCTGAATATTGACAAAATTTAATATAAAGCATTGATATTATACAGAATATCACAGAAATTTACATTTATTAATTCTAAATTACTAAACATTTTCAATTTGTTATTTTACTAAACAAAACCAAAAAAGTACGCATTCCAATTGTATTACGTTTTATTGCAATCTCAAATTCCAAATAAGTTGATATGTGAATAGCAAAATACACTATATATATTTATTTTACATAAAGAAACATAATTTTACAAAAATTTATTGTAGTTTACGCAGATATATAACATTTTATACTTCTGCAGCGTCAATTTGTATATTATTTTACAAACAATAATCATATCTTACGTACATAGAATGTATTTTACAACAACAGACTATATTTTACAAATTGATTATTTAGTTGTCGATATGTATGTTATGTCTATCATCGATGTATTAATTTTCATTGAACTAGGAATTTTTGTAGTTTTACAATTGTTCTCTATATAATACAACTAAATAATTTATTTTACAGATACCGAATTGATTTTACCAAAATTTTTAGATTATACTAGCTGCTTGTGTCAAAAAAAATACATCTATTTTACGTATTAAATTTTTATTATACAAAAACTGCATTTATTTTACATTTCGTGAATTATTATATAGATATAGATCATGGAAATTAGGTTTACATGGAATTCATCTTTTCATTTATAGATGTATTAAAATATATAAAATAAATAAATATGATGTAAAAATGCTTATGTTGATATTTAACAAATATACTATTTTAGCTTATTTTGCATTTAGAATTTTTCATATAGCATTTTTTCCGAATATCTAAAAAATAAAACCAATATAATTTATATAAATAAATTATTTTATCAAATAAAAAATTATACAAATGATTTTATATACGACGGAAAAATTACTTGAATATTTTGAATGCATATGATGCGATGTTTAGTTTGTGTGTACAAGGAAGCGTACACAAGAAACATTCAATGAATCAAAATCTGACAGCAAAATATAGCTATGGAATAGCAAAAAAATGAAGAAATATTGATGAAATAAAAGACATAAATTTGAAATCATTGATAATATGAAGAAAAACCATATACAATGATTGATCTTAAAAGGTGTACCTGGTAAGACATACTAATGAGTACGATTACGTAGTATTACAACTGAAATGAAGAATATAGATAACAATGATTCAACCGAAATGAATAAAAAGGCAATAGATATTTTTGAGTAAGAATTAATTACCAAAATATTAATATTTCATTCATTAATCTATAATTAATTTGTAATTAAAATTTTAATTTCTTTCTATATTTAGTAAAAACCTAAACAACCACATACTTTTAAAAAATGTTTACGAACTTCTCGACAACCTAAAAAGCGGGATTTTTAAAAAGATCAAAAAAGGAAATATATTCTTTAATAAAATTAAAGAATACCTAATAGGATATAGACCGAGAAGAAAGGGGTCGAATATCGACGACGACGACGAAGAAGGAGCTCTTCTAAGCGAACGATTAAGGGGAGAGTCTGCATTCACAAAAGCATCTACTAAGAAGGTAGCGTGACAACCGACGACAATGGAAGAGATGCAGTCGCGCTTGGAGGAAATCAGACGGAAACAAGAATCAGATTCTGACCAGGATAGCAACGGTACATGTTTAGAAATCCAAGTCCATTCTCAGAAACCAAATTTCAGAAGTAAGACAAAGTTCAAAGTAATTAGAAGTATTTAAAAGTGTTTTTATAAATTATAGTTCTACTAATTGAAATGAACAGAAGGAACATACCTTCCAGTTATCAAAACAAAAGACGTGTCCGATGAAAAGGAACTTTTGAAGGGTGAAGATCATTTTGGGAGTTTGCAAATTACTGCTTCTTTTATATGAAATGCATATTTATTTCAAAAGTAGTTATTCATGATTCATTGCAAACACCAAAATCATATGCTGAATTTTTTTATGTCTCTTCTTACAGGCAAAGGCTATGTAAAGCACAAATGTTATATTGAACATTTTGTGCATTTCATTGATAATCATAGACCAACGCCCAAACAACAAACACTTTCGGTAAAGACCGCATTTGCTAAGCTAGTCAACATTGAACATGTTAAAATCCAACAAAAAAATCTTCAATGGTTGGTTGAACAATTCCAAGGTGGGAGAAATTTCAAATTTGGAAACGTGGTTGTGAGTTTCAGTGATGAAGAGGTGGGAGCAATCTTGGGACTAGCTAGCTTTGGTTTCTCGATCACAGTTAGGGGTAGACATCTTCAGTGGAAATCATTCATTTCGCATGAACTCTTTGAAGAAGGAATGATTTTCAATAGGAAGAAGTTGATAAGCATTCTAGAAGATTATTACGAAAAGGATGATGACAACTCAGTCACTATCTATGTAACATGTTTGATACTTTTGATGTTTGCCACATTCCTTTTCCCTGACAGTTCTTATGCTTTTCCAAAAGACTTATTGCACTACGTAGAATCCCTTGAAGATACACGATTCTTTAATTGGTCTGGGGGTGTGGCAAGAATGATATTGTTCAACATGGATGACGTAGTGAGTAGAGTTCAAAAGAGAAGAGCTGGTTCATCAAGGGTAATACTAGGTTACCTTACAATATGTGTTGCTTGTTTATACGTGAGTTCTTATATAATTTTTTATTGATATGATCAATATTAACAATTACTAATACAAGATCTGGATCAGGTATGGATGATGGAGTACCACTGCAAAGACCTTGTGGTGAGCAGAGATCTGAGACCATGGATTAGGAAGTGGGTTGGTCCAATAAAAGGAGTTTCCAAATCATTGGTTTCGATTAGTAGTGGACATGTAAGTAATGTTAATATGAAATATGATAGACTGTATGTTTAATAATTTCAAAAGTTTCAAGACTGTGTCCTTTTATTTATGTAGATATTGCCTGCTTTGCAACTGCAAAAGAATGAAATAGTTAAGTTAGGAGCTGACAAACATGTTTTTTCCTTCGAGAAATTTACCCTAAGTGGTTTTACAGTGAGGAGACCACAGATTGTGATAATGAACCACATCCCAGTACCACAAGATATGTCGACAGGGAAGGGAAGGCACAAGATAGATGAATTGTGTGTCTAAAAATCTGTTGTTAGTGTTCCACCTCAAAACGTCAATATAAAAAAACATCAAAAAATGTATGTGTGAAGCATTTGCCGTTGAGATAGAACAGCTGAATAGAAAAATTAAAGATATGAGTGAAACCTATAGAAAAAGGGATGCAGAACACATAAGAAATACTTCTGATTTAAAGGATGAGATTGATAAATTGAAATATGAGAATCTGGAGCTGCATGAAAAACTAAAAATATTTCATGTTCATGAGAACATAGCTGTTGAAAGAAATGATTTCCAAGCAATGGATACATCGGATAGAAAAATGAAAGTGCTGTAGAAGGGAACATTGATAACCATCAAGGAGACATGAATGAACTGACATGCAAGGGAGCTGCTATTAAAGAAGGAGTTTTAGAAGATAATGACACAGATCTTGGTGAAAGGCTTGAAAATTTAATTTCAGAAATCTGTGATGAACATACAATCGATAAATCCCAAAATACAAGTAATAAAGGATCGGCTATGAACATTGACATGCCTTCGTTTCATTTGAACATTGATGACAATGCACATTCAGAAAATGTGCAACCAAAAACTGCTACAAGAAAAAGGAAAAAAGATAAAGTCACGGTGCAGCAAAGTTCTATAATTAAAAGATTGAAAGCGAGAAGAGAAGCTATAAAAGCTTTAGAGGAATCTATGAAGCAAGGCAAGGATGAGCAAGATCCAGAAGCAACGCTCGAATATTACAATCTTTGTGCAGAGAAGAGAAAGGAATCACCTGTAGATGATACAACAATGAGGTAAGTCAAAAATTATATTAATTTTTATTATGGCACAAAAATCTTTCTAGATTCTGTATGTTTATAATAGTAATTTTTCCTAACATTGTTTTTAATTGATTGAATGAGAATCAGTACCTATTTCTAAGTAATCCTGCTGACAAGTAAGAATTTTTATCTAATTTCAACAGTTGAAGTTAAATATTTTTAAATGTAAAAGGAAAATATTTTAAAAAATTCTTCTTTCAAATTGAATGCAACATACTTCATTCCGGAGAATCGGAGTTGTAAAGGGAGGGGAAATCCACAATTTTTTGTACGAAAGAATGACTGAAGATTCGGTACGTATATGAATATTAATTACTTTTTTAAATTTATTTACAAATTAAATGCTTTTAACATTACAGATAATAGACATGTTTATGAACGTGCTGGTACATAAATTCTGCACCAAAGATGATCATGTTCCGTATCTCTTCACTCCAATATTCCAAATGGTGAGTTTCTAGAGGCTGATATTGATTTTTTAAAAAAAACATAACATTAAGTATCATAATATGTTATCCTTGATTATATCTTAAGCAATATTTTGTCAATCTTGTGATTAATGCTACCGAACATGAATTTGATAAACTCGAAGAACTATATCAAGAGGGAATACATATACCGGAGTTGGAGAAGATTTTCACAGTTATTCATACCAGAAATCATTAGCATCTTCTTGTCACTGATTTTACGACAAGAAAGTTTCTTTCATACAATTCTATGAAAGGAAAAAAATTCCACAAGAAGGATATATTGAAATGGGTATGAGATAAACAAACTTTTAAATTTTATTAAATTATATGGTTATAATTTTAATGTTTGAATTACATTTCAGCATGGCTGGATTTCAGAGTATTTCATGGACAGCTTGCCAGACGAATGCCTTGCAGGATGGGAAATCATATATATACCAGATTTCTCGCAACAACCATCGCAAAGTCTTGACTGTGGTGTCTACATCATGAAAATGATGGAGTATCTATGTGAAGGGAGGGTGTTGGATTTCATGTACGAAGACATTGACAGATTTAGAGCTGAAATAACTTCAACATTGTTAACATGCGGTCACATAGAGAACTCAATAACACAGTGATGAAACATGATAGATAGAATATAAACTAACCATAACTTTTCTGCAGTTTAAATTGTATCTATCTCATGTTTCAAAGACTTGAACATGTTATGTTACTATAATTTTGTTTCAAACTTCTTCTTTAAACCGAAACACTTACTTTGAAGTGCTTGATTATCCTTTGTTATAGTTACACGAATGGGCCATATTTTCTGAAACAAATTGAAAAGCTTTTGATGTGGTACTAAATATTTAAAAGTATGACAGGCAGACAAAGTATGCATCTTGATGATCGAAAAGATTGTACACAATTTTAAAAATATTGCATAAATGTGTAAATCATTACATAGATATGTTAATTACTGAATAGATGTGTAACATATTGCATAGATGTGTAAACTATCTAACTCGACTTTAAAATAACAGTAATATGAAACTTAATATAAAAAACGAATTCATATTACCTAGATCTTCTACAATAAGGATTCATATTACCAAAGCACTAAAAGGTATTCTTGAATGTTTATATAGGTTGTATAGGTAAAGATTGTTGTTATCGAAAACTTTAACATATATAATTGCGACATATATGTATATTTGGTAAAATATTATATATAATTGTAAAATGTTGCTACAAAATATGAAATATTGTATAGAATTGTAAAATATAATATATGATAGTAAAATATTGTAATATGACAATGAAAGGTCTTCTTGTATATTAATGATTCACATTACAAGGACTTAAACATGTTTGTTAATAGAATTTATGTTTAAAACTTCTTCGTTATAACGAAACACTTACTTTGAAGTTCAAGATTATCAAATGTTATAGTTATGCCAAGCGCCCGCATTTTCTTAAAGAAATTTAAATGCTTTTAATGTAATACTGAATATTTACATATTTTCCAAGTAGATAAACTATGCATTTTGATGGTGGAAAATGTAGGTATGTGAAGTAAAAACTTGTAAAGCGGTTTAAAATATAGCATAAATATGTAAAATATTACACATATATGTAAATTAATGACTATATATGTAAAATATTGTATATAGTTGTAAAATATTGTATAGATGTTTAAATTGTTGCATATCTAGGTTAGTATAATAAATGTAATGTTACACTGAATGATCTTCCTGTACTTTACTCATTCACATTACCCAATCGATGAAATGTATGTAAAATGCATATACGACCCATTGCAAGGACTTAAACATGTTTGTTACTAGAATTTCTGTTTATAACTTCTTCTTTAAAGTGAAACACTTACTTTGAAGTGCATGATTATTCTATGTATATTTGGTAAAATATTGTATATAGTTATAAAATATTACTACAAAGTGTAAATTATTGCATAGATTTGTAAAATGTATAGCTATGATAGTAAAATAAAGTAATATGACAAAGAAAGGTCTTCTTGTATGTTAATGATTAATAGTGAACGATCTTCCTATACTTTACGCATTAATATTACCCAATCGATAAAAGGTCACCTTGAATGTTGACATAGGTTGTACGTGTGATGATTGGTGTTATGGTAAAATGGATATATGTTAACGAAATATATGTATAATTAAAACAAATCCCTAGTAAACCACTGAAAGGGCATCTTGTATGTTACATATTCAAATTACCGAAGCATTAAGGAGTTAGTAAAAAAAATAATGTCACATAGATTCAAAAAAGGAACTGAACTTATAAGACTGAAATCTCATGTAGTACGTTAAACATTCACATTACCAAAAGTGCTGAAATGTTTTCATGAATTTTACGAGTTCACAATAGAAAAGTTCCGAACTTCACCAAGAAAAACTACACAGTATTTGTAATCTCTGATAACTGAACAAAATATAACTAGCAACAAAAATACAGAAAATATAAAAAACAATGTCTGGAAATTAGCTAAACGAGCAAGCTCCAATGACGCCGCAAACCTATCTGTAAGATGCAAACCTACATAAAAATTGAATAGTAATAAGAATATAATAAGCAAAATCAACATTTAAGTGGAATATATGTAATGAAAACAAATCTTAGATGTAAAGAAAGAAAATGTAAAATCTTACAAGAAAAGTACTTCAGAACTTTATGTTAATGTCGGATCGTCATTGCCTACGTAAGTAAGAAAAAGATTAATGAACTGATATAAAAATTTAATCAATAAAGAATGTTAAAAATTTACCAGGTATCGTAGAATTATTATTGGGACAGTTTCTGGAATCGTGGCCAATATTGTATTTGAGACAGGATTTGCATTGTAGACCTCTATTTCTTCTCAACTCAGATTCAGATCTAATACGATTGCCAACACCCTTAGGTCTACCACCACGACCACTTCCTTTCATTCTCGCAACGTTTTGTTCTTTAACACATGGTTCAGTGATGAGATCTGGATCATTTGAAGTATTCATGGTTGTAAAGCTGGAAGATTGTTTGTTACTTATCAAAAGATCAATATTGCAGCATAAATCACTTAATTTTTCTTTAGCAAATAAGAATATGTCCTGATCCTGGTCCACTGAAGCTGAAATAATGTGCGAATAAAGCTGATTCAGCTGTAACGACCTTTCTTGATGTGCAACTTGCACATAAATAGGATAATTTCCTGATTTTTTAATGCTCCTTATCCACCTTTTCAAAATATATATTCATGACTCAGAAGCTTCACATTCTGTATTTTCAATACTGCAAGTATGTGCCTACATGGATATCTAAAGAATTGTATATTCTTGCAATTACAAGAAAGAAACCCGCTTGACATAGATGAAGAAACACATAATTCTTCTTCAGGTTTCCCAATATATGACACAAAATATTGACTGTATTCCAAAGAGTTAAATTGAATTCGAACATTCAAGTCCTTTACTTCATTCAGTTCAAGCTGAAATTTGTAAAATATAAACTTAGAGTAAACACGAACCATATGTTCCTCCATCTTCCATTTGAAATTTGTTTCTAGAGTGTATACTTCACCAGTGTTATCCATGTCGTTTTCTCTTTCTCTACGTCGTTGAATTGCGAATTGAAATGTACACACAAATTCCAACAAAGAGTTCTGTTTAGTGATATGGTGTTGTAAGAAGACATTCATACTTTCACTCCTCTGTGTACTACGCTGTCCAGCCCAAAAAAATCCTTAATATATAAACTAATCCATTTATATCTGATGCTATATTTCTCATTCAACCATACGTTTGATGATAAATCATATTGATCAATAATCTTGCACCAGTTTTGCTCAAATTCACTTCTAGTTATAGTTTTCCATACTACTATGGAAATTGCTGAAAGACTTCATTTATGTCTTTAATCTTTCCAAGCTTACTTTTAAGCTTGTCCCTTATATGCCGAGTACAGAATTTATGAATAGTATGTGGAAAACAATTCCTAACAGCTGCACAAATTGCCAGACCTTCGTCTGTGATTACAGAAATTGGATGTTTCCTCATTACTTCAAGAAATCTCTCAAATAACCATGAAAATAACTCGGTTGTCTCTTGATGAATACCCATTCATCACTCTTTATTATTTTATTTTAGCTACAAAACCCTTGCAAAACAATATGTATATATGTGTAAAAAGAATAATTTATCAAATTGCATGCATCTTGTAAATATGCATAATTAGCATGTTTTGTGCATAAATAAAAGAATAAAGATATAAAAGAAAAAGAGGGAGATATTTAGAATGAATATTGAGCGACCTAATCCCAAGGGAGGGCTCAGCATGGGCCTTACCGCAAAAGAATCAAAGTAGAGGGAGATAGGGTCAATCTTGTGTACATATACCTATGTATATAAATAAAATTATTTTCCTCTTAATAAAAATAAAAATGTGTTTTTGTTATTTTATACATATTTCTAAAAATAAAACTAAAATAAAAATGGGAAAAACAAAATAAAAATAAATAACATTTCTCTCAGCAGTGTATATAGACCATGTACATAGGATACCATATCTATTTATTTTCTCTTTGTAAATAATTAATAAAAATCCAATAAAAATATTTCCATATTCCATATTTCATGGTGTAAATAAATAAAATAAAAATCAGAAAAATAAAAATAAAATAAAATGAAAAGAAATAAAATCAATTTCTATCTTGTATATATACCATGTAAATATGTATATACATATACATATATATATATATTTATTTATTTATTTAAATAATGTAAATAGATCACAAAAAATAAAATAAAAATACACTTTTATTCCAAATTTTATGTTATAAATAAATAAAATATAAAATTGGAATAATTGTATAAAAATGAATAATTAAAAATAAAAATAAAAAATAGATATATGTATATACCTATATATAATAATAATATAATGTAAATACATAATTTGTTTTTCAAAAAAATAAATAAAAATCACTAAAAATTAGTTTGAAAATAAATAAACATTTTTATGTTTTTACTTTTTTGAAATTAAATCATTTATTATTTTTAATCGAATTTCCAAATAATTATTGAATGGAGGCCTCCCATTGGTCCACGGGGGAATGTTGACCCCGGTCAACTTCCCCCTGGACTACTTTTTCCCGCGGATCTCACGTCCGACCCGACTTCTCCTATTTTTCCCCATCTAACCCGACCTCCATTCGCCTAAACCCTGGGTCCTAATTACATTAGACACATCCGAGACCCTCGCCCGATCATCCTCCTAGGGATTCGAGCTCCGACCAACTCGCCCGACCTCCTTCTTCTCGGACCCCTAGCCGTATAAAGCTCCACCTCCGCTGCACCTTTTCACGCATCTTTGGCTTTCCCCCTCGACGCCAGTGAACTCCTCTCCCTCGCCTGAGTGACAGCTGCGCGGAGGAGGGTTGCAGCGAGGCCCGAGCAGCCAGGAACCATCGATCCGACGACGATCATCGCCGTGCGCCGCCACGAGGTGCGCTCAGCCTCTGGAGCCGTCGATCCATCGAGGCCATGACCCCCGGAGCTCCAGCAGCTCCAGCCCAGACGATTGTGCCCTCCAGGTAGCTTCGATAGCTTGTAGGTTAGCCTAGATTTCCGTTTTTAGCTTTCAGTTCTTTTAGCTCCGCCGTCGTCGCTGATGAATACCCAATCATTACTCTTTATTCTTTTATTTTAGCTACAAAACATATGCAAAACACATTGTAGATATGTGTAAATAGAATAAATTACCATTTAACATGCATTGTATAAATTACAATAATTAGCATGTTTTTGTGCATAAATAAAAGAATAAAGAGACAAAAGAAAAAGAGGGAAATATTGAGAATAAATATTGAGCGACCTAATCCCAAGGGAGGGCTCAGCATGGGCCTGACTGCAAAAAAACCAAAGTAGAGGGAGATAGGGTCAATCTCATGTGTGTACATATACCTATGTATATAAATAAAAATTATTTTCCTCTTATTAAAAATAAAAATGTGAGATTATTTATTTGTACATATTTGAAAATATAAAACCAAAAGAAAAATGGTGGAAATAAAATAAAAATAAAAATAAAAAGAATTCCCTTCATCATGGACATAGACCTTGTATATAGAGTTACCTATTTATTTATTTTCTCTTTGTAAATAAATAACTAAAATCTAATAAAAATATTTTCAAATTCCACATTTCATGGTGTAAATAAAGAAAATAAAAATTAGGAAAATTAAAATAAAATAAAAAGAAATAAAATAAAATCAATTCCCACCTTGTACATATGCCATGTAAATATGTATATAAAAGTATTTTTAATTTATGTAAATAATTAATAAAAATAAAATAAAAATACACTTTTATTCCAAATTTTATGTTACAAATAAATAAAATATAAAATTTGGATAAATTGTATAAAAATAAATAATTCAAAATAAAAATAAAAAATACCTATATGTATATACCTACATATAATAATAATATTTTGAAAATACATAATTTTTATTTCAAAAAAATAAATAAAAATCACTAAAAAATTATTTGAAAATAAATAAAAAATTTTCATGTTTTAAGTTTTTCGAAATAAAATTATTTAATATTTTTTTTATCGAATTTTCAATTATTTAATAAAAGCTGAATTGTGATTGGTCCACGGGGGATTGTTGACCCCCGATCAACTCTCCCCCGCGGACCTCTTCCTTTCAGATCCGTGCGACCGACCCGATATCTCATCTTTTTCCCCGCACGATCCGCCACCCACTTCCTCAAACCCCTGGCTCCATTTGTTCCCTGTAGATCCGAGACCTTCGCCCGAGTCTTCTCCTAGGGGTCCGTGCTTCACCAAGCCGGACCCGTCGCCTTCTTCTTGGACCTGCAGGAGTATTTAGCTCAAACTCCGTCCGCCATTCCACGCCATCTTTGGCATTCCCCCTCGACGCCAGTGAACTCCTCTTCTTCGCCAGAGTGACAGCAGCGCGGAGGAGGTTAGCAGCGAGGCCCGAGCAGCCGGGAACCACCGATCCGGCGACTTCATTACCGTGCGCCGCTGCGAGGTGCGCTCAGCCTCGGGAAGCGACGATCCCTTGAGGCCATGACCCCCAGAGCTACCTGAGCTCCAGCACAGTCGACCTCGACCGCCAGGTAGCTTCGATAGCCTGTAGGATAGCTTAGGTTTCGATTTTTAGCTTTAGGTTCTTTTAGCTCCGCCGCCGTCGCCAGCCACCTCCGACTATCCATTTCCCATTCCGACCCTACCACCACCTTCACCAGTCCCCTCTCCATCTTCTTCACCCAGCCACCCCCTCTGACTCGCCCCGGAGCAGGTACTTCGACCTCCACTGCCGTCGCCTCGCCGGAGGTCACCCATCCGACTCACCCGCGCACCCATTTCACCCCTTACAGGGTCGAGGCACTTTGCCCTCGACCCAGCGTGCTTTCTGTGCGATTTTTCAGGTCAAAGGGACCTCATCTGGAGGTCTACAGTCTCGAGCACAAGAGGTCAGCTCCACCTTCGTCGTCGGAGCTCCTCGGAGCTTCCCAGCGTCATCGGAGGAGCTCAGTAGCTGCGGAACATCTTGGCGACTATTTCCACCATCTCAACAGCCGAAGATGGAACCTCCACCGCGTGGATTAGGCCGGCGAACTTCGCTGGCGAGCTATTCTTGGAGGTTGTCCAGACGCCGTCCGATCAAGCCTCCCGCACCAGATTTGATCAGAGCCACCCATTCGCGAGAAGCCTACTCCGTTTGATCAATCTGGGAGCTGATCTGGGCCGTCCATCGCAGAGGAGAGGTCTACACACACCAGAGCCATCGGATCATCCACGTGGCGCGCCTTCGTCCGTCAGATCCGAGCCAGGGTTCTTCGAAGAGGCGCTAGCGCTCCTACACCGTTCGATCTCACACGTGGCCACCCTTCAGCCCTCCGATAATAAGAGGGGTAATTTACTCTTAGGCCCATCCTATTTTTGGCATTTCAGAGTTAGTCCTATGAATAGTTTACGTAATTGTTTTTATTTTGGTAATTTTGCATTAAGGACCTTCATGTTTCCTTTATTTGCAATCCAGTCCCTATATATGTGAACCACGTGCGTCGACACCTGAGATTCTGGTCATTTTGCATTTTCTACCTTGTTATTCTTCTGTGTTACTGAATGACATTTTATAAATAGAATTTGCATAAATGCCCCTCCGTGTCTGATACACGTGTATCGCACGTGCTTTTGTGGGAATTTTGCACAAGGGCCCTCGCACTTTCTTGCCTTGTCACTGTTTGGCCCTTGGAACATGCTTTTATTGCATTTAGGTCCCTATGACTGTGAGCAATCATTTCATTTAAATAAAATAGCAAATTTACCCAAATTGCGTAAAATTTGGACACGTGGCTCCTGCCACTGTGTAAAAATTTCCCTAATTTTTGGGTACATTTTTTAGGCTTTTTATTATTTTTAAAAGTTCATAGACAGTAGTTTTTGCTTCTGTCCAGTTTAGAAAATCATAAAAAAATATTAAAACTGTTTTGAAAATTTTGATTTTTTGTGTAATTTTGGTTATTTTTGGATATATAAAAAAACCTTAAAAATTAAAAAATCCGTAAAAACTTATAAAAATTATAAAAAATGTAGAAAACTCAAAAAATTACAAACTCTTTTTCTGAATTTTCCTTGTTGTTTCTATTTCTCATAAAAATTACCTCCAGGCTGTGAGAGACCCATTTGATATTTTTCATGGGACTTTGAAGTCTGGTTGGACAGATTGTTTCTGTTCTTGCCTTCTTTGATTTTTAGAAAATTCTATAAAAATTGGAAAAATCTCAAAAATTCACCAAAAACACTAAAAAACATAAAAAGCATAAAAATATTTTTGTTTGAATTTTTGGACCCTTTTTGAGTGATTAAAAAATTTGTTGAGTTTGCCTTGTTTTGACTTTTTCTTATTTTCCTTTATTATTAAAAATCCAAAAAAAAAATAAAATAATTAAAATCCACCAAAAATACTTGTTTTCATTTTATTTGTTTTGAGACTACTTCGTAGACCGCGAGGCCAACTCATGCTCCATGAATCCGACCTTGGGTGCTATACCAGGCTAATCTCATAGCCAGGACTGCTATTTTCTGATTTCATTGATTTATCTTCTTTCATTCGGTGGTCTGATATTCATTTTCTTCTTGAGTCGATTTCGAGTGATTGAGGTCGCAATGACCGTAGTTATGCGATTTACCTTAGTCATCTCGATTATTTTGGCTCATCAGAATGGCGCCGTTGCCGGGGAGCACAGCTTAGTAGTTGCTTTTATTTTCGTTTTTTGTTTTCTTTTCATTTTCGCGGTTTTCCGCGACTTTTTCTTCGTCCGCAGCTTTTCACGGCTTTTCATTTTTCTTTTATTTCATTTTCTTTTATTTTCTTTTATTTTGTTTTGGTTATTTTGAGTGTTTATTTTTATTCTCATTTTTGTGCATATACCCTTTTTTCTGTTTATTTGCTTTGATTATCTGGTCTGTGATACTCTTCTTGTTTACTTGCGAGGGCCTGAGGACCGAGGCAGCTCCTCTCGAGGAGCCGACGTAACCGCGGGAATTAGAGGTGGCTCCCTTCTGCACGGAGCCGTCGGAGAGCGCGAGGAGACAACAGGAGTGCGGGAGTAGTGTAGTTTAGATTAGGTTTATTTTCTGCACATTTCTATTGTTGTAATAATACAGGGACTAGAGACAAGACTTGGACACTTAGACTGTCGGGGTTTATTTCGCCGAGCACCGGTGTGCTCGGGGGACCCCACCGGATTTTCGTAGCTTTTTCGCGGTTTTGTTTTTCTACCGTTTATTTCCTGCCTTATTGATTCTCGCGGATTTCAGCCCTAGCCTAGGATTTTTGCTTGATTGCGCCGTAATTAGTAGGGGTCCACACACCTAATAATTTGCCTGTACCTATAGACCGTAATTGGAACAAAATAAAAATCAATAAAAAAGACTATCTGGTCACTTGAGGGGTCCACGCCGCTAGAGGTCGTATACAGTGTTGGCAGGACCCGTTGTGGCGGGCGCCGATCGACATCCGAGACCGGACACTGACCCCTCCTGATTGACCATTTAGCCATTGTTCTTTCGAGTAGAAATGCTTCGTTTAGGCCCGGTTTTCCGCTTGCATCATATAGGTAGTTTCCTTTCTGTCTTTTAATTATGCGTGGATCATATTGCATGTAGACTGCTGGAGTCATGTACGCCTTCTATCTCGTGCATGCATCATTGATTTCTCGCGCATTGACTTTTTCGACTTCTTCCCCCGTTTTTGGACTTAAAATAACCAGGAGAACCAAAAAATTCATCAGGTGATTGTTTGATTTGAAAAATACCTAAAAACAAGAACTATAAAATTGGGATTGTTAACTAAAACTTGACCCTAAAAGACATTCACCATAAAAATTTGTCTTGGGGAGAGCAACCCCCTCATTGTCTGGGTTGCATGCGCGAGAGAGTGACCCGTACACTAGGATAGAGCCATATCCGAGCCCGATCAGACTACCAGCCTTTTATACGGGACAGTCTGTTTGGCAGATTGGATTCCCAACAGGTCACGTAATAGCTCTGTTATCTTGACTTGATCACCTAATAAAAACTGACAAGATAATTGATCGAACTCTTATGATCTTCAGCTCGCGTTGAGTAGGTGAATCCAGGGTTTGTTTGCTCAACATAGTTGTTTCCAGATCTCATCCGCCCGACTCGCCAGATCAAGATGATGGGCAGGAGGTCCCTTAGGCAGCCTCTGGCTGCACTGCTTTTCAGCACTCCCGCCCAATGATCTAGGTTGGTTCGCGAGAGCTGAGACCCGCTCTCCGAACCCGAGTTCGACTCCACCCTCTTCCCCCTCGACCACCATTCTACCATTCCTAAGATGCTAGTTTCCAGATGAGAGACCACAGTCAGATTTATCGGCACCTGAGTTTGGGTCTTTTGCCTTTGCAGAGACCATGGCCGGCAGCAATGACGACCGCCACCGGAGGTCCCCGAGCAGAGCAAACATTTATTATGGACCAGGGTGCGATCAACTCCACCCTGATCGCCTCTTTAGAGACAGTACAACAACAGCTGAGGGATCAGGGTGCATTCATGATTAAGATGAGGAGAGAGATGGAGAAGATGAGAGCCGACCGCGATCAGTACGGGCCCGGAGATGGACCGAGGAAACCTGACGATGCAGCAGCAGTCGCAGCCGCAATAGCAGCCGTCGCAACAGTGGCAACACCAGATCAGCCGAGATCGATGTGGGAGTTACACAACTCTGGGTCGAATTTGACTCACCGTTGGGTTGTACTACCAGCTATCGTGGGGGACTTCAAGTACCCCCCCGAACACACTGCAGCTCCTCCCCCGGTTCCATGGACTCGCCACTGAGGAGCCCATCTTCATCTCCAGGAGTTTCTGATGATCTGCAGCACCGTGCACGACCGTCAGGTGGACGAGGATACTATCAGGATGATTGCCTTCCCCTTTTCACTGGCCGATAGAGCAGCCACCTGGCTGAAGCACTTGGGGAAGTTCGTGTACACCTGAGAGCAACTCCACACCGAGTATTTGAACAAGTACTATCCACTCGGGCGAACGAATGCAGCGAGGGTCCTGATCAGTAACTTCTCCATGCTCCCCAATGAGCAATTCCACGAGGCATGGGAGAGGTTCCGTGAGCTTACCGACAGATACCCTCACCATGAGATCTCGAAGCCGAACTAGTTCAGAGCTTCTTCTGCAGGCTGACACCAGAGCTACAAGGTCTGGTGAACGCTTCTTGTGGCGGTTCCTACTTCACTAAGGATGAGGACCAGGTCTGGGCCATCTACGAGGAGATGGCCGAGAACTATACAGTGATGTCCTAGACCCGTCTTTACACTCAGGGACGCCCCCAGCCACAGACCGTGCAGTACCAGAGGATCGCACAGTCGACGCCAGTCCTTCCACTTCATCAGTGACAGCCGCACAGGCCGAGTCCACAGCCGCCGACATGGGCATTATCAATAAGAAGCTAGACCAGATGGAGCTGATCGAGAAGAAAGCAGTGCCAGAGCATATCATAGATGGAGCAGATGGCACAGTTGTTGAGTGACCTGAAGACACATGTCATGTGTCTCTAGGAGGCACAGACGGCTTCTCAGCCCCGTCTTCAGTCATGAGGAGATCCGAGTAGTAGTGGCAGCTCGTCCCAGCGCTCCAGCTCCAGCCAGCCTAGACAGGTCCATCTTGTACAGGCAGAGCCGTACCAGCAGCCGCAGCCGTCCTACCAGACACCACCATCCCCAGACACTCAGATGGTGGTTTACCAGCCGGATCAGCCTCTAGCAGTACTCCCGCCACCCCCTTACGAGCCGGAGCCGTTGATGGATGTCAACGGGATTTGGTACGACCGACCCCATCCCGATATCTGACGAGACCATCCTGGATTCCGTTGGTCGGCCGGAGGTGCCAGTTCCCAGCAGCAGCCTCCAGTTCAGGGTGGCCAGTACGGCCATCAGCGAGATCACTTGCAGTAGCAGCCCCCAATGTACCAGCAACAGCAGCAGCAACAGTCACCCCAGTTTGGTCCTCGTCCCTATTAGCAGGGACATTCTTGGAGGCGTGATCAGCCTCAGCAACAGCATCAGCAGTACCCCTCTCACCCGCAACACCAGCCACAGCAGCAACCTCACTACCAGCGAGGCCACCCGTCAGGTTCTCATGGGCCATCATATGAGAACCCCGCCTTAGATGATCTAGCCCGCCTCTTGACTGACCAGCATGCTACATTCAGATGGGAGATGGATGAGTTCTGCCAGGAGATGCGAGAGATAGTGAGAGGGAAGGCCGCCATACCTTCCCAGATTGAGCCAACCCGAACAACCTGAAGAGGAAGTCTGAGCAAGTATATTTCAATCATCTGGGCACTCCAGATCTAATCTCACCCGCCCGCTTCGCGCCTCCATCTGGCCGTTGGATCACAAGATCCAACGGCCAGGACTTCGTCCCCTACCTCGGGCAGCCCCTCTCTCCCACGATCTCCGCCTTGCGGGAGGGGCCGCCCCTTTCTATTCTCGGCCGCACTCCAGCCCCCCTCGCCGGCCACTGACTCTCCCACGATCTTCCCCACTCTTCCCTCTCCCTCGCCAACACCCTCGAACATCACCATCTCCGCCACACTCGCTCCACCACCTCCATGAAACTCGCCACTCACCCAGCTCTGCCGCCACCTTCGACCTATAAATACACCCTCTCCGACCACATTCAAGCCCATCCGCCACTCCAGGAAAGAACCCCGAGCTCCGAGCTTCCTCTTGGTGACAGCAAGCGGCCGAATTGTTGAGCGACGAAGGACCTTCTTCTCCGGCGAGATCCACGGTGCACAGCCGTGCCGCAGCCGCCCTCCGCGTAGCTGCACGAGCTCGAGGCTTACCGACCTCTGGAGCGACGACCCCTGGAGCTCAAAACCGAGCCCCAAACCCCAGGTAACCTCCTTCATCCCCTCTCCGATCATCCTCTTCTTTTCTTCCGATCTTCTCCGATTTTATTCGCCTTCCACGGACATCTCCACACCTCCTCGACATCCCGACGAGCTCCGCGACGGTGCTAGCATCCTCGCGGGCTTCTCCACTTCGCCATTCACCGCACTTCGACCATCGTCGACTAGCAGCTCCGCCGCTTGTCCGGAGCCACCTCGCCCGATCACCTCAAGCACCCGCAGGCCTCACCGACCACGCCATCCTCTCCACGATCGTATCAGCACGCTTCGGCTATCCACATAACCCTTGCAGGTACCCGATCATCATTGGCCGGAGCTTCATCGGATCCTTCTTCGAGCTTCATCGACCAGGTGCTCCAGCCCTCCTCCAGCCAATCCGAGACCACCGGAGGCTTCGCCGTCCTCATCCGCTGCTTCCGAGCTAGCTGGGAGCTGACAGAGCTCACTGACGGAGCTCAGCGAGGCAGGCGGAGGTCAGCCCCCTTCACCGGAGCACAGGCCCCTCCTCCGCAGGCGGCGGAGGAGCGTTGAAGGAGAAACAGCAGCCACCGTTCGATCTTCTGATCGAACGGCCCTCGTCCCGCCACGCGTCTCTTCACCGCCTTCGTCCTCGACCGTCGATCGCACCAAGGATCGGACGCTCCACCCGCTGCCACGCGTCTTCACCTACCACCCTTGGATCCATCCAGATCCAAGGGCCCTCAGGCCGCCACGTCGCCCGATCCGAGCCTCGGCACCCAAGCCTAGGCTCGGGTCCCCCGAAGCAGATCCGAGGCTAACCCGAGCCTCCAGAAGCCCCGACCCTCGATCCGACCCTCGATCCGAGCCTAGGCCGCCCCACGTGAGGAGCACGTGCGGCCTGGGTAAATTGCACCGACACCCCTGGAGGTTTCCAAAATTGCAGAAAGGTCCCTGTGAAGCAGACATCACGTGAGGCGCACGTGATTCGTGGAGAATTTGCATTCAAGTCCTGCATAGTCTTGGTAATTGCACTTTAGTCCCTGTCAGCATGTTTATTTCTTGAACATTTATTTTTCAGTATTGCATTTAGACCCCTATGTTTGCACGTGTCCATAGCATGCATTTTTGATTATTTTTGAATTTTAAAAGTTGCATATTGTTGAGAACTTTGTCCTCTACCTGTTAGCACACGTGTTGTATTTTTGTTGGTTTTCTTGATTTATTAATGAATTAATTGGTTGATTTGAGTCATATTTTGCCCAGAGATGCCATTTGATTTTTAGTAAATTATCTGTGCCTTCAAAAATCACCAAAAAAATCACAGTAGCTTAAGGACATTGTTTTTAACATCCCATAAAAATTTCACATCATTTGCACGCATAACGAGGCCTGAATAAATAGTTTAGTGATTTCCTTTGATTAATTTTAATTAATTCATTTCACAACATTTTTTTAGTTCTGTCAATTTTCCTAGGTTCCTGATCATTAGACCTTCCTAGGATAATTTTAGTTCCGAGAAATATTGTGTTTTGATATTTATTAAAAATTAAACATTGAAAATCACACTGTTTGTTTAGTTAATTCATAGAATATTCATTTTGAGTCAAAAAATTCCAAAAAAAATTAGTGTAGGTCATTTTCATCATAAGCAACCTTCTGGCCAATTTTCATAATTTTTGGACTGAATTTGATATATCAATTAAATCTAACTTGAAATTGGCTAAGGATTGTCTGCATTGTCTACATAGTAATTAAAAAGACCAAAAAAAAAAAAAAAATCGTTCCCCGAATCTCGAGCACTTGTGAATTGATGTAATCAACCTAAGGAGACAGATGCCTCCCTGAGATCGACCTTGGACTTCACCAAGTAAAAAAAAACTACATCACTTAACATTAATAGCTAAGTGATTTTTGATTAATCCCTCGTATCCGACTGCAACGAATATCATTAATTGATTTGGACATTAATTTGACCGGATTAACTAAGGGTGCGGGAGGCTTATCAGCGAGGTGTGCGAGTGCTGGATCGTGGGAGAGAGGACGAGAATCGGAGGTTGACGATGACTGTCGGCCGTTGGATCTTGAGATCCAACGGCTGACAAAGAGGCGCTAAGTGACGGACCCGATTAGATCGGGGGCGATATGATCGGAGAGTGGTGATCGCCCCACGTGGCGTTATGTGGTCGCGGCGCTAACGGAGGGTAAAGATGGAGAGTGGGAGGTGATCGAACGGCTGAGAATAATGAGTGGGTTGAGTGGCTAAGATGCGAGATCCAGGGCGCGATCGAAGGGCATCGGTGGCGACACGTGGCAGGCTAAGGGCAAGGCGGCAGCGAACGGCTTAGATGGGGTGCGGGGATGATCAGACGGCCGATGCCAAGGGGCGTACATGGAGAGATCTGGACCGTTGGATCAGGAGCAGATCCAATGGCTCAGAACGCAGGCAGAAGGGGCAAGGGAAGCGGGCCACGTGGCTCGCCCAGATTGGGCCACGTGGCCCAATCAGGTTATTGCAAGAGTATTTTTTATTTTTGAGGGCTTATTTGGTTGAATTTGAGAAAACTCAAAACATGAAAGTTGTAGATCTTGACGAGATCTACAAGTTTCATGTTGACCAAAACTCGAAAAGAGATCAAACAAGGGCCCGAAATATTTTTGAGGGTATTTTTAAGACTAAAAATACCACGAATTTTTGTTTTGTCATTTTTTGTGGTTTTTAATTTATTTAGGACTCTGTTAATTATTAGACATTAACAGGGAATTATTGACAAACTTTTAAGCAAGGGGGTTAATTATGGAAAATAAAGATGATGAAACTGAGGTTCATCAGTGGCACGGGTGAAGAACCTCAAATGATGTGGAGAAGTGGAGGTTTGACGATCCAGATCAAGTATTGATCTGGGGGAATGTAGGGTGGGCAGTGTTGAGGGAGCGAAGAGGAAGGATAGGAGGTGGTCAGGGGCGTCGGACACAGTCGGGAGATGGTGAAAGGTGGTTCGCCGGAGTAGGGCACCGGTGAACTCGAGTTGGGTTAACTGCTAAGAAACATAATTAAAAACGTAAAATCAAGACGGGGAATGAAACCTATATACTAGACTACCCAAGAAAAGCAAGAAAAGCAGACCACACCGGCCTGGATCGGGAAGAACGACCTCGATGCCAGCATGCAGCGGAGGTGTGTGGAAGCACCTCAAGACGCACCTGAGCTCGCTCCCTAGGGGCTGGCGAGGAGGATGTCACCCTCCTCTGTCTGGAGCATATGAAAGGGGGGAAAAAACCGGGGCCAAAAGGGTTCAAATTCGAGAATAAGGCGAAGGGAGGTATTTATACAGGTTGATCGAGCAGGGGGAAAGAACGAGGGACACTGCTCGATGCATCGATCTACAACCCGAGGAGATGGGTAGGCGCAGATGGTGTTTGTACAAGGAAGATTTTTCACAAAGGGTCTAATCCTTCTCGAGCAACGGATCAATGGCAAAAAAAAGAGAAGGAGGGCAGCGACGAGGTGTTAGAGGCTACAGGAACTAGTGTCAGACAGTTGACCCACGGTTATCCATCCAGAGGCTTTGGTTGGTCCATGTGGACCAACTAAAAAAACCAACCAAAAAGAATTAAAAAATCATTATAATTATAAAAAGATTTTATTAATTTTATATTATAAAATAAAAGAATTCTATTATTTTTTATTTAACTTTTTATTATGATTTTTATTAATTTTTTGGGCTTGTTAATAACAAGTTACTTTTTAGGTTTTAAATAGAGATGTATTCATCTATGTTTGAAGTATTTTATTTTTATTTTATATGTTTAACTTTAATACTTTAATTTATTATTTTATTTAAATATATCTTATTTTTATATTCATAAATATATTTTTATTGTATTTTTATGATAGAATATATACACCTAAATAAGTAGGTGTATTATTTATATAGGTTTATTTATAGGTATTTCATCTATATGTTACTTTACATGTTTTATTTTATTATTTCCTTTATTTTTTTGGTTTTAGTACGTATATATATTATAAATAATATTATAAAAATAAAAAATATAAAACTATAGAAATAATAAAGAATAAATAAAATGAATATTTTAATCAAGTATACTATACAATAGGGATCCAAAATCTAGCTTTCATACATTAACTCCAAAAAAGATGAATCTACCTTCGTTAAATAGATTATTAAAAGTTATATAAAATTAAAGGTGATTTTGATATATTTTGAGTTTTTATTTGAGAGATATGTGTTTGGGAATTTGAGATTTTGGAAATTTATTTACACCATAACTTTTATTTTGTATATTATTTTTGTATGAAATCAATTTTGTATTTTTCTATATTTTATTATCTACAAAATTTCATTTACAAAAGTTTCTTTATTTGAGGTATAAAAAGTAGAAAATAAAATAGGTCCCCAAAAATGAATAAAACTGAATAAATAAAAGGGGATTTTATTTTATAATTGGCCTTTATCTCCCCCTACTTTTTTCCTTGTTTACCTAGTCATCAAGATGCCTAGGTCTCGAGTTTTATGGTCATAAAATATCTTTGATATTTTATTCTTTTTCTTTTTTTATTCTATAATTTTGGCATTAAAAATAGTATTTTATACATAGTTTGTACAACAATGCATGAATGTTAATTTTCCGAAATTAGAGGTATTTACATGCATTTACTAGGGTTTTTAAGGCCAAAATGATAGAACAAAGGTGATGAAATGGAGATTCATCACCCCCTATACTTACCTTTACTAGTCCCCAACAAACACTTCCTAGGATGCAAGATCAGTGTAGTCAAGTCATCCAGCTGCAGGCTCACAAGATATGACTTTGAAGCTCAAGCTTGCATATTGACTATACAAATATATACACTCCTGTAGCAAATTTATTTTCAATCAGGCCTATCCACTTTTCTTGGAGTTTTTGCTTTTTCCTTTTTTTGAAATATTGTATACAACATAATTTACATAAGGTGTTTTTCCTCTTGACCCAGTAGACTATCCCTCTTTTGAAGCATTATTGCAACCCACACTCTCCTGTCTTTAGACATCTACTCTACTGATGGGTTTGGGTGCATTTCCCTCCCTAGACAAGGATAAATGTTTCCACTTGTGTGCGTCTCATACCGGCAAATCCAGTCCCCTCACCACTCCAACTGAGTTGAGCCAAGTGAAAGGTGCATGTGCCCAAGTTAGGAAATTATCAACAAGAATCGTGTACGTGATCTGAAATACTCTAGTCAGGAAGTCAAGAATCCATTGAGTCAGGTGCATGTGCCCAAGTTAGGAAATTATCAACAGAGAATTAAGTCAACTAGACCTAAAGTACCTCAATTCCAGCTCTTATAAGGTTCTTGTGATTAGGTAGATTTAAGGTCCAACCAAGCTCCAATCTTCGGATTTTACTTACACTTGTTCAATTATCAAACTCAATCTGAAAAATGTGAATGCTATTCAAATGCTATTTACAATGCAGAAAATATTTTTGTAATGTAATTTTCAAAGATTTTGAACTTTTTATGGATTTTTGAAAAAGATGATGCACATGCATTTTCTTATATTTTTCAAAAAGATTTTGCATATGTTTTTGGTATTTTTAGTTTTACAAATGTTTCTGTGATTTGTGAAAACAAAATATTTTGGCTCAAAAATTGATACAAATATTTTCACGGGGATGCATCTTATATTTACAAGAGTTGCGTTTTTAAGAATTTACAAGGGGTAAGTGATAATTTTTATAAATATATATAAATATAATTTAATAAAGAATTTTAGTGTGATGTATATATTCCTCAAATTTATTTGAAAAATGGGTTTAGAAATAATTTTGAAAACTATAGTCCAAAATAATTTTTGGCAAATACTTTTTACAAACATTTACACACATTTGAAAATCATTCTGCAAAGGTTTTTCAAACAGTATATATAGATTTTTCAAAATATTTTTGCAATCATTTTCAAAACTTTTATAAATAGTCTTTCAAACATTCTATTTCACATAAGTAAAAGAAGTTTTGCAAGCAAAACAATTTTACACGGGTTGAAAATATTGAACAAAATATTTTCCAAATAGTTTTCAAACGATTTTTCAAAAAGATTTCTAAACTATATTCAAACATTTTGCAAAAAAATATCTTTACATGATTTATTAATCAATAAATAAAAATATTTTAAGGAATAATATGCATCTTTTGTTAAGTGATTTTAATGAATTTTATAGAGATTTTTAGCCATAAGTGTTATTAAAAATACGGAAGTACGAGTTATGGCTAAAGTATAAACGGAGTATATACGACCCCCATATACTTAGCTTGAGCTATGTCCTCATAGATCAGAGAGAAAAGAGAAGACATAACTCGTACTAATTATAGAAAAGTTTAAAAAATAAACAAATGAAGAAATAAATGAACGAATGAGAAGTCGACCGTCCGCACTATACTTAGGACAAATAATCCTAAGTATAACAGACTGTACACAAAGGAAGGAGGGTCAAAGGTGGGAATGAATCGATCGTACTCAGACTGTCTCCCCCTATACTTAGAGTAAGATATCCCTAAGTATAGACAAGAATAGGAGACAATGGAGAAGATCAAAGAATGAAAGAACTCGGGGTGCACACCTTTTTGGTAGAAAAAGATAAATGAAAAGGAAAAGAAGAAAAGAGGTCTGAATATGGAAGAAGAAATCGAAGAGAATGTACGCATCACTCCACCTATACATAGGGTGAAAGAGCCCTAAGTATAGGCAACAACAAGAGTGAGGAAAAGGAACGAAGAAAGAACACTCAGCTCATCCATACCCCTATACTTAGGATAAAGTACGTCCTAAGAAAGGAACACACTGGAATGGGTTGGATGAGAAATACGCTGGAAGGAAGGAAGAAACCGAAAGAGAATATACAACAGAGATGGATATATAGATGTCAAGAATGTTGAAAGCGAACCTTCTTGCGAACCGTTGCGGAATAAATCTGATAAGGTCGAGGTCAATATCGAGGTCCACAGTGGACGGAAGCCGATCAAGATTGACTTGGTGAAAATCCTCAATGGTCACAAAGTGAGAAGGCACAAACAGGTCAGTTGAAGTAGTGTGGCTAGGTCTGGCCTTGGGTGTCTCATGGATAACAAGTGAAACAGGATGAACTCATCATTGGAAGAAGTAAGGTCAAGGTCGTCCTGCGAGGTCTCTCATAGGTCAAAACCAAAAGGAATGAACTCATCGGTGGAAGTAGTCGAGTCATGTTCATCCTCAAAAGTCTCAATCGGATCATCATTCTCATAAAAAGGCCCGAATTTCTAGGTTAAAGCAACAAGATCAAATTCAGCCTTAGCATCATCAATATCTACCCTCCGCTTTAAGGTGTCAATCATGTAACTCACGTGGATGTCATCAACTCAATGCCAAGTACCAGAAGAAGGAACTCTGAGGTACATGCTTTTCAAGTCTTCTGCTATGGGGAGGAATTCTTAGATCTCAATAGAATCCAACATACAACAAAAGTCTCTAATTATCTCATCAGGGTCATGGTCCTCAGGGTCATCTAGGATAGGTGAAGCCACATCAGGTGCATATCTCTGATCGACAGTGGGTGCAGTGATGATTACCTCGCTCTCGTCAACAGGATAGAAGCGAATCTCTCTTGATAAATAATCAATAATGACCCTTACAGAGGAGAGGAAAGGCCGTCCCAAGATGATAGGAGAGTGCTCCCCAGTGGAGGTCTCCATGGGAAATACAACGAAATGAATAGTGTAGCTCATGCCCTTAATCAAAATGACAACATTCTCTAGAATACCCTTCGGCCTCTTGATAGATCAATCAACAAATTGAACTATTATCCTAGTTTTCTTTAGAGGCCCTAAGTAAAGAGACTGTACCTGCGAGAAGGGTATGATGCTAATCGAAGCATTGCTGTCAAGAAGAGTGTGATCACATGTGTGGTCAGAGATAGTGCAACTAATGAATAGAGTAGCAGTGTTCCTTTTCCTAGAAGAATGACGGTGGGTGATGGCGTGGGAAGTGGCCATGGTCAAGATATGATGCTCATTCTACTCTTCCACTTTTCTCTTCTTGGGAGGAGGAGTAGATAAATGGGTCATGGCTTGCTGAAGCAGGGCATCAATGATCTCATGAATGGTGACCACCACTTCGGGTTCAGTCAACAATTTTTTTCAATTTTTGGACCTCCTCCATACAAGGGAGGAGATCAGAATCAGTATATACACAAGGACATCCAAGAGCAGTCTGTACAGTGGCATCCTCGGGGTCGGGGATGGGACTTGATGTGAATGAGAGTGTGGTCAAGGGATCTGGTAAGTGAGACCTCTCCTCATAGTCTGAATCGATCATGTGTCTCCTGAAATCTTTTTGGATTTTTAATTCTTTCTCATTTTTTTGGATTTTGGGCGATTGCAAGCTCTCATTGAAATCCTCAAATGAATCCATATTATTAGATCATGAAGTATCAATATGTCTCTTATTTAGGCAGGTGAGGTCGTCAATCCTCGAATTCACATGCTCCATGAACTGGGACAAGGTCTCAAGTGTGGACATCATGAGAGGTGACTCCAACATGTTAGTCTCAGGTGGATGTGAAGGTGGAGGATATGAAGGTGGAAGTGAATAAAAATCCTTGGCCTGATAATGTGGCTGAGGTGGATATGTACAAAAATCATGAGCAAAGTCCTCCTAGGAAAAGGGAGGTGGACCCGCTAGAGTGTACGAGGGATCTGCAAAATCTGGATAAAAAGTGCTCCAGTTGGCCATCTTGATACAAAAGGAAAAGATCAGGAGAGCATGATGGTCAAATCAAGAGGAATGAGAAAAAGGTGCAAATATGCAACGACGATCTAGAATGCACACAAACAAGCACAAGCGAATGCACACAAAACAAACACACCCCTCAATTCACCAACTCAAATCGGTGAAGGTCGCAAAAGTGCGAACTTTTTATCTTGTCTATTTTAGAGTTAGGAGAGAAGTCAAAAATTGTACAAACACTTAGGAAGGCTGAATGGGATTAGGGCTCTAGCCCTTAGTGTGTACGCCGACAATTTAAAGCGAAGAAAATGAGGGGATTACTCGCCCCAAAATAATGAATTTCTTTTTGGTCTGTTTAGGGTCGAGTAATATTAGCAGTCTCAATTTTATTGGTTATCATTTTTTTGGATTTTTAATGAGAATGCACGAGCCTATGGAGGAGTCAATTTTACTTAGCACCTAGTTGGTCAAAATCAGAGGTAGAGTCGGAAGAGCAATGTAAGGTGAAAACGATGATGTATGCTAAAGAGAAATGCTCACCTTGCCTCCAGCACTCTACATGCAAAGATGCTCAGCATATTTGAAACCTACACCATATGCAATGCAGCCGATGAAATCGCCCTAGATGAGAAATTGCTATTAGCGTGAAGAACAAGATGCTAGATATCTAGAAGTGAGATCCAAAAGTCCGGTCTCTTAAGTGCATTGGTGTCCGTCACAATGGATCCTGCAAGCGCTATATAGCACGTCTCTAGGTGCTCGATCTCAAATCCAAATAGATAGCGATTCAAAATTTGTCTAGATCCAAATGTAGACTATAGGAGCATGCAATGGTTATTAGGTATTTGGACCTAATGCTATCGGCAAGCAAATCCTACATCTAGGTCTCAATCACACAAAATAAAGAAAACAAAATCGGAAAAACAAAATAAAAAAGGTGAGAAAAATGCGAAAAAGCCGACGAGGTCCCCAAGGGAACAATCCCTCAGGCATTGGACCTCGTGAAGTGTGGAGTGTTGCAGAGTCCTGTACTATTACAATTAACGTCTCTCTCACACTTCAAATTATAATAATAAATTAAATAAAATGCAATGTGAAGCTTTAACTCCAAAAATATCTAAGTCCTCCTTATCAAAAAGAGGAGTCACATCACGTGGGTGCGCAGGTACTCCTAAGAGAGCCTCCTCGGTCCAGCGGTACCTCGCAACAAATTTAAATAAGGAGAAGGTTAGACAACCCAAACAATTATATCAAATCAAAGAGAAAATAAATGAAGTAAAAATAGACAAATAATCACAATCAAAATAAGGATCAATCTAAGCGGCATTGATCCCCGGCAATGACACCATTTGATAATAGAGATTTTGTGAGGGTCTAGAAATCTCACATGGCGAGAGATCCAGTCGATATGGTGGCCGCTAACGAAACCTCAATTAATCAACAGTTAACCGCAAATAATAATCAAGAAATGAAAAGCAAATGTAGAGTTAAAATTTATTTAATTTAACTCTACAACAAAGATGTGTATAGTGCGTAAGTATGTCTAGAGCGTCGAACACAGGGAACAAACAAGCTAGATCGGGCTATGAAGCATAAAAGTGATTGTGGAATATTTTTCCTAAGTGTTTTTGTGGGTTTTTTAACTTTTTTATTTTATTTTTGTTTTATATTTTTCTTTTGATTTTTTATTTTCAGTTTTTATATTTTACTTTTTATATTTTTATATTTATATTTTTATATTTTCTTTTCTATTAAAATATATAATATAGATATATATAGAGAGTATATATAAAGTAGGCTAGGGTAGATATAAATATTAATATAAAAGTAATCAAAAAATTATAATAAAATATTTTTTAGTTTTAAAAAATTTTTACTATTTTTGTGATTTGTTTGGAATTTTTGCTATTTTTTATATATTTTTAAAGTCAAAAATACCTTAAAACATGGATTAATTAAACATCTGAAATTGAAATGGAAATTAAAAATAGAAAATGGAGTCCAAAATTTTCCAAATCAATATTAATATAATAATAATAATATAGAAAATTCAGAAATAGAAAATAGAGTTTTGGGTATTTTTAAGGATTTTTTATATTTTATAAAGGTTTTTGGGGTTTTTCATTTTTTAAACTTTTTCTATTATACTTTTTAGGGATTTTTGGTCTAGAGTTGAAAAATGATGAATTAAAAAATATATTTTTTTTGGATTTTTTCAAAGAGCTTTTATATTTTTTATGTATTTTCTAGTGTAGACAGGAACAAAAAGGACTGTTTTTTTATTTTTATAAATACTAAAAAGTGCTAAAATTGCGAAATAAAATATGTATGTGAAAATGTTTGCAATCTGGAACATACACATATTTTTTGGGGATTTTTTAGAGTTTAATAGCTATAATAAATAAATACAAGAACAAAGAGAAACTACAGTACTAGTAGGGGCATTTTGTAATTAAAATAAAGCTTGAGGGCCTCGCTGTAATTTTATCAAAATATTAGAGCATGCAATTTAATTTTAAGTACTAAAAGTAAAGAACTAAAAGCTCAAAGGCCTATCTACAAAATACACGCACCTCACGTGAACGTCCACGTGAGATAAACTAGCAAGGACCGGATTATAATTACAGTAAAATGTGGGGACCTTCTCACAAATTTCCCAAAAGTGTTTGACTAATTAAAATATTTACAACACTAACTATTAAACAACAAAACTGTAGGAGTATGAATGATGTTTACCCCCACGCATTGGGAGATCGGACGGCCAAAGGCCATCCACTTGACAAGTGGCTCACCCGTAACACGCGATGCCCCTTCGATTTGGATGGTAGTGATTAAATTATCTCTAGATGATCCGACGACTGATACGCATGGGATCCAACGGTCTCTACTGCAACTAGAGCTCCTTATCGATCAGATGGTGGGGGCGAGGGAGGAAGAACATGGAAGAAAGCAGGGTCATGCGAACTTCAATTCCTCCCCCTCGTGTCTCTGGTGTTCTTTAAAGCTCCAAAATTGGCCCAGCTACTACTGGAAGAATCATCGACCCTCCGGCGGCTTCAAAATCGCAAGGTGAGCGCCGGTGCTCCGCTACAAGGTCAAGGGAAAAAGGCGGCTCCAGGTGCTTCGATGCCTCCAAAAATCGACCCCAACAATGGTCTCGAGCCTCCAGGACTTACAAGTAAGACGTGCACAAGCACAAAGGGGGACCTGGGGCTTTATTGGTGAAGGTGGGTGTACGAGTGGCTCGGGTGAAGAACCTCCATCGATGAGGAGAAGTGGAGGTTTTACGGGCCAAATCAAGGAAAAATCTAAGGGGAATGCAGGGTGGATAGTGATGAGGGAGCAAAGAGGAAGCATAGGAGGTGGTCAGGGGCATCGGACACAGTCGGGAGATGATGAAAGGTGGTTCGCCGGAGCAGGGCTCCGGTGAACTCGAGATGGGTTAACAACTAAGAAACGTAATTAAAAATGCAAAATAAAGATGGGGAATGAAACCTAGATACTAGACTAACCTAAAAAAGCAAGAAAAACAGACCTCACAGCCTAGATTGGGAAGAATAACCTCGACATCGGCGTGCGACGGAGTTGGGTGGAAGCACCTGAAGACATGCCTGATCTCGCTTCCAAGGGGTTGGAGAGGAGTCTATCACCCCCACACAAAAGGGGGGCAAAAGCTGGGGCCAAAAGCGTTCAAATTCGAGAATAAGGCGAAGGGAGGTATTTGTATAGATTGACCGTGCAAGGGGAAAGAACGAGGGACACTGCTCGATGCATCGATCCATAGCACAAGGAGATGGGTAGACGTGGATGGTGTTTGTACAAGGAAGATTTTCCATGAAGGATCTGATCCTTCTCGAGCAACAGATCAATGGTGAAAAAATCAAGAAGGAGGGCAGCGACGAGGTGTTAGTGGCTACAGGAACTAGGGTCAGACAGTTGACCTGTGGTAAACCATCCAATGGCTCCGGTTGGTCCACGTGGACCAACCAGAAAAAACCTAGCCAAAAAGAATTAAAAAATCAGTATTATTTATAAATTGATTTTATTAATTTTATATTATAAAATAAAAAATATTTATTATTTTCTGAATTGTTTTATTATGATATTTATTTATTTACTAGGCTTTTTAATAACAAGTTACTTTTTAGGAATTAAATATAGGTATATTCATCTACGTTTGAAGTATTTTATTTTTATTTTGTATTTTGAATTTTATTATTTTAGTTTATTATTTTATATAATTATAACTTAATTTTATATACATAAATATATTTTTATTGTATTTTTCTAATAGAATATATACACTTAAATAAATTAGTGTATTATTTATATAGGTATAGTTATAGGTATATCATCTATATGTTTTTTTACATGTTTTATTTTAGTATCTTCTTTATTATGTTATTTTAGTTTTAATATGTATATATATTATAAATAACATTTACAAAATTATAAGAATATAACATTATAAATATAATAAAGAATAAATAAAATAAATATTTTAATCAGGTATACTATAAAATAGGGGTCCAAAACCTAACTTTCATACTTAACTCCAAAAAATATGAAACCACCTTCATTAGTTATCTTATTAAAAGTTATATATAATTAAAGGTGATTTTGATATATTTTAAATTTTTATTTGAGAGATATGGGTCTGAGAAGTTGACATTTTGGAAATTTATTTAGACCATAAATTTTATTCTGTATATTATTATTGTATAAAACTAATTTTGTATTTTTCTATATTTTATTATCTACAACTTTCATGTACAAAGTTTCTTTATTTGAGGTATAAAAAGTAGAAAAGAAAATAGGTCATAAAAAATGAATAAAAATGAATAAATAAAGGAGAAATTTATTATATAATTGGCCCTTGTCTTCCCCTACTTTATTCCTTGTCGACCGAGTCATCAAGATGCCTAGGTCTCAAGGTTTAGGGTCATAAAATATCTTTGATATTTTTTTTTCTTTTCTTTATTCTATAATTTTGGCATTAAAAATAGTATTTTATACATAGTTTGTACAACAATGCATGAATGTTAATTTGCCAAAATTAGAGGTATTTACATGCATTTACTAGAGATTTTAAGGCCAAAATTATAGAATAAAGGTGATGAAATGAAGATTCATCAAATATATATTTAATTAATATGAATATTGATTCATAATAATTATTATATATTTAATAAATATGTGAATTTGATTCACATATATTTCAAGGAATAAATGTGAATTGAATTCACATCGGAAATAAAATGCAAATTAAATTTAAATTTTATTGTCATGTAACTATCATAAATGTATCAATTATGATAACCGGATTATCATGATAATAATGTAGCAACTAACAAACCAAAATCAGGAGAAGATTGAGTAAAAAGAGGACATCCTAGCTTGGAGAGGTTGGATGTCCACTTTGAGTCCCATATCTTTACAACACTCTTACAAATTTGTTGCGTGTTATTTATTTATTTATTTAGATTATAAATAAGAGCCAACTTGTCTCTTAACTAAATTAACAATCAGGAATAGATCGTAGCCTTTGATTGATCATCTAAGGGACATTATGGTAGACATCCCCTCTTAGAGTAGGACATTAAGGGCATGTCCACCATGTATATAAGAGATGGCATGCCTATCTCTTTTCCCTATACAATTGTCTTGCATTATGAGGGCATAAGTTCCTTGAATATTAAGAAAGATAACTTGAGATTAGAAGACTGTCAAAATACACATCCATACCTCTATCTCCCAACAACCCATGTCCAACATCAAGCCTCCATCTTCTCTTCGTAGGTGTAGCCTAATAGAGAGAATATCATCTTCTTTGTTGTTCTTCATACATGCAAGAGGATTCGACTTTGTGAGACAAAATCGAGAGCTTGAGATCATATTGATCTCATCCTTGTGTGGACAACTTCAAGAAGAAGAAGAAGAACATATCAAATTTCTCAAGAAGCAATCGACTCATTATCGTGCCTACGAGAGAAGAGTCCTCGGATCGGACATCATTCAGGAGGTCTCTTTCTTTATAGACTCATACTTCAAAAGGTAACCTTTGATTTCTTCCTAATATTCATAAGAATATTTTAAACCATGGTTGGGAATAGTTTCCTTGAGTATATGGTTTCTCTTTGCATAATTTTTTTATTATGCTAAATGTATAAATTTTTTATTATGCTAAATCTAGTGTTCATATGATGAACGCTTCTAATTTGGAAATTGTTTTTTTTTGTGTTTCCATGATGTGAAGTTGATAAATTCTTATTTACTTCCTTCATGTACATCCAATATATAAATTCCAATAAGATCAAGGTGGTCGTCCATAATCGATCCATCATGTCTTTATTTCTCTCTCTCCAATTACAAAAAGGAGTTGATATTTTTCTGTTTCATTATATCTTGATTAATATCCATTAAAATTAAATTTTAAACATTATTATTGTGGGATTTATAAAATCATCATTCCAATGAATGAATCCAATTCATTAGTAAAAAAAATGTAAATTCAACTGGCATTCGCATGAATTATGTAATTCACATGTGTCTGGAATCTACGTGTATGAATAATATTCATATAAAATTAATTATTTTGGAACTATATCCATATAATAGTTGTCCATTATGTGAAGTATATCAACATATTCCCATATCTATGATAATAACAATTATTATCGATATTGATATCTCAATGTATGAGTCGTAATCCAAGTTGCATTCACATATACTTGGAGATAATGTCAGGGAGGTTATATTAATCATGATGGATATCATATAATTAAAGTAAAATAATATTTACATAGTGGTGAATTGTTTAGAACAAGATATTTGCATGTGAATTTTGTATAAATATTTGAAGTTGTGTGTAAAACAAATTAGTGTTACACGTGAGTTATTTATCTAGTTAGTTATTTGTGGGTTAATTGTCGACCTGTAAATAATGACTTGATATCTCGAATTAGGTTTTAAATATATTTATCTTACATCTATATTTACTCTACCTCTGGGAGTCAGTCATTATATTTATATATGTATGCATGTATATATATAAATTCATAGTCTAACTTGATCTCTTTTATTTATTTTTGTTATTTTATTCTTTTGATAAATTTTTATATTGCCTTGTTATTCATTATAAGTGTAGTTATATGAATATGATATCATTGCATATTTTCATCTATTTGTTAAGCATTTCAAAATAAATTCATATATTTAATGAATCATGAATTCATTAAGGGAGAACGAATTTTACATAAAAAATAGAGCTTACTCTTTTTTTGTTAAATAATTTTGGTTGAAACATAGTAGAATACTAACATAAGAGTATAAGTATAAGAAATGTCAAATTTAGGGTAGATTGAATTAGTCTTTTGAATATAAAATGAATTTAAAATTTAACATGAAAAAGAAGATCATAATATCCTTTTGATAATTGAGATTGACACAACCATTCGATTTAAATCTAACGACTATTATAATAGACTAACCTCAATTATAAAAAGCCCCCACCGCATTTGACATTTCATATGTATGTACATATGTGTGCATATATTTATGTGTGCACATGTGCATACATTAGCATATGTGTATGTGTATGTATGTGTACACGTGTAAGCATGTATAGGAATAAATTGTATACGAATTTTCAAATGTCCACTAACCCTAACAAAAATATTAAATATAGATATATGTATTCAAATATTAATCAAATGAAATAAATATAGATATCGCTTGTAATGGACTTCCAAATACATATATTAACTTGGTAACAACAGAACGATATGGATTAGGATTCGAATAAATTGTTTGGAACAGATTCCCCATATAAATTGAATTGCGGAAAAATAACCAAAGTTGATAGGAGGATACTGCACGATATATCAATTATGAGAAAGTATCTCAACAAAAAAATCAATCACAGATGCACGGAGAATTTTTAACATGGAAAACCCTCAATGTGAGGGAAAATCACGAGGTTGATCACAACCCAAAATCAAGAACTATAATCGAAGTAATCTTCCGCGAGGGACTTACAAAAGGCCCGACCCTCAATACTATGTTGCAAATTACCAAACAATGGAGAATAATATAGAGGAGAAATATCACTCAATGGTAAATCCGTCACCAAACTGTCGAGAAGAATGTTGGAGAAGAACTGCACCAAAGGTTACTCCCTCCAAACACCGTGGCAACACGAACATTCTTTTTTCTTCCTCTCTTATTTCTTTCCTTTACTAGGAGAGCTTGTGTTGGGATGATCCTGGTATGCACTGCATATCCCGTATTTATACTCCATAGAGATGAGTAAATAAGGAAACATGGACTCCTACTTCTAATAGGATTAGGAAAAGATAACTCAAAATCCTAAAAGATAATTGATCTCCTTCTCCAATCAATAATTGATTTTTTTCCTTTTCCGAATGGGACTACCAATGTCCTATATATGGGAATAGGATCCCGCAAGGAGGGGAACCCGTCCAACAAATCTCCCCCTCACCGACGATGTGGGAACTACAACAAACCTGTGAGGGAGCAGCATCTCTCGAACTCAAGCGGTAAAGTCTTTTTAATCATATCGGCATCGTTGTCATATGTGTAGATGTTATCAAGTAAAAGATGCTTTGATTCTAACACATCACGTATCCAATGATATCTAACATTGATGTGCTTAGATCTTGCATGTAATATAGAGTTCTTGCCAAGGTGAATAGCACTCTGACTGTCACAGTAAAGCATATACTTGTCTTGATGAAAATCAAGTTCCTGCATGAACTTCTTCTTCTACAGCAACTCCTTGCATGCCTCTGTAGCTGTAATGAACTCAACCTCTATAGTGGATAAAGCAACACACTTCTGGAGACAAGACTGCCAAGAAACTTCGCCACCTGCAAAGGACATCATGTAGCCAGATATGGATCTTCTCCCATCAATGTCACCTGCCATATCTGAATCTGTGTATTCAAGAAGAATAGGCTTCTCTGCTTCAAAGCAAAGAGAGTACCTGCTAGTACCTTGAAGATATCTCAAGACCCATTTAACTGTTTCCCAATATTATTTTCCTGGATTTGAGATGAACCTTCTAACAACTCCAAATGCATGAGTAATATCTGGCCTCGTACAAACCATAGCATACATGAGACTAGCTGTGGCTGATGCATAGGGAACTCTTTCCATATCTTTCTTCTCTACATTGTTCTGTGGGTTATCTTTGGAACTTAACTTGAAATGTGCTCCAAATGGTGCTAGTTGGATTTGCCTTCTCCATACGAAATCTTTGAATTACTTTCTCAATGTACTTCTCTTGTAAAAGTTGAAGTTTCCTTATTCCCATGTCTCGAGTAATCTTCATGTCCAGTATCTGACTTGCATGCCCCAAGTCCTTCATAGCAAAGAACTTGCTCAACTCTTTCTTTAAGTAAAAAATTCTCTGTCCATTGTTGCCTACAATCAACATGTCGTCAACATAAAGTAACAACATGTCATCTGAGAATTTCTGTACGACCATACAATGGTCTGAAGTAGTCTTGGAGTAACCATGCTCACCCATGAACGGGACAAACTTCTTGTACCACTGCCTGGGTGCTTGCTTCAAGCCATATAGACTCTTTTTCAGTCTGCAAACATAGTCTTCCTTGCCTTTGACCGTAAAGCCCTCTAGTTGCAACATGTAAATTTCTTCCTCAAGGTCATCATGAAGAAAATCTGTCTTCACATCCACCTGTTCAACCTCCAGACCAAGACTAGCTGCCAAGCTGTGAAACACCCTGATAGAAGACATCTTCACCACATGAGACAAGATCTCCTCAAAGTCAACTCCCTTCCTTTGGTTAAAACCTTTCACAACCAACCTAGCTTTGTACCTTAGATTTGTAGAGTATTCATCATGTTTCACACTATAAACCCACTTGTTTCTCAATGCATGCTTTCCTTTGGGCAACTTGACGAGCTCAAAGGTATAATTTTCATGAAGGGACTCCATTTTCTCTTTCATAGCTTCTACCCATTTCTACCTATTTGCATCTTGCAAGGCTTCTTCATAGTATTCAGGCTCGTCACTGTCTGTCGGCAAAATGTACTCATGTAAAGAATATCTGGTGGATGGTCGCATCTCCCTCACGGGTCTTTGTGGCAGGAGAGCCTCGAAAGAAGAAGAGCTCTCATCATCTTCCCCACCATCATAACTACCGTGATCTATTTCATCATCAGGAGTGGTGATCTGTGGTACATCCTCCTCATGTTCTGCATCTGGTACCTGCTCATATGCATCATTTCACACCGCACGGGGAGCTCTCTACAAAGGGATTAGCTCCGTATCATCTGCCTGATAGATGCTCGAAGGAGAGTCCTTAGCAGCCTTCTAGATGTCTTCAATGGTTTGATCTTCAGAGAAGATCACATCCCTTCTTCTCACCAGCTTCTTATCAAGTAGATCACACAACTTGTATCCAAGTTCATCTTGTCCATATCCTAAGAAGATGCATTTCTTTGTCTTTGCATCCAACTTAGAACTTTCATCCTTGAGAACATGCACAAATGCATGACATCCAAAGACCCACAAATGATTATATGAGACATTCTTTCCAATGCAAAGCCTATCAAGAACATCACCATCCAAGGGTACATGTGGAGATAGATTAAATATATGAACAATAGCATAAAGTGCTTCACACCAAAAAGAGTTAAGAAACTTAGTTTCAGAAAGGAGACATCTGACTCTCTCCATCAAGATCCTATTCATTCTTTCTGTTATCCCGTTTAATTGTGCCGTCTTGGGTGGAGTCTTCAGATGTCTGATACTATTAGATCTGCAATACTCATCAAATGGCCCAATATACACACCACCATTGTCACTGCAGATGCACTTAAGTTTCTTCCCAAATTGTCGCTCCGCTAGCGCATGGAAGTCTTTGAAAACACCAAGGACTTGGTCCTTCCTCTTTAAGGCATAGTCCCAGACATTCTTAGAAAAATTATCAATGAATGTAACAAAATAAAGTGCACCATCGAGAAAACTTACTTTCAATGGAGCACAAACATCTGTGTGAACAAGCTCCAGTGGTTGCATCTTCTTAGAAGGTGGATCGCTCTTGAAGGAGACTTTTGTCTGCCTCCCAGCCAAGCAATGTGTGCATCTATCCAACTCCTCTTTCTTGACATCTGTCAGCAATCACCATATTCTTCCTCACCAAACACTACAACCCTTTCTCGCTCATGTGCCCCAATCATCGATGCCACAGCTTAATGAATTTCGCATCTCCAGTCTCATGTGCAACATCATGGGAGATTGATGCATTTATGACGGAAAAATTGTTGCTATACTTCTTGCCATGAGCAACAACTAAGGATTCTCGGGTAAACTTCCATTAACCACCACCAAAAATGTTAAGGTATCCTTCATCATCAAGCTTGCCTGCAGAAATGAGATTTAATTACATGTCTGGTGCATGCCTCACATCTTTGAGCGTCAACATAACTCCGTTGGCATTCTTTAATGCAATATTGCCAATGCCAACAATATGGGACAAAGAACCATTTGCCATCTTCAATGTACCAAAATCACCAGTTGTCTATGAAGAGAAAAACTCTCTCTGAGATGTGACATGTAGAGCAGATATGCTATCAACAAGCCAAGAAGTACGATCATGTACGACATTTACCATCTCCTCATCACGAACAATGAGGAACTCATGCTGTATAGCTGCATCAACTTGTTCATTCTTTTTCTCTTGCTTGTCGCCATCATTTTTGTTCTCTCTGTTGAATTGGAAGCAATACTTCTTGATTGTACTTTCTTCTTGCAATAGTGACACTCCATATTCTGATATCTGGATCTTGACTTACTTCTTCCATTGTCTCTACCTGTATCAGTCTTGGTCTGGCTCCTCTCCCAGTTCTATGTGACAAGAACCTCTGAATGTGAAGAGCTTCCTTGGATTTTTCTTCACATCTCCTCATTGAGAATGCTAGACTTGACTGTTTCCAAAGAAACGACCTCATTGACTACAGAATTCGTAAGTGAGACTCGGAAAGTCTCCCATGAATCTGGTAAGTTACAAGCAATAACAGTCCCAACATCTCACCTTCAAATTTTATCCCTATGCTCGACAACTGGCAAGTATTTTCGAACTCATTCAGAAAATCTAGTACATAGTTGCCTTCCTTGAACCTCAAGTTCACTAGCCTCTTAATAAGAAACAGTTGTTACTTCCCGCCTTGGAGGCGTAAAGATTTTCCAACTTCAACCACAAGCTTCTAGCGTGACTTTCATATAGGATATAGTTGTAGACATTTTCATCAACAAACTGTCTTATGAAGCCACAAACCTGCTCATGTTCAAACTCCCATTCCTCAACTATTTTGACTTCAGGCTTCTGTGTGGAGAACACCAGAAGGTGCATAACCTTCACATATAAAAGATCCTTAATCTTATTCTTCCACAAATTGTATTAGTCTTATTAAGACTAATCATCCTACTCGAACCAAACTCCATCTTGTAATCCACCATTGTACCTTGCTCTCATACTACTTGTTGGGAACAGATTCCCGGTATAAATTGAATTACGGAAAAATAACCAAAGTCGATAGACGGATCCTGCATGATACATCAAATACGAGAAAGTATCTCAACCAAAAAAATCAATCACAGATGCATGGAGAATTTCCAAAAACAAGCACTATAATTGAAGTAATCTCCCGTGTGGGGCTTACAAAAGGTTGGCCCTTAATACGGTGCTACAAATCACCAAACATTGGAGAATAATAGAGATGAGAAATATTACCCAATGAAAAATCTGTCGTCAAACTGTAGAGAAGAATGCTGGAGAAGAACTGCTCCAAAGGTTACTCCCTCCAAATTTTACGGCAACCACGAACTTTCTTTCTTCTTCTCTCTCTTATTTATTTCTTTTGTTAGGAGATCTTGTTTTGGGATGATCCTGGTATGCACCCATACCCTCTATTTACACTCCATCGAGATGGGCAAATAAGGAAACATGGACTCATACTTCCAATAGGATTAGGAAAACATAACTCATAATCCTAAAAGGTAATTGATTTTTCTCTTTTCCAAATAGAACTAACAATGTCCTATATATATATATATATATGGAATAGGTTCCCATAAAGAAGGGAATCCATCCAACATAAATGAATACAAATAATAATATTATGTTTAGTTATAACTACAATAACCTAAACTTATTCTCTCCGTATTCAAATCCATGCACACCATCGACCTCCGATGACCACCGCACATTCTTCTTTTGACAATCTCACATCATGATAAAGAACTCTTATAGGCTACAACCCACCATGTCTCTCTCCGTCTCTCTCTCTCTGTATTACAAATTTTATCGGGTTAACATTTTTATCATATAAATATATTAATATGATATTTATTTAAATCACTTTATACATCATGATAATTCGGTCTAAAATTTGTAATTTGTCATTTTTCGATTATATTCATATCCAAATTTAGTTCGATCAATATGTTTGTATTCATTAGCTCTTTACACTACAAAGAAAACAAGTTGTGGCTACAGAGCTATGCCCACATATGGAGGACTTGTTGTCGCATAAGTGAGCTCTAACCATAACACGTCGTGGCCTGTAGCCGTAGTTATAAGTCTCTCGCGAGAGTTCTCTAACCACGAATATTTCCTGACCACTACAAGTAAGCACAGAATTTGTTGTCGTCAGAGTTCTTGCATGAATATCCTTATATATTTGAAGACTTTGGCCAGGGAATTGTAGCTATAAGAAACTAGTGGCCACGAAATTATCATGATGATAGCTTGTTCTTCTTGTAGTGTTATATGAAGCATTCGATGAATATAAGAATCGAACTCTTATCTTATTGTATCAAAATATGATTTTCCTAAATCGATATCAAATTTTGATCAAAATATATATGTATTCACGTTTAATATAGATGAAGTAGAAGTAGCAACATCTGATCCAATTCTCATCCCTCGGTGTCCAGGTGACGGAGTGGGAGAGGCAGCCAATAAGAAATGATATCCAAAACAGTTCAGGACCTTACCAGTGTTGCACGTTAAAGGTCAGCTTTTTCAGGTGAAGGTAAATATATGAAGCCACTTTAGTCGTCCAATCTTTGTCTGTCCACCTCCGAAGTCCATCTGTGTTCCATTTCCTGAAACCATGTCCCGGAGATAAGGTTGTGGCGTATTTGTACATGCAGCAGATATTTCTCTCTTCTCTGCACACGTAAAGGGGGTTTTGTTCACTGTCTAGATTTCCCATCTACCATTCCATACAACCATGCTGCTGCTTACAGTGCCATCTACCTTCAAGAGTTGTTGTATCATCAACGGACATATGATGTAATGGATCAAGTTGGACAAAAAGAGAGAGAATGGTTGCAAGCATATTTCAGAAATGGTATCTGGTTTTATTTAACTAGATAGTAATCTGCCGACATTCTAGAGAAGTTATTTGGGATGTGGTTGCAGGTGCCGAAGAAGAATGAAGATTATATATATTATATATACAGTGAATCGATGACAGCACACAGTGACACGTTTGGATACAATTCTCACAGCGGATGCAGCTGTGTTGATAAGCATATATATACGTGAAACGAGACATACGTGTGCGAAAGGGAAATATGTAGAGAGTTGCATGTGAATACATCTGCTAGGCATCCCATGTCTCGAAGCACAGCTGTGGGAAACTGGGAATGGTCCTAAAGGGAAGGACTTCCACATCTGATGCTCACTTTATATAGATATAAAGTTAGGGACGATGTGATGACTTCTCAGTTGCGGAAACGTTTCTCACATGTTGGAAATGTGGAACATAAGAGAGAGTGGTTGGAATATTTCGAGTAGCTTAAGTAGCAGAATCGGGCACGTTCAAAGGGGAATCACCATTTGCTTCTAGAAAGAGTATAAGCTATATGCCCTCCCTCATTATGTGGATATTTTGATCAGACTATTTTTACGTTGGAAGGATCATTGGAAACTATAATATGACATTTAGGTCAATGTCCAATCCAATCTTCTCGGCAATGCATGAAACAGTTTTACCAAATAAGTGCCATGCTACACCACATTTAAGATTCGTGATTCTTTATTCAGCCAATGATTTCGAAACGTGAACATAGTGAAATTTCAACTACCATATCTTCCATTGTTAAATTTATTGTTAAATTTATAATAATAAATATTAATTGTTGCTTCCTTCTTTAAATTGATAATAAATATTGTTTTCGTTGATAAAGTACGGACAAGGAATCTTATAACAATAATATAATCCGTTATGTTTTTCTTGTGATCGTTGCTAATTAGCAATTGTTTTGCTAAATTAGCAAATACTTGTACTTGTTTTAACTAAAAAGTCAATAGATCAACATTATTTTGGTGAAAACAGCATTAATCCACCTAGATGTTCAACTAGAAAATTTTCTTCTTTCAAAATGTTTAGAGGGAGAATGGGAGCTATCATGGAATATCCTCATACCTCGCTCCTTCCAAGTCGACCACAAGGCTGCTATTAATGTTAAGTAATGAAAGTACTTGCTTAATGAAAATGAAATTCTCAAAAATATATTTTGAGGATTTCAACATTAACTAAAGTTAAATGACAAGAATTTACAATGATTATTCTAAATAAGTACAACTTGTCATAGGAGATGAGTTTTGAATGCATCACAGACCAGAGAAAAAAGAGACACCAAATGAAAGATGGGTCACCAAGATTTTGTATAAAATGTTGCGAAAACCCCCTCACATGATATGTTAAAATAGATTAGTTTGTTAAGAAATTTATCCCCCCTGATTTTTGTGGGAAGATGACGGAATTAGAAGATCCGGGCATAGAATTTGGGATAATCCCATCTATCCCAGTTTTAAAAGAAATAGCATTTGGTTTGTCATTTGTGTTGGCTTGACTCAATATGGATTAGTCCAACTTTTGCGCGCAAAGATGGTTTATCATGCCCGGGATAAGGAGACATTCTTGTTGTTAGCAATATTCCACAGTGAGGGGAATTTATCTGTGGGTGGTATTGTTTATACTATCATAAATCAGTGAAGTGTGTTGACCATAGCCTATCGATTTACAATTGCTCATTCTAATGATAGAGGACCCAATCTTTATAGATCGCAATCAAATTGATTCTTTTGGCGTGCCGCTATCATCTAAAGGAAAGACATCAGATTTGTGATACCATTATTTAACCATCTTTGAGGTGAATAAGTATGAGATTTTCATGAGTTTAATCCAGATTTTGGAGAGAATAGAGTTATTAAAGGTCTCCAACCAAGTTTATGATACCATTGTAACGTCCCAGGCTTAGGTCTCCGATCCGTTATCGAGGAAAACTGACCTTGACAACTTATTGGATTCGGGCTCAATTAGAGCCGTTGACAACCACCCAAAATGCTTAAGCTTAAGTTGACAAGTAGTAATCTCCACCACTTATAAACCACACCCACACTTCGTGAGTTTTAGATGTAACACTATGTTTGGGGGTATGGTGTAAGAACCTCCCCCACTTATATTCGCAACGTCCTCGTTGCGACATGGCCCATCACTTATCCCAGTGACAGTGGCGGTTGCACGCTCCGGGTAGCCATTTCCTCCCATCGCTTTGTAGAGGCAGCTCCACCTCTCAGGTAGCCCTTTCCACTATCAGCGGGAAATTGACTCTGATACAATTTGTAACGTCCCGGACTTAGGTCCCCGATCCGTTATCGAGGAAAACTGGCCTTGACAACTTATTGGATTCCGGCCCAATTAGACCCGTTGACAACCACCTAAAATGCTTAAGCCCAAGTTGTCAAGTAGTAATCCCCACCATTTATAAACCACGCCCACACTTCGTGAGTTTTAGATGTGGCACTATGTTTGGGGGTATGGTGATACAACCACATTCATCATTAACATTGAGTTTGCATATGTTTTCCCAATGTGCCTCATGTTTATGAGGTTCTAAGCTATTACCATGCCATAGATTTTACGAGGGATCTTGTTAATGTCTAACATAGCTATCTTGGGGACTTTTAATTAGAGGCAAGTATATGAGTGATTTGTAGGGTGAGTGATGAGTTCAGGAAGGCTATTCTTGATGATTTGATGATATGAAAAGAATTTTAGCTTTGATGATATGAAAAGAATTTTAGCTTTCAAATACTGGAGTTTCCTTTCAAATTTATAAATAATTAGTTCCCACTACAATCATTGAAGTGGATTTGATTACAATGGGGTGCCAAGATAGTTAATAGGTAAGTTTTCTAATCCTCATACTAAGATGGTAGCTGTAGAGGTTTTCTCCTCCTCAGACAGATTTAGGGAGTGTATGGTTGACTTATCTCAATTTACCTCTAACTAGATATATGCAAGAAAGTTCTTGGGGTAAAATCTAAGCACTTAATGACCGTCTCATCAAACATCATAAAAATGAGTACGTCATCCACAAATATCATATTTGTGATGGTAATATTGAATTGAGGCATGTTAAAGCCATCAATATGCTTGTCACTAAAACAAAATAGGTCTAACAGTTATATTTTTTAGAATCCATCACTATATTTTATGTAGTTAAATATATAGTGATGACATTATTCATTGTGAATTTAGTTTTTAAACTTAAATTAGCAATTCTCGTCATATCCACTCCAATACTTATACATTGCTATTTTTAAAAAATTTATCGAAATGTCATTAAATTTTTACTAAAAGATTTGCGATGATTAACTAAAATTTCGAAAAATAATCCTAGATTTATCGCGGTTAATGATATACAATATATTGCTAACCTCAAATATAAAAATAAACTTTCAATGAATAATAGCATCATTGTATATTTATCAATGGACGATAAAATGATAAATTGTGAAAAAGATCACAATAGAACCATTAATCAGGGACGGAGACAAGGGAGGAGGGGAGGGGGGCTTGACCATTCTCGAATTACTTCAAATATGACTTACAAGGTAAGGATTAATAAAATAATTATAAAAAAAGAATATAGAGGATAAATTTGAGATGCAAACAGACAAATACAGATATAAATATTGGTGTTACCATATTAATATCCATTTTAAAATCTGGATAGTGATGCAGAAACAGATATATTACATAATTGAAATACACAAACCATATACTTAGATATGGATACGTGTATCGAAACAAATAATTATGATTCAGATATTGATATTTACGAAATGGAAACGAATTATGGTTAATGAGTTGTTGGATCAACTCTAACTTAACTAGCAATCACCCTTTCTTATGAGTGAAATACAACAATATCATCTTGTTAATATATATTTTATTTCTTAGAGAAGTAATTAGGCATGGATATTCTCTTAAGGTTCTTGTATTCTTCCAAACAAAGTGGATTCGATCTCTTTACCTGTAGTTTTTTCCCCACTATGTTGATGTGGTTTCTCCACATAAATATGTATGCCTCATTGTGGAGTGCTTATTACATGGTTGTGCAAAATCATTATTTCTACAAATTGATTTTAGAGATTTAGGTCTTCTGGGATTCTTATAGTATGATTTCTATGCATCCCATATATGTTGAGGATATCCACACTAACAAGTTTCGTGAATTAAAGGATTTTGTATTTGTGTTAAGGTATCCTAAACCAAGTCAGTCTTTTCTGAATGGGATATTTACATCCATAACTCTGGGTAATTTTGTAATTATCCCAGGAACCCTCGATAATCACGAATTACACCCAAGACCCTGAATAACCGCTCCGTTTTAGCCCATAACCCTTTGTTAGTTTAGTTCATTAACTCAACCAGATGGATGAGTTAATCTTATCAATCAATGATCTCCGATTTAGGACTTGCACGCGGAGGCACGCGGGGGTCGGGGGGCGGTGAAGGGGACTCCGACCTGGGGTTTGTAGGGCGAAGGAGTGCGAGGGGAGGGGGGTG